>CM049578.1:10339332-10723803 GCA_027123335.1 Amphiprion clarkii
AAATTTTCAGGGAAGGTCAAAAATGACACAAGGACCAAGTGATTAGATTTTGGCAGTGATGCAGCTTATAGTCTGAATCCACGGATTTGTTAAAGATTTCTGTTTCACTGAGAGATAGCACCACGCCGTCGCTGTAACTATGACAACAAGTGAACACTACATCCGCTACCTGCTGACGATCACAGGATTGCGATCCTGCTACAAATCCACCACTGAGGACTTATCAGCCGGAAATAATACAACGACTGAGAAGCCTTGGCGGAATACTGCGCTCTCTGAGTGCCAGTATGGACTCACCTGCAGCAGGATCTCAACTTCTTTCTAAGACCTGCCCCCACTCTACGTCCCATTGGCTAGTGATATTAGTTTGGTTGAGAGCAAAAGCTGCGTTCCACTTATTCTATTGGTAGATTAACTAGATTGGTAATGTAGACCTATCTTTTTTTTGTTTTTTTTTTAGCCAAATGCCGGTGCTGCACATCTTTACACACTTCATGATGCAGTTTGATGATGTTTATCCAACTGCGTCATGTGATCATTTGCATGCTGGTAAATGCCGGCAAATCCAGGCATTATTTTATCAGTTTTCATGATAGGCAAAAAAAACCCGATAACGATATTGACCGATATTACATTTCTATGCCATTACTGGGCCGATAATATCAGTGGGCCAATATTATTGGACATCCCTACTCATAACAGTTTCATTAAACTATTTGTTCTTAAATAATAAATATTGAGAGCAAAGAAGAAGGTGATCAATTATTTAAGACACTGTTTGGGTTTTTTATTACTGATAGACACCAGTCAAGATGACCAACAAATGCTGACTTGCTCCGTACATTTTAGTATTTTCTAAACCTGCAGATACTCTGGTTTCCATATAGTGTTCCTCTGTATTATTTGTTAGCACACTTCAGTGTTTTTTTCAGCTTCTGAACACTTGTATCGTTTCACTCTCATGTGGAGGTGTCCAACTTCAGCATTTACAACAGAAAAATACCTTTTTGAATTTCCTAAACAGGTCAATAAACAACATTTGCTCTCCAGTGCAGAAATTCATGGTCACTGTCAAGGTTCTACAGTATATTGTAGTTAAAGCACATAAATAGAGCTGGAGGCTCTTCACTGCTGCATATTATCTGTAGAATGACAGAAGTTCACTATAGCGACACACGCAGTGAAGAACGGCATCTTTTTATTGAACACTTGTCATGTTTGGGTGGAACAAGTAAACATGTTTTACACCTTCCTCACTTGAAATATGTGATTTCTGAACATACATGAAGAAGTAAATAATAAATGAATGGATGAGTAATGTGTTTTCCTCGTGAATAACACGGTGCTTGTGTTCTGGAATTTACATTCTATATGTCAGCTAAAGAAGCAGCAGCTTCATGGATCATGGTGTGATTATTGTGTGTATATGTGCATCATTTCTGCAGGATGGAACAAACAGGATATTATATAAAGATAATGTATGAAGCTTTACAGCAGGAGGCTGCACCTGTGTTAAACACAGAGATATACTCCATTTGTCACATTTCCTGGTTCAGCTTTGCTTCAGGGACAGTCCATCTAGTAAAGGATATTCTCATATCATTAACTGCAAATTCCAATATTTTTTAAAGAAAGCATTTGAATCAAATGTTCAAAAAACCTTTGAGAATATTTTCATTTCCAGGAATGTTTCTACAAAATTAATATGTTTTAATGTCAATCTTTGGAGGAGGTTGTGAGAAAAATCATGTTCAATGATAAGTGAGAAACGTCCAAAAAATGTTTTCAAGACTGACTGACTTTCTGATCTGTTTTTCTTTTCTGACACCACTAGGTGGCAGTGTAAGTGGTCATGTTTGTGTACATCAGGTTCCAGTTACATAGAGTTAAGTATTATGGTACAGACAGCCAAAACTGTGTTGTCCGCCGATGTGGATGCCAGATCCTAGGAGGTAAAATGTATATTTTGAAGTTTTTTAATTAAACGATGCTACTGTCAAAACCATTGTACCATTGTAAGGGATGAAACTGAGAATTCTGAAGCCGTGAGTTTATTAGTCTCACATTTTTTATTGTTATTTGAAGAACATTAAATGTTGTAGAGAGGTACTTTAGATCTGAAACAAGTTCACAGAGGCTTTAAACACTGTTTTGAATAAAGGATTTCATAGATTTCATTCCATTTTTCTGTTATTGAACTTTCAGGATGGGATTTGTTGATGTTTCAGCAATGAGTTATATCTTTATTTTTCAAATATAAAAATTAATGTTACGTCTTGCTTCTTTAAGTATAGCAGTGTCTGACATGCTGCTGTTTGTATTATGCATGAAGCTAAGTATTTTTACTCGACTATGTCAGTCAAACATGAATTTACCTTGTAGACATTGCCTTTATGCTACTGTCAAAAGTCATTTCATCTTTCAAACAAACGGGAGCAGACTTCATTGGGACAAAGAAGTGATGTTATAATACAGCAGCACCACCAAAGCAGGTTTGACATCAATATTTGAACCAGCATTGTTGTTACAGAAAGATATTGGCTCAAGAGACACAGAAAGGCAGGGAGTCACTGAAAGAATGAAAAGGGAACACGACAGTAGAGATTAAAATTGAACGCATGGGTGACTTTGCTTCAGTGCTGCACAAGTTTGCCAAATTTGATGGACCATATGCTGTCGAAAATCCCCCAGACCATTACAGCGAGTGTTTTCTCCAATCAATCATCCATGGCATCGCTGAACTGCGGACAAGCTTGATTTTTATCTTCAGGCAAAATCGAGAGCAGGGGAGGGCTGATCAATGATTGAGGACACTATTCAAGGTAGAGGGAAGATTTCAGACGTCTTTCATCAGTCATAGTTAGACATCAGCTTAGACGGCCGACAAACGCTGACTTTGTTCTAGGTCTTCCTCACCCTATTTTTCACTCTTCAACCTCAATGTCAATACTTAGCCGTGACTCAAGCACATCATCATAAACACAAACATAGGACACCAAAGTTTGTGTCCAACATGGGGTCCAGAAAGCCCTCAAGTACAAGTTTCATGTTCTTGCTGCAGCTGTTGGACTAGTCCAAAGGAACAACCTTTAAAGTTACTGCTTTATGTTTTAACACCTTTAATTCACAATATAATGACAACAGAAAATTGTTTCCTCACAGGAAAAGCCTGAATTTCCTCCCGACATTCACATACAGTGTGGCTGTATCCGAATAGTGCCGTGCCACATGCAGCCATTTTGTATCACTAGATACATGTATAACTAGACAGTCTCACCTTTCTAACCATAAACAAAACAATAAACATAAACAAACCATAACAGGAGAGGTGATCAAAAAGTTTAGATAGTGTCTGTAGTGCACATGTACAAAGTCATGTGCAGGCAACAAGTGCAAGCAGTAGCTATCAGGCGTCCGGAGCCCACGTGATACCATAATATCAACATCTGGACTTGTGTTCCACACGTTGTTGTGACCACTAGTAGGTTCATATTTGCGATTTCTCCATGATCCACAAACTGGACTGGAGAGCAAACATCAGCAGCCTGAAGATGATTACTGGCCATGAGAGATGGGTCTGCAGCTACAACCAAGAGAAGAAAGTTCCCACAGCGAAAGAACCAGAAATGTGCAAATCCCGACCCATCAGTAGGTCAGGAGGCTGTTGTTCTGCCTCAACTTACTGATCATCTTCAATTTTACTGATTTTTAAAGTGGTGAATATTGATTGAGCTGACCATGTGTGAAATTTGGGCTCATAGGTAACAACCATTTTTGAGTTAAAATCACTTAAAGAAGATGGGTTGTGTCTATTTTTACTACTTTTTGTTTGTGCCAATCTATGGAGCAAAGTTAGAAGATCACTTAGTAATGTAGTTAGAGTCCTGCAATTTTGAATGCTCATTGATATGTACATATGGACTTTAATGGAACAACCCTGCTTTGATAGAAGAATTTAAAGTAGTTATATAATGGTGCAAATTTGGTCCAAAAATGTCCATGTTTCTGTCTACGCTGTTTTTCCGCCAACCATAAAACCTTGCAAAGTATGTTGCCAGTCACAGGCATACGTCATAAGATTTTTAAAAAAAAAATTTTATGGCCAATATTTGAACATGCATTGAGCAGGTGAGATGGAAGACTTACATAATATCGTTACTGGGCTCAAATAAAATCAAGGTTTTCCAACGCATAGTGACATGTGACCAAAAACGTTTCACTCAGTAACATATGTGCAGAATTTATTTTATTTTGTTTTTAATTTGGTAAATTGAGTTGGAATTACCTTCAAAGAAACAGAGTTCCATGGTTTGACTCAGCTCAACAAAGTTGGTTACTTAAAGTGTAAAGGCAAATTAGTAAAGCCTTGCCTTATCCTGAAATGGCAAAACTATGGATTTATGGCATAAAAATTTGAGTGAAATCAGTCCGATTTTCATACAAGGAAGACATATCATACGTATCTGTCTGGTAAAGTAATGAAACTGCAATGAGATATGTAACTTACACATTAATGTTCTTTTCCAGGACATTTAGAAAAGTTTGCACGAAATGAAGCACCTTATCAGAGAGAACAATAGATAACAGCTATGAGTCACAACAGTAACAACCAGTCCATCAAAGAGCAGAAAGTTGTGACTCTTGTTTAGTTGCTGTTAGTGTTGATGTGTTTTCTTTTAATTATCCAGAACAGCACACAGCAGGCATGAATAAAACTAAAAGTATGAACTGATTGCTGATGTAAACATCCGACTGGATTCACGGCAGGAGGGTTTTTTTGACCTCCTTTGCCCTAGTTGCACTGAGCGCACAATATTTCTCCCACACTGACACTGTGGGCTGCTCTCAGCCAAATTAAAGCTGCATTTTTCATTATTATCACTGCCAGCCACAGCCGCCAATTAATGGCCAAATGGCAATTTTAGTTCAAATGTAGCTTAAACAAAAACTGGGTAATCTACACATCAGTTTTCTAACAATTATATGTCTGTGTCCAAGTTTTATAATAGTTTAATTGATAAATGATATTACCATTGTCATATACAGCTGTGAAGAACAAACGAAATGGGACATAACTCAATAAATGAAGGAGCTCAATGGAAAATTGCAGGTCTTATTGTTTCTACTGATCTGTCTGCCTGTATTTGACCAGTGTGAAAAGGTATTAAATAGCATCAAAAGGTCAGAAATAGATTCTTGTGAACCCTGCTGAAAACCTCGAAATTTATTACAGTGATGTTTAAAATTATAGACCTGCTTTTCTGTCTGTCTTTATGTTTAATCTTGTACTTCATGTGATTTTGTTATCTTCATACCTCTGCTAAATTACTATCAGATTAAAGTTAAAGGGAATGAAGGTGAACTGTGGCAAAAAAAAAAAAAAAATCATAAAAACCAATTCCTTTAAGTAACCCAAATGAGCAGGTGATCCAGAAATATGAGGTGCACGGCCACAGTTGAACATTTGAACGGAGTGAATAGTGAAATGAACGGAGTCTCGTCCAATTAGAGAGCACAAATTAAATCTAGGCACAAATTAACAAGTGGTTTCATTCCCATATATTGTGCTCGGCTAATGGGATTATTTTCCATATCTTTAAAATTTAATTTCACACCAATGTATTACGGCTATAATATGCATGGGGATCCTCACATGGGGGCGGTTAGGTTAAACATAAGAATAGAGACATTAATCTGAAAACTAATTAGCTAATCAATCATCCGCTGGAGGGAAAAAGGGGAGGAAAGCTTAACGACAGGCCGCGACCCCGAATGGGCTTCACCACGGGGTGCTGGAGAGCAGCTATTGCCCATGGGAAAGCCTATTGGAGAGACACATGGCCAGCCCAGTAATGTGAGCTGCAGCTAATTCACTGATGCTGGAGAACTCAGGTTTCCATGTAAACACTGCCCTGCATGTTGCTGCTGTGTGAGCCTGTGGTTTTCCTTAAAAAAAAGGTGACTTTGCAGGGTTTTGTGATATATTTTGGCTTTGTGTGTGTGTAAATCGAATGCACTGTCGGCATCTTGTTTAACCACCTAACAGAGGTGACTTTTGCAATTGTGCTTTAGTGGCATAATATAATGCTGCGTCACAGGCTTCTGGCAGTGTGTGTGTGTGTGTTTGCTTAAATGAATTCCAATTTTCATTTTCACCTCATAATAAACAACAATAAGCTTTCATAATCCCTACCACCCGGCCTGTGTTCCACTGTGTCCTCCAACTTCATGGTAACAAACACAGCAACAAACTGTCCTGAAGATCAGAACAGCGACAGGAACCATCCAGAAAAATACAAACATACATACATGCATGCATACATACATAAATATTGAGAGACCAGATAAACACGTGTTTAACTGTCAGTTGTCATTAGTCACTGTCAAAGTGTTTCATTTAGATGACTGATGTAAAACCTGGAGTATCCATATTAGTAATAATTAAATACTGGCCCCAGCAGGAGCTCAACACAACAAAAGTCAGCACACCTTTTATTCAGTCACGCAATCTTTCATTTTCTTGATACTTTTGAAACACACCAAATGTGTTTATGACACAGACTGTCCAGGTTGTAGTTTTCATGTTTTTGTTTTACAGAAACTCTGGAGTGATTTTGTTCTGTGGATGGTTCGCATGCTGGAATATTCCTTTTCTTCAAACTTCTGCAGACTGGGAGTCATCTTGTCAGCCAGTATATTGGTTTATCCACAGACATTCATGGTGAAGTTATAGATGTAGCCTCATATCATCACACTTTGTGCTTCACTGTCAGGACTATGCATCCACCGTGGTAGTCCTGGACAGGTTCATAAAAATGACCACACAAAATGACTATAAATAGACACAAAATTACCCAGAAGACAGACAAAACAACCCCAAACACTAACAAAATTGCCACAAAGACACACTTAATGCCTCTGTGCTTCACTGTCAGGACTATGCATCCACTTCTTTTTGTGTTCTTGAGCCAAATGCTTTCTGGAAGATTTGCAACAACTGTTTTCTTTTTCATGTCCTCCGTCCTTAGAGGTTGATGTTCTGAAGTGTCCTTCACACTGTCTGAGCTTCACAGAAACTCTGGTTTCCACTGATAACCCCTGAGCCACATCTGAAGCAGCTGCCATCTGTTTTTACAGCTAGATTGTGGAAGTAGTTCACTGTCTGTAGAGTCCTTTTAGGAGCTCTGATTTGTGGAACTATGACTCCTTCTGTACCTCCTGATTACTGCTGACACTGTGTTTCATCTGTGTTTTAGTGGGACACTGATCTTTCCGGATCCTTTTCCATGATTAAAAAATCACACAATCATAATTTTCAGTTCTTCTCGCAGTTCTTTTCCATGTGGAGCCATGATGCAGATACAAACAACCCGTCGGTCCAAAACTGAGAAAGTTCTGCTGTTCACAGCTCATTTTAGAATCACACCCTCTGAATATCACAGGTGGACTTTTTGTTTCAGTTGTGTGTTGACTTTTCTTGCACTGAGCTTCTACTTTGATGCATGTATTTTAAATATAGTCTGTGTTTCTTTTTGATTGTTAATTATAGGAAAAACTCAAAGTGTCATTTTAGAAGTAATGTTTTTTTGATTTAAAGGTTGTAACTCAGAAATCTGACTTTGGAAAACCATCTCAGCAGCAATCTGATTACCTTTCATGGACCGATTTTGTCATCATTATTCACGTGTGTTGAACTGGAAAAAGCTCCCATGTGCAGACGTTTCCAAGGATACGGAAGCAATCTATGTTTCTTTCCAGAGGACTATTTGTCATTTAGAGAGCAGCAGGAGAAGAACATATCTTATTCATACAAAATTAGATAAACATAGAATTAAATAAAAATACTTCACCCAGTAAGCATAAGAAAGACATCACTGATTACTAAAATCCAATAGACGTTCATTTTTGCTTTAGGCCCACATGGCAGCTTGTAGACACATAAATACCCTGATAGGAATAAACCAGACGAGTCACTAGCTCTGCCATTCATTAGAATCTGTTTTCACTGCTCCTCCATGGCATCACGTTCTTCTCAGTATCTGAGATGATACTTTAATCGTAAATAGGTGCGACTCAGCTCTTCACACATGATGTTGTTTTTATTTTCAGGCAGACTTTTCATCTTTTAATGAATCAGTATTGATGCTAAACAGCCACCTGAAATGAAGTGTCAGTGCTTCTCCAGCAGAGTGGCCCAAATATGATTTCATCTCATTTCTCTGGGGCTGCATGACTCACTGCTGTGACTAATGCTGTGTGCATGTGTGTGCACCTGTATGAATCACAAAATAATGCACAGAGATAACACACACACACACACATACACACACATGTACATATAAACATTGAATTCACGGTTTAAAACACACTTCAATGTCATAATGTCTTCAGTAGAAGTTTTACTTGTAGATAAATGCTGTATATTAATAAGGATAACAGCTTTGTACAACTAAGTTCTAGATAATAAAGTATTTATGAACGGTCTGTACTTCCTATAATGCTAAACTGCAGCATTTAGAGTCCCATTTAACCAATGAAATCAGTCCGTTTCTCTCTGCTTACCTCTGAAACCCGCCTGTGCACAGATTCCTCCCGCATCTGCAATATTTATCACATACTTTTCTCCATCTCAATATTTGATGTTTCTTTAATGCTCCACGACAGTATGAGGTTTCAGAAGCTGCCAGCAGAAAGTTAATGTGCTAAGCGGACATGAATAATTGAAAAAGATGGGCCGAAATTAAAAGTCTCCCCTCTTTGTTTCACTTTTCCTGTTTTCATTAAGTGCCATTCAGAGAAGCTCATTGTCTTTGTAGATAGCAAAGCTTCAGACTTTTACTAGATACATTTCTACATTTTTTTAGAGAGACCCACTCTCTGTTTCTGTAAGCCCAATGTATACCAGAACACCAATAAAACACCCCACTACAGCAAACTTTGGAATAGGACTTGGACTGAATTCTCCACCAGCAGATCACCAGACTTCCTGTTGACTCCCTTGAAGCAAAATAACAGAATAAGTCAGCTTTTATCCACGGCTATCAAAATTAACGCGCTAATGCGGATGAATCCATCATCATGATTAATCTGATTAAAAACTTTAACGCAGTTAATGCATCTGCGGATTCAAAATCCCTGAAACGTCTCTGGCAAGGCATTTCAGGCAGTTTGTCCAAGTAGACTTATCGTCATGCAAATGGGCAGTTGATCCGGTAGTGGCCAAACCAAGTAACTCGAAATGGATACATATATATATATATATATATATATATATATATATAAATATAAAAAAAAAATTAAAAGTGATTAATATAGATTAAAAATGAATTACATTTAATCATAATGATTCAAATTAATCCACAGCAACCCTGTGATTAATCTGATTTTTAAAATAAAAAATAAAAATTTGACAGCACTACTTTCATCACGCTGTTTTGGGCCAGAGTGTGGAACATACACGTAGTAACTTAGTTTAGCCACTATGTCAAAATCACTGCTGGTCCTGAATGTTTCTACGCAGTTAGAAGAAAACCCTGGTACTGGTATGGACACCTTCTTTCCATCAGGTATCCAGTTCTTCTTTGTACACCCGAGGCAAATCCCAAAGGTTTGTTCTTGTAACCATATTTCTCATCCATATTTTTCCAAAGGTCCAGATCAGCATTACTGCTAAACTCTGCCCACTCTTTAGATTTTCTGCACCTTATTGATTTAAAACATTTTTGTGACTACATATTCAGTTTTACACACGACTGTGTGGCGTTATTGCAGATAGTGACACTGTAACTTGCACTTTACTGTGACTTGAAGCTTTGAACTGGTTCTGGACAGCAGCAGCTACAAACACCAACATAACCTTCAGTCAAAGCAGATGCATTCAGCCAAGCCTCAGCTCTTCCAGGCGACATAGAGGTTTCTCTGATTCAGGTATGTTTGTGCAGCAGCTACAAATTAGCTGGAGCCGTTTCTTTCAAAAGGTTGATTTATTCATAAAATTATTAAATGCGGGACAAAGAACAACACACTTGAATTATTCAGATAACATTCAGAGACTAAGATACCTCCTGTGAATTTCTCCACTCTCTAATTTAAAAGGAAGGAATAATGCGTTCAGACATTTTCTCGGTTGCTATGATATTAAAGCCGTCTCCCTGCTGGGTCCAGGAATCTGCTCCATCCACCTTTCTGCTCCCCTCTCCTTCAAATCTAATCCTATTGTCTTACCAAGTTCTGTCCTTGAATATTACTTTAAGCAGAGTGCACTAACATTATTAACCTTTCTCATGTTCCTATTAACCACTTCTTTTAAATCCATGTCTCCTACAGAAACTCAGGGTTCAGGGTAAAGGTCAGAGGTCAACATCTTCTGGACTCCAACACAATAAATCTAATTACAATTCTGATGAGTGGAGAGCAGAATGTAATCATTTTCAAACACTTGCTTTAAAAAGGTGTAAATTTACTATTTATGCAGAAATAGGTGGAAAAACTAATGTGAGTATATTAAGCTACATTAGTATAGAAACATATACCAACAAGAAAAGCACTTTGTAATCCCCCTGCCCTGGCAGGTGTTAGGTGTGGGTTGTGTTTATAAATCCTGTATGTGTAAACAAAGAGACAATACGTTTCAGCTTTCATTCAGCTCAGCTGCAGGATTTATTCTCCTTTCAACAAGGAAATAATGACACAAAAATATTCCAATCATTGTGTGAATTACTCACCAAATGCACACAATATCTTAAATCTGACACAATAAACTGTGGGCTTGATAAGACAAATGCAAAAACAAAAATAAATCCCACCATTGAAACTTGTCTGTCACTCACATGGTCTCTGACATCACACCAAACTACACATTAAACAACACTTAAACTACCAGTGGCAAACGTCACTAATTCTGTGTTAGCAACAGGTCCGCTAGACTAGCATGGTCACGTGCAACAAAACAGCTGTATCTCTACAAATAACTTCAACATAACTCCACTCTAAACATTGCACTGTTACGATTTCAAGAGGCTCAGGCAGGGAAAATAAGGCAGACGGTTCATAAATAAAGAATGGATTTAGTTCACAACAACTCAAAAACAAAACCTCAAACAAGACCGGAAGACTACAACCGGAAACACAAAACTAAGAATCAGTAGCGCTCAAGATTACTACTAACCCACTAACCCTAACCCAGGAGGATTTATTACTCAAACAGAAAACATTAACTCACAGAGGGTATTACCTAGGCAAGAAAGATAGTAAACTATATTCTAGGAACAATAAGAGAGGAACAATTTGGAACTCGAGATTATTAATAACTCAGGACTGAGCCAGCAAGGAGGTTAAGAATTACTTAGGTTACTAGAAGAAAAATGCCACCTCGAACAAACTCGAAATCTGAATTCAAAAACCCTATTCTGAGAACGAGGTACAACAAAGTGAACTAGAACAAAACGACAGTAAGCTTAAGCGAAACCACAAGAACTACTAGATGCTCGAACTGGGTTCTTAGCTGTAACCATGGATAACAGGTTCTGAGTGGAGGCTGCCGGGGCTGGGCTTTGGACGTGGCGTGTTGGCTGTCGGTTTGGAAACCAGGGCTTGGAACAAAGGGCTGCAGCGGTAGGTAGATATGGAGAGATGCCAGGAGTGGAAAGGCACAGGTGAGTGATTCCAAGGTGGCAGCGTGACGACTGGGGATTTGAACAGACCAACAGAGGAACCAGGAGGAACAGAACAGAGGAGAAACAACTAGAGTTACCAGAAGTACGTGAGAGCAGAAACTGTGGCTGGAGTGAACATGCAGAGAGCTGATTACTAGCTGTGTCACGATCCAGCACTGAGAGGCGAGTGGCGTCTGGTTATATTGCGGTGGAGGTGGAGCTTGATTGGATGCATTCCACCTGCTCCTGCACCAGCTGACGATGATTGCAGATTGAGGACACCTGCCGCTGCAGCCACTCAGCCGAACACACCTAGAGAGGGAGGAAAGGGGCGGAGAGGGAGGAAGAGAGCACTATCTGGGCCCAGCCCCTGCAGGCCTGACATGCACATTATATCCTAGAATTCACAACATAATACGCCCTTATTCTGGGGTACATGCATATGGTTTTGAGGAATATAAGCCCACCTGTATGTGTAAACAAAGAGACACTACATTTCAGCTTCTGTTTAGCTCGGCTGCAGGATTTATTCTGCAGCAATTGCCTCAATGCGGTTTTATGTTCCTCTCTGGTACTATGCACCATTTAGTGACCTGACTGAAAATTGCTTTAACACAGAAACCAGTAGTCCACCATGAAATTCAGTCTTTTAAACATACTTAAGCACAATGAAGTAATTTTTAGAAATTCGATGTATTGGGGTATCTGTTTTTAAACATAACTCTTTTGTCTTTATTTTTAGTGATTAGCTGTATCAGTCTCAACGACTTTTTAACCTTTTCTTATGTCATATTTAACCTTGTAGTGGTATTCCCCATTCATCTCTAAAATTAACACTTTTAACCCTTTATATACGCAGAAAGTACAGTACTCCTCCAAGACTGTTCATTCCCCCATATGGCATTGTCAGAAATGCAGCATTTTTTGTAAAGAAATGTTTTCATAATGATAACATTGGATGTTCTAAATGCAACATTTGATAAATGTTTTCAAGATGTTATCAAGGTGTCTTATGACAGAACTTTTTATAAAGGCATTCCTGGCTGCAATGTTCTGCGGATGTTACCTGGGAGGTTCTTGAGGAACACATCACAGAACGTTCTACAAAACAGTATCACTAAAAACAAAGGAGGAATGTTTTCAAAACTAAAATGTTCTCCAGATGTTCTCAAGTTTTTAGATAACAGAATGTTTTATAATTTTCCTGTTGCATGAGGTATCATTTATTTTTGTTGAGGGGACACAATAGAGAATGTTCTTGTCATGATTAGAACAAAGGATGGATGTTCTCAATGCAACATTTAATAAATGTTTTCAAGATGTCATTGAGACCTCAGATGACAAAATGTTCTTCATAACTTCCTGTGATATGCATCCACAAATGTTCTGAGTATACTGTTGAGGGAAATGTAGAATTATAGAATCAATAAAACATTCCTACAATGTTCCTCAGTGTAACATGATAACAAGGAAGAACGTGCTCAGTGCAACTTCCAGTTTTCAGAATGTTCAAGCATGATGGCCTACCACTGTTATACTAAATATTTTTAGAACACCCGTAGTCATCCTACTTATAAGAAAAACATTCGAGGAACTAAAAGAAAACTTTCCACTGCAAACCGTAGTAGAACTTTGCAGAACTTTGTCAGAACAGTTTGGAAACAAACTGCTTTCAGACAAAAAAAAAAAAATGTTCCTTTTGTATTCAAAATGCATCCTCCTGCTTTCTGCCTGCATTTGTCTAAAAAATGTCACTAAACTAGTGAACAAAGCCGACAGGTCGATACACTTTGAAAAATGGCCTTCAGTCTCTCAGCTGGTTTCTGAACCACTCAATTTTTCTTCACTTAAACAGAAAGCTGCTGGGTTTTGTTTTTTATTTTTTATCTGTGACGTGGCTGTAAACACAGATATGGCGCTCTGCGCTCCCGTCTTGTTTGTTCGGACACCAAAGACTTGCCGGACATCGTAAGCCCGAACACAGCTGTACAGAGGCAGGGAGGTAGAGAAGGACTGGAGCTGAATTTTAAGCAGCGTTCAAGTGTGAAACCCAAATGACCCGCCCTCGGTTTGAACCGCTCGATGGAACGATGTGCCGGAAACAATTAATCTCTGCGTGAGATCATTAGGACGGCGAGCAGACTCCCGGTGCAGATTACCATAATGAGCCGGTCCTCCAGATCAGCTCCCTGTCCTCCTCTGCTCACAAAAAGTGACGGCAGCAGAAATCCTGGCTACAGGAGCAGAGAACAGGCATCAGGAAGAGGCCGCACAGATGTCGGGAGCCTGGGGCCACTTGTAGCCTATTAGTACTTCAGAAGTCCTGCAGCGTTTGGGGGCCGGCTCCATCTGTGGATCAGGAAGAAGCAGGACTGACCATTTGTAGAGGTCATATTTAACTGGAAGCTAAATGCTAAGCTAACAGCGTTGAATGCTCAGTTGACTATTGAAAGTTTGAAATTTCCATTTTTGTTAAAATACAGATAAGACTAGTATTGTCATCAAGGTTATTTATTCTTGCTGCAGGGTGTAAGATTTATAGATATATATTAGTAGTATTTTAGGTTTTTCTTTTAAAAAAAGATGGATGATTTTATTAAAAAAACTAATGAGAATGAGAAAAACACAAATATGGAAAATTTAAGTATTTTAATTTTGAAAGAACTTAAATACATAGTAAAATACAGATATGCTTTGTTTTTCATCAAGGTTATTTATTTTTTTGAGCACATCTTTAAATAAACATTTGTAATATTTCTTTAAGCTGACAGATTGATGTTTTTATGAAAAAAAACAAACACGTAATAATTAGAGAAATATAAATGTGCCATCACAAATATGGAAGTTAAAATTTCCTTTAAAAACAGAAACACAGTAAAATACAGACATACCTATTTTTTTGGATGAAAGCTTTTTTTTAATGTCTGAGGTTAAAAGACATTTTTTTCTTATATAATTATTAGTAGTATTTTTAGCATTTAAACCTAAAGATTGATGATTTTATGAGAAAACAAACAAAAATAATTGTTCCTTGATTAGCTTTTAGTAGCATAGCTTTCATAAATGCTTCATAAATTAAGGTATATGCTCCACCTTTTGCTTTACTAAATTAGGGTGTTGCATTCTGTCCCATAATGTGGAGACATAGGGAGCTCTTGAGTGCCTGAAGGTCTGGTTTGTAATTACTGATTCATTAAATGTTTTCTAAGATGGAACCATCACTGGTTACATGTAAGGGATTTACAATAATTCTGTCTTTTTAGATAGTTTTAGAGGTTCTAGTATGCCACAGTTTCCCCAGCAGGATGGCAGAAGTCAGTCCATCCATAGAGCAGAGCAAGAACTCTCAACATTGACTGACTGGCCAGATGTTCATTGAATGTGTTTGGGGACATCCATGGTCTCTGGAGGTTAAATCCTGTAGTCTGGTTACCCTCTACTCTTTGCTTGACTACATTGATGCCTCACTGATAATTAACCTTTTTTGCACCATTCTTGGATTACAGATAACCATCAATTTTATTTGAAATGCTGAATTTTTGGTGTTTATTCGTGATATTCAGAGGATACAATAGGCGCCAAAATCAACTGCGTACTTTCATGAATGTATCTCCATTTATTATGTAGATAAAATTAAAGGTAAACTCATCCTGTTTGGGTTGCCACAAACTTAGCTGTGGATGCTTCTGCTCCCCAGAGAGATAAACGTTCATGACTCATTTCACCCCGTGCACAAAATTTTAAATTACGTACAACAAACTGAGGGCACCCACAGGAAGAACTTGTTATTCCAAGCCTGATTTCTAGTGGTCCCATAACAACAAGGCTAATCTAACATTTATGTTTTTCTCCTAACATTGCAACCCCTTTGGTCTGACAATGAGCTTTCAGCATTTTATTCCTTTTAGAAACACATCTCACTTTAATTTTATGTTGCAGCCGACTGTGTCAGAGTTCCTCTATGTTGCCCAAATAGTCATTTTGTGATTTTGGAACTATTCCCTGAAACAACTGCTTGTCCCACTAATAAGGGACGTTAGAAGACGACAGTATTTTGCCTCAAAATCTGAAAATTCTCGGACTTTGTGTGGCTGCTGTGATAATGAAGAAGCCCATGAATGAGTGGTGATCATTCTGCTGATTCGTCATGTTGCCTAAACTCTCATTCTGTCAGCTGACTGCACACACAGGGCCAACATACTAACTGGAGTAGTGCAATTCATCTGTCCATAAAACACAGAAATGGCCATGATGTCAATGTACGATGGGTGCTTTGGGTGCATAAATTGGGGTTTGGATTACATTCGCTGGTAATGAATTTATTCCAAACTAATCTATATTGAGTACATAAACGCCACCTGGGTTTGGTTTTTAAAAAAGCACAGATGAACATGACCTACAGTTTACCGTAATGATGGTGGTTCTGATGATGCTATAAATGCTAATGTCAGCATGCAGATATTTAGCATTTACCATGTATGGCATGTTCACCTCCTTAGTTTGATTCGCAGATACTTGCTAGTTAGCAGAACAAACAGCTGAGGCTGCTGGGAATAGCTTTGGAAGATATTTGGTCATAAACAAGCTGAATGTGCCAGATGTAGACCTCACTGAAATACACAACGGGCAGGCATGAATGTGTAACAAGAAGATGGACAAACCTTTAGGATTCATAGGCCTATTTATCAACCACAGCACCCACAGACGTACAGCACATAGACTGTTTTTTAGCCGACACACAACACTTAACAGACTTTCTCCTTCCAGGTTTGAACCCTGGGGTCGACCATGACAGAGTAAATTGTTCTTTTTGTTCTCTCCTATTCTAGACTTTTCTCCCTCCTCTTTTTCTCTAACAAGTCATCACTCTGGGCTTCACTTCACTATTGGTGCTTCTTTCTTTGTCTGCTCTTTTCTGAACAGGTTTGAGAAAGTCACACTGTTCCTGGTGATTGGAAAATGGAATGAAGTTTCTTTTTTGTTGCAAGTTACCAAGCAAGAGGTGATGCAGTCAAATCAAACACAATAGACTCAAGACAACAACCCACCACGACAATGGAAGACCTAAAGATCATGATATTTCCCCAGTGATAGGACTTCTGCGCCACTGATTTGCCAGTCAGACAGAGTGAGGGGAAGCCACACAAAGTTAGTTTTAAAACCTGTTAGATTCTGGGCTGTTGGGAAAACCTTCACAACTAAAGCCTCAGAAACTTTTGTAAACTCTAATTTACTAAAGTTTTCAGAACCCTACTTTAATGCTTTGTAGAAGGCCTCTTTTGAGGGTTCTTGGTAAGTTCCTACAGGCTTCACGCTCCTGGATTTTGGCTGCTTATCTCATTCTTCCTGGCAGATAATCTCCAAGTTTTGTCAAATTAGATGGGAAGCATTTGTGAACTTCCATCTTCAGCTCTCTCCACAGAAGTTTAAGTCAAGGCTTTGGCTGGGCCATTCAAGGACATTTAGAAACTAGGAACACTCTAGCATCATCTTAGTTGTTTTCTTTGGGTTCTTGTGGTGCTAAAAGGTGAACCATCACCTCAGTCTGAGATTGCTGTGCTCTGGAGTAGGTTTTTCTCAATCAACATTATGTACTTAACTGCATTTATCCTTCCTTCAGCTCTGATCAGTGTCCCTATTGCTGAGAAACACCACTGTAACATGATGCTGCCGCCACCGTGCTTCACCATCAGAATGGTGTTTGTGGTGGAAAGTTATCAGGGCCTGCTGTTAGACATCTATCTATCTATCTATCTATCTATCTATCTATCTATCTATCTATCTATCTATCTATCTATCTATCTATCTATCTATCTATCTATCTATCTATCTATCTATCTATCTATCTATCTATATATATATATATATATATATATATATATATATATATATATATATGTATATATATAGTCAATAAATAACTATTGTATTTAAAGTATTGTGTCTTTGTGTGCTACTGAGCCTCCAGAACAAAACTTCAAATTCTTGAATGGCCACTTGAAATCAGCTCCAAAACTAAGTCAAAATGTCCAACTTTACAGCACAAATAAATGTGTTTAGAGCCTGGTAGAAAAATGGTTTTAAACCTCTATAGCTAATGTCTCTGTTCATGAAAACTCTGCGGCAGAAACATTTTCATATAAATCAGCTTTTTAAGTTGCATTAAGGCCTAAAGGTACACTACCGTTCAGAAATTTGGGGTCACCCCGACAATTCCATGTTTTCCATGAAAACTCCCACTTTTATCTATGTGCTGACATAACTGCACAAGGGTTTTCTAATCATCAGTGAGCTTTTCAACACCATTAGCTAACACAATGTAGCATTAGAACACAGGAGTGATGGTTGCTGGAAATGTTCCTCTGTACCCCTATGAAGATATTCCATTAAAAATCAGCTGTTTCCAGCCAGAATAGTCATTTACCACATTAACAATGACTAGACTGGATCTATCATTCACTTAATGTCATCTTCATTAAAAAATTTTCAATAATGTCAAAAATAAGGACATTTCTAAGTGACCCTAAACATTTGAACAGTAGTGTACATATGATTAAGACACCACAGTCTGAAGAGACGTACTTTTATTTCTAATTCATTCACTTTGTGTGATTTTACTCTTGTAGACATTTTAAAGCAGGAACTTCTCTTCTAATGGAATATAGACACTTTTGTTGTGTTAGTAAGTTTACTGAAGTAGAGGTTGTGAGTATTTCTGCCACCACTACATGAGTGTGTGTTGGACGAAACTGTACAAACTGAATGTGTGATGATGAAACATTTTACACAAACCTGTCAGTCCCATTCAGATCCTGTAGCAAAGGAACACAGTTAATTTAAATTAGACTTATTTTATCTCAAGGCTTATTTTATCTTCATAAATGTTCAGTGAAATTCAACCAGAAAACTCAATGACAATACTCTTTTATACTTCATCACACTTAATGCTAAAATCCAGCTTTACTTTCTCTTTTTTTCCCTTTTTTACGGCGTGACATCCCTCCACCTGGACACTAGGTGGCTAAGCTTTTATTAATTGTTTGCGTGTCTGTATTTCCTATTCTTATAAATGCAATATCTGAAGAACACACTGAGGAAACTTCTTCAATTTTGGATTTAAGGATGAACTGATTCAGTGGTCAGAAGTTTGTTAAACTGTGTTTACTGGACAAGCATGTGAACAGATACACAATCTGTTGTTTCTCCTTGTTACACTAAATGATACAAACTGAACCTTTAGACTTACAGAGATGTCAAACCACAAGGAAATCATTATAATTTTACAAGTTAAATCTCTCCCTGTTCCAGTGTTTTTGCCTATGGATTCCCTCGAACTGGGAATGTGAGTGAATGAAGTGAGCAGCAGAGAGCATTGTGGGAGGAATACTGATGAGAGCAGGAGGACAGAGAGGATGTTCAGTTGTCGCTGGAAGGAAGCAGCAGATGTAGAAAGGATGCTAACTAAAGCTTCGTCCTCCTCCAGAGCTGCGTGGATTCCCTTTACCTCAGAGAAAACATCTCATAGTTCTGAGAAAATTAGGGGAAAAGGGGGTTAACAGTCATCACTAATCCAGCTTCAGACCAGCATTTCATCTTTTCTCCTGGTGAAAGACAGAAATCAACCTGCAGATTCCTGTTTCTGCCTCAAAGTCCAACATGGTAGCTGGAGAGCTTAAAACAGCAATAGGAGTCATAGTTTTACTAGTTTTGTGTCTCTGTTTTTACCTTTATGTGTTTCATTTTTGTTATTCCTCTCCTCCTATGTTTTATGTTGAGTCTTTTACTCTCTTTGGGGTCATTTGTCTCGTCTTTGTCAGTTTGTGTCATCGTTTTTCTTGTTGTGTGTCTCATTTTTGTTGTTTTTGCCTTGTTTTGTGTTGTTTCATTTCTGTTTTTGAGTTTTGTTTGGTGCTTCAAATTTCTGCGCTTCTTGTCATTTTGTCATTTTGGTTGTTTTGCCTTGTTTGGGTCATTTTGTGTCTCATTTTTCTTGTTTTCTGTGTCATTTTTGTTGCTTTTGCTTTGTTTTTGACAGCTATTTGTCTTACTTCTGTAATTTTGTGTCTTGTTCTTCTTGTTTCAGTTGTTTTGTGTCTTAGATTTGTTGTTTGCTGTCTTGATTTGTCCTTTTGTGTCTAATTTTTCCCAGTTTGTGTCTATTTTTGACAAATTTGTTCTGTGTTTGTCTCTTTCTGTTCCACTTTGAGTAATTTTGTTGTCTTATTTTGGTCACATGTGTCTTATGTTTCCTGTATGGTTTAGTCATTTTGTGTCATTTTTGTCATTTTGTGCCTTGTTTTGAGTCATTTCATCACTCTTTTTAACAATTTTGTCTCTTTGTGGTCATTTTGTCCTCTCTTTGTCAGTCTGCATCTTATGTTTTTTTGTTTCGTGTGTCATTTTTTCCTGTTCATGCCTTGTTTTGTGTCATTTCATGGCGGTTTTTGACATAGCTGTTTGTCACTTTTTGTCTTGTTGAAGTGTTTACGTGTTGAGGTGGAATAATGGACCGACAAACCTGAGTTAGCACGAGTCTTCCTTTTTTTGATCAAAGCAACCATAAGTGTGAGAGCAGAGCTGAGGCGACATTCACATAAACGATAAAATGTTCAATCCATATGAATTCACAGAGGCTCGATATAAAATCAACGGTTTTTACCACACTTCCTACTTTCCTGCCCTCTGCCTGTCCTCTCTGCTTTATTCTCCCTCTTTCTTCCTTCTCTCCTCCGGCTTGATTTAGTGGTCGAAGCTTATAGCATTAACCTGAGTTAGCACCCAATTTAAACCCTCCTTTCTGCTGCCCATCTTTTTTATACTATTTATTTCCTCTCTGCACTATGTCTTTTCTACCCCCAACAGTTCCCCTCGTCTCCTGTCAGCTCCCCGCTGTAACCTCCATCCCATCAAAATAAGCAGCTCCTGCCCGTAAGCAGAGATAAAGAAAAGGCGCGATGACGAACAAAAGCCTTAACGCTGTCCGGTGAACCATCATCACAGGAGCTGGGAAATTTCTTGTCTTCAAATGATCAAAAATTCGGAACATTAATCTCTTTCCTTTCTTTTCCAGAAGTAGGATCAAGGAAGACTTAATGCGCCTTGTCTTAGAGTAGAGGGACATTAGTTTTTCTTGTAGGTTTGTTTTAGCTGAGCTAAAGGACACAATATGGAGAAAAATCAATATGAAATGTATGAGTATGCAAACACCGAGTCCCTCCAGGGTTTTGTGATCTTCCAGTTGCAAGAATCAGCAAAAAATCCAACCCCTCCACATGGTATTTACAAGAGCTTGCATTTTTTTTCCTTTCTAATACCTGCAGCTCTTGTGCAAACAATAGTCTAAGTTGAAGAATGTTGTCCAGTTTCATTTTCTGCATTTAAATCAGTTTTGTCAAAAAAAAAAAAAAACAAAGCTAGAATTTGAGTAAATCATCTGACAGTGATTATGTGTGATTAATGTAAAGGAAATCTCCTCCTTTTAGAACTGGGTGCATGTTCTTCCTGTGCATGGGGGGTTTTCTCCAGTTTCTCCAGCTTCCTCCCACAGTCCAGAGACATGCTGAGGTTAATCGGTGATTCTAAATTGTCTATAGGTGTGAATGTGAGTGTGATTGTTTGTCTCTATGTGTAGCCCTGTAATCGACTGTTACCTGTCCAGGTGAAACTTCACCCTAAGTCAGCTGTGATAGACTCCAGCCCCCCATGACCCTAATGAGGATTAGGCGGTGTGTAGACAATGGATGGATGGATTTATAAACCAGAGATTATATAAAAATGGACAATAAGTGTCCACTTCTTCCCACTGTACAAAAAAGTGAAATCAAAACATTGGTGAAATAAGTGCTGCCATATTGTACAGATGAAGTCATTCAGATACTGCAGTTGAGAGCAGAGGTTGGAGGCGTGGTATCGAGGTAAACTGAGGTAAATGTCAACACACACCTCCTGAGGGATCCACATTTTTATCCTCTAATTTTCTAGATAATCGGTCACAGCTGGCTGTTTAGCTAGCTACACAGCAACTGCTTTTCCCCACAGCTTGGTTGTGGACTTAACTTGCTGGTTATACCTATCATTGTTAACTAATGAAATAAATTAACCTTTAAAACACAAACTGAACTTGGTGTGACAACTGCAAACACCCCACAAATCCCTCAGGATATTCAGTCAACTCATCCAGTGGTTTGAAACTGTGTCTCTGTGGGAACCTTCATGACTCCTTCATTTACAGCAGCTGGCAATCCTGACTGTATTCACCCTTTTCATAGCCTCAAATCAAGTACAAAGTTGTGATAAGAAACACCTGACAGAAATGATATGACAGAAATCATCCTTTTTCCTCCACATATCCAGAGTCAGACTGTGATGGTAGCAGTCTGAGCAGCTCATCTCTTTCCAGCAACACTTTCCAGTTCCTCCTGGTGGATCCATCGATGCTCCCAGGCCAGATGAGATATGTAACTCCTTCAGGGAATTCTGGGTCTACAACGGTGTCTCTTCTTAGTACAGTATAACTGGAAAACCTCCAAAGGAAGACACCCTCTACTCTGAGTTCCCTCTGGATGTTTGAGCTTTTCCTCCTCTCTCTAAGCCTGCACCCAGCCAGCCCACACAGGAACCTCATTTCAGTCACATGTGTCTCATTTATTTACCTGCTACCAAGAGCTCACAACCAGAGGCAAAGGTTGAAATGCAGATAGACTGGTAAATTTAACAGTTTTGCCTCAAAACCTCATAAACCTCAATCAATCAGCAAAGAAGGAGCAACAGAACCTCAGCTGCAATAGGGAAGCTGGGCCCTCCTTCTGGAGCCACGGTTGTCAGGATTTACTTGTTTGGAGCCGTAACGTCATCCCTCTTTATAGACTGTATGTGCCATGAACACATTTGATTTGCCAGCAGATCTTTAGTAAAAAGTTTTGAGGAAAACAAACAAACCTTAATACTCAGTCTTGTTGCTCAGCATGCAGCTGCAAACAACAAGTGAGTTTCCATTAGGAGTGTTCACTAAAAAACAAAAAACACAAACATTTCTCTTTCATTGAGTAGTAGAACTTAGAAACAAAGTTGTGTCTGTTAGGTACAGTGATTCTTTTATTTCTGCTGACATGAGTTCTAAATTAGCTAGAGAAAAAAAGGTCCAAGCATCTGTTACATAAATAGTCAAAGGATTCCAGACATGAACCTGCACAGGAAAATACTTGAAACAGCTTTTGCTTTTTCTCAGGTGAATGAAAAGAAACATGTTGTTCTGCTTCAACCTCAGAACGGGTGAGAGGAAGAGGTAACACTCTAGACAACAAGGAAGATACAATTAAAACTCAATTGGGAATTAAGATGTTAATCGAGAAGACTGGTATTTAGTCTACAGACAGGAAACCACACCTGAGTGTCTAATAATGCAGTAATAATGGTATATTTGCTAACATTCTTATACTACATCTAGTATTAGAGACCACCTCATCTTTGAGCTCATAAATATGTACATCACAAACAGATAGAGGCTTAAAGCTGATTGACACAATCTAAGCATTTACATTCACCTCACATTCACAAATGTTGTTTAGTTCATTTGGTCTGAATCTACAGCCTTTTAGTTCCTTCTTGTACATTCCATGGTCCCATCCATTCAACTGCATTTTCAATGTGCACAAAAACCAGCAGCAAAACCCAGGGCGTGGCGGCCCAGTGGTAAGGCGTTGGTCTCGTAAACCAAAGATCATGGGTTCGATCCCCATCCATGCCTACCTGACTCTGAACTTTTTTGGCAACAGCACATGTTCAATGCCACCAGTAGTCAATGGCAGCAATGATTTAAATAAATGGTAATTGAATCTTTCCACTTACTTGCAGTTCCTTTCAGCCAGATAGCCTGGATTCTTTGTCTGCTGATCACATAAAGAAGAAAAGCACTCAAGCCTCGTGTCCACTAGATGCGATTTTCCTGCATAGAAACATGCCACATCTGAAAATCGCCCGCATGCTGGGCGGTCAAGAGCAGATCACAACATTGTCACATGACAGCGCTCGAGCAACAGCTTGCCACTATGTGGTCACGTGACCGAGCTTTCAGCTTGACGAAAGAAAGCGGCTCGGCCGCAAACTTTTTCTTTTATTTCGAAAACACTTCAGCAGAAAGTATTTCTGAAAGCATTTGAGGTGAGAAATAAGCTGTGCAGCAGCTTAATCTGTCCTCCTTTTAGGTCAGCGATGGCTAGTTTAGATGTTTGAGGACAGTTTCACGATGCATGGAATCTCCGCACCTCGCATCAAATTTGCATAAAGTAGAAGTCAAGTCTACTTTATGATGTGTTCACTTGTTGTCATGTGACGCTGTGTCCCTATCTCACAATGATACAGAAATCTTTAACTCATTTGTGGATCCAGACTATAAGCCGCATCACTGCCAAAATCTAATCACTTGGTCCTTGTGACATTTCTGACTGTCTCTGGAAATTTCATCCAAATCTGTTAGTCCGTTTTTGAGTAATGTTGCTGACAGACAGACAAACAGACATCGATCGTCACATAACTCTGACGCGTTCCTTTGTGCAGTAATAAGAACCAGAAACGGTTTCTGAGGAACAATAACGATACAGAAAACTTGTTCTGACCAACTACTTCTCCCACATGCTGATAATCTAATTCTGCTGTGAATGATCAGAAAATAGAAAACACCCCCAGGTTACCGACGCTTGTTTCTATCGCTCTATGTCTGGATGCAGTTTACAGTAGAGTGAAAATTAGTTTTTCAGCCCTAAAAATGTTATGTATCTATCTAATGTCCTTATGATGATATGAGGGCTTAAAAATGTTGGAAAATAATAACTGCAGAGTGAAAAGTGTAAAAATTCAACCCACTATTATGACTTTATGGGTCTGGAACTCCGAAAAATAATCATAATATGATGGTCAAATTTTGCAAGACCTCACTTTATATACTGAAGTTACTGTGCAAAAACAATCATCTGATTCTGAACGGATCAGCTGAGAACATTTTATAGATTTTGTTGATTTTAAATGAAATGACCCACACAGTATTTTAAGCAACGTAACCTACAGCAAACCTGCTGGTAGTTCTGCTCCTGATAAATGTTTCTGTATCTTTAGAAGAGTATTATTTATTATTAAGAGGCTTTATTTAGAGCATACACAGTCACCCACCTACCTGGAGGCAGACTGAAGTGGATGTGTAGGATGTGCTGCATCGTATTTAAAATACTTGACCTCATCCTGCTTCCTGCATTCTCACAGACTCTCTGCAATGAACCAACTGAACCTGCTGCCTAGAAACCTGTGAGCAGCTTAAATCAGTGAGGGACAATTAACGCATGCACTTATTGGACATATATGGTGAATGGTTTTACATCTGTGTCCATAAATATGAAAAAAAATAGGTTCAAGATGCACAGCAAGCACAAATAAACTGGTACAGAGTCTTCAGGTCACAAGACACAAGATGAACAGTGCTGGGTTAATTTCTTCAACAAAAACTATGCTGACCTATTATTTTTAAGATGAGAAAGAAGCTGAAACTAAAAACCAAATCATGTTTTACCACAGGAAGAATGTATAAATTTTTCAACCTTTGCCAGCAAAAAATTTAAAACCAAATTAAAATCTAAACGATAATGTGCAAAACAGATGAATGAACATAAAGTGTATCTCAGAAAACCTCAGCATCTTTGGAATCCCACACTGCAGCTCCTGATCAGTTTCCTACATTACCCAGAATCCCTCCTGTCCAGTAGATCTATCATTTAGCTGCTGTTAATTAAGAAGAATCACATCCATGTCAGGCTGTAATGTTATCTGGTGATTCTTGAAAGTAAAATGGACAAGAAGCAGCAACACAACAGCTGAAACAAATTCTAAACTTAGAGTCAACAGCTAACATTAATGTAACACTGCTGATTAAAGCAGGTGATGTGGATGTAACATTAACATCACATTCAGTGGGGCACATTTCATGAAAGAAGGAGTTAACCCCAACATTTAAGGCTTACCAATGGATGCTCACTAAAGAAACCCAGCTGGATTACAGGAACAGGATTTTATTGAACAAATGAAACAATCATCTACTGAATGAGTTGCTGTTCTTCACTGGAAGGAAATGTGCCTGCTGTAATGCTAATGCTACATTAGCAGGACAGTTCAGCTTGAAAAATTGTACTTGCGAGAGAGACTGTCTTAACTGAAATGTTCTTGAAAAAATGTTTCATGTGTTTGTTTCATGCTGAATTATTATCATCATCAATATAAAGCTCCATTACATTTACACTACTGTTCAAAGGTTTGGGATCACTGAGAAATGTCCTTATTTTTGAAAAAAAAGCAGTTTTCTTTTTAATGAAGATGACATTAAATGAATGATAAATCCATTCTAGACATTGTTAATGTGGTAAATGACTATTCCAGCTGGAAGCGGCTGATTTCTAATGGAATATCTACATAGGGGTACAGAGGAACATTTCCAGCAACCATCACTCCTGTGTTCTAATGCTGCATTGTGTTAGCTAATGGTGTTGAAAGGCTCATTGATGATTAGAAAACCCTTGTGCAGTTATGTTAGCATACGAAGAGAAGTGGGAGTTTTCATGGAAAACATGGAGTTTTGAATGGCAAATGTTTGCATTAATGCTTCTATTTCACCACTGCCTTTTTTGTGAATGCACATGTTCTACTTACAATAGGATGAACAGATGTAAGTCAGTGCTGTGTTCGCTCCTAAATGACAAAACATGCATGAGTGTGTTTAAGGTGTTTGGTTTTGTTCTGTGTGCATGTTTGAATTTAGAGCGACAGTGTGTTTGTCATCACCTCCGTGTGTTCACATCCAACAGTTTGCACTCAGTGACACAGACACACACAGACACACACTGCTAACCAGTTGTCTGTGCATGCATGTGTGTACTGTGTGACTTGCTGTGACCGCCGGCGACAGCGTTCCCGGTTAGTGTTTTAATGTGCTGTGACACAGTGTTAGCAGTGGTCTGGATACTCAGTGGGCTGTGCTGCTGCAGGCTGCTGCATGTGACTGACTGAGGTTTGTTTATTACACAGAGACAACTTTAAATTAAAGATGCCAGATAGTTTAGAAAAAAAAAAAAAAAAAGCTTTTGGAAGTTTAACATATACAGATGTTCTGCTGCATTTTCTGGGTAATGAAAGTCCTCCAGGTCTCAGAAATGGAATATTCATAACTGTTGTCTGCCAGCTTCAAAAACTCTCAGACCAAATCTAGTTCATGAAATGGAGGATTAAGAGTTGGAAAATTTAATTTCTGTCAACAAATATTCAATACTGTGTCCTCACATGGACTTCTGAAGCTCAAATGTGGTGTTTTTTTTCTGTTTTATTGACAGAATGATGGCAATCAAAATATATTGAATTCATAATCTTCTATTCTGCATAAGAGAGCTAAATAATTGGTCCAAGTCTAACATGATTTTATTCAGTAAAGTACAGACGAAACCTAATTAAACTCCATTAAGTGGTTTAGTGCCTTAAGACAATCTAATTAAGATTTAACTAAGAACTGAATGACTTCATTTAGTATTCAAACACAGGAAGAGAAACACAAACAGATAAGGAAGAGACAGACATTACCTGAATATAGGCCATCACACGTACACGCTTATTATGGACACAATTTATATTAATTACACCGTGTGGATGCCAGAAATGTGCAACACCGGGTCTGCATTATACTACTGTCATGGAAGGGAATATAAGTAAAAGAGGAGACACAGAATCTGACCCAAAGTAGAAACACAGCAAACAAAGCTTTATTTTTATTTTTTTTTATGTTTTCTGTATCTTTAAAGAAACTGATTAATTTGTTAGTAACTTGACATATGAAGAAGAGTAAATCTTGGCTGGGTAGGAGTTGGATTGTTAACCAGTAGATGGCGCTGTTGTTATCACAGTAAGGTGTCGGTGCAGCACCAGGGTCTGTTTTAGTACATTTTTTTTTTTTTTTTAATTCTGCAGGTTTCGATAACAAAAGCTCTGTAAATGCAAATGTACACGAGGCTGCTGATTATGAACAATTACTGTGAAATTCATTTACATGAGAAAAACACCTTCTCTCCTTTTGTTTTATTTCTCCTCAGTTTAGAAAGAGTGTTTTTGAATGAGCCAATCAGGTTTGCAATCTGTTGTGATGTCACACCAGGATTGAAAGGGGTGTGGCCAGCAGCAGCTCAGCGGGATTTAAAGCTACAGACACTGAAAAAGTCTGGAACAGGGCTTGAGAGAATGAACAATCTGTACAGTAGTTTGAGCTGACACTTTTAATACACTCTTTAATATATCATATTGTACAATAATTTAATAATATACAATACTATAAACCGTTTGGGCACCGACTTCACAAAAGGAAATCTTCTCTATTGTTGTGACTCAGTCTACCTGCTAAGGGCCAGTGATGATCAGGCAGCTTTGTCAAACACATAGTCAAAAATCAATTCTGGATCAAAATTTGGAGTCTTCAAGAAGTTTTCAAGAAAGAGTCTTCAAGCAGTCATCAGAGTCTGTTGCGAATAATGCTTATTCAATAAAGAGGCTGGAAGAACAAACATGAGCAAAATCTCCAGCTTTTAATTGACTAACCCTAACAAAGCGTTACATCGTCTTATATACCTTCTCTCTCTTAAGACCCAATCAGGATTTAAATGATGTAATCATATCAAAAAGTAGATCACCTCCTCTTTTTTATTTCTGCTAGGTTGGTATTACTTCTGCTTAGCTCAGCGTGACCTTGGTTTCAACTCACGAGTGCAGATGAAGAGAGGACATAACCTTCCTGTCTTATGCCTTATATGGGCTTCATGGGCTTCTGTTGGGTTGCTGCTTTCCAGAGGATTATTCAGTGTACTCATAACTTAAGCTGAGATGTTAGGTCTTCCAATCTTTGTTAGCTCTTGAATTTGATTCACATTTCCCATTTGTCTAATTTTATCATTTGTTCAATCACAAAATGCCACAACACTATGTCTTAGCAACTACTGAATGATTGAATAGGGACGACTGGTATGTAGAAGCCTTGTGCAAAATTGGTGTCCAAAACTGGTCTCCAAAACACCAAAAGACCCATAGGTTGGACATGTCCTGTGACATTTGTCATCACTGGATGAGATCTGGGTCTTCCACTATGACCCTGAGACCAAGTGGCAGAGCCTCCAGTTGAAGATGTCAGCATCAGCAAGACCAGTAAGAGCTTGCATGCCAAAATCGTCCCATAAGATGATCCTGATTGGTTTCCTGTGAAATCCCAGTGAGCTTTCTTTGGTCTGGGTGGTCTAGCTGCTCCAAAATGTCACATCCTTATGGTGGGTCTTTTAAATCCTTAGAAGCAGTTTGGGCTCAAATCTTATGCATGCCCAAACTGTCCAGTAGGATGGTCCTGACCAACTCCTGGTTCAGTCCCAGTTGCTCAGCCATCATTCTGATCTGTGACCACTCCACACCAGTTCCTTCCTTGACATTCTGGATGTTGCAGTCAGTTGTTGTTGAAGGAAGTCCTGGTTTTGGATCATCCTCCACGTCATCCTGTCCCAGTCTAAACTTAACGACATGTGAGCAGGAAATCCTTCAGCATGGAAGGGTTTCTGTTGGAGGTTTTCCCAAGTTAGCCAACAACTGGATGTTCCTTTGGCACATTCTGTAACAGAAGGCATTTTACTGGACACAGAAATCCACCTCTAAAAAGACAATTATAGGTCAGTTCAAGTGTTGTTTTTCTCATACAGTGTTGGGATGTTGGGCAACACTATGATGTACTTTATGACTGTGTGACTGCTGAATCATGTGATCAGCCACCATCATGTCGTGTCTCCTTTTGTTTTTGCTTCTGTATCATTCTGAAATGTGAAATTCTGCACAATGCAAACTGTGGTGTGTGAAGAACTCATTCCATCAGTGTCAACTATCATCAAAAATCAAAAAGACCAAAGCTAAGACAAAAACACATTCACACACACAGAAACAGCAGAAACATTCAGACTAAACAGATCTGAAAAACAGCACAAACTACTATTATTAAAACAGCAAAAAAGCTCAGTCAGTCCCCTTTCAGCCCTACCTTTTGCTCTTCATGTCACACAGTGATTGTGGGTGGAGATGAAAAGGTTTTCATTGTGATGTGAAAACATGAGCTTTTACATGTTAATTATTTCTTATAGAAGCATCTCATAAAGCTCCAGCAGACTGAGCCTTGTACTTATCAACTATTATTAATATTTGTGTCTCGGTGACCACAGGAAAGTCTGCAGCAGATGTTTAAATGTGACTCAGAAACAAGCACGATCCTCAAACAGTTATAAATAAATATATATTTTAATAAATCTACTCTTTAACGGCACTGGAGGGAGAGTTCACACGGAGCAGACGGAGGCGATGGAGGCGTGCAGAGGCATATTTATTTATGGCACACAGCTGAAAAGAGCTCACTGTTCTTTTAGTGCAAAAAGAGCTGCAGAATTCAGAGTTTCCGGCTGTAACAACAGATGGTGAGGGAAAAAAAGAGCAGAAGGGCCAAAGAAGGATCAAATCAAATGTGTTCATGTTCTTCACTGAACACAGAGGTCAGAGGAGAGGATCAGGAGGCAGCAGGGGGTTATGGGAAGTGTAACAAACTGATTCTGTTCTGATTGGATAGCTGCTCTAATGCGTGGCTGTACTACAGAGAACTGTAAGATGGAACTTTATTTATTTGCTGTACGCAAAGGAAAACTTTCCTCCATGGTTCCCTGATGTCCCAGACTTAGAGAGAACTCTTGCAGTTACCAGAGGATGCTGTGAAAGAGTGGTTCAGCTAATGGGAAACAAAAGTTGAAATTTCAAGTAAGACAAAAACATACATCGAACACGAAATACCATACCTGACAGTGATAACAACATGCAAGCAGAGGAGTTCTAGATGATCCAGCTAAATGTTTCTGATTTGCTGCTTCCTGTATTCATCTCTGACTCAGCCTTTCCAGTAGAAATATTTCTATCTGATGTTGATGGCAGCCTCCGTCTGTCCAGTAAACCTTTGCTTTGCTTTTCCTGACTTAGTTTCAGTTACTTTTACTCCCTTGCATTTCTTTTGCGCAACCTTTGTTAACTTTGTTGAAATAAACTTGATTTCAACTACTACCTTTTTTTGTTTCTTCACTCTCTGTGACAACGGCTAAAAACAATAGATGAATTAAACAAATCAAAATTCTGGAAACATATTTTAATGAGCTAAAAGTCAGAGGTGACAATAATATGTTACAGTTACTCTGTTATTAGATGTATCTGTTGGAGAAGGTTTAATAGAGATTCATTTTACCCTCATCTAAGTAGACGTTTGGCAAAAATATACAAATTCTTATTCATTTTGTATTCATTTTACTTATAATTGTACATTATGTTAAACTACTGCTATCTATTATGTCCCTGTCATAGTGTGGAAGCTAATACCAGCACTATGAACATGAAAGTATTCTTTGTGAATGCTGGACTGAGGTCAGGACATCAGACGTCTGTTGAACTAATAGAAAGCTAAATACTATATACATAGTATGAAAGTTACTAGATGTACAGCTGTCTAATGTAAGTACTGGAGGCAAGAGTGGACTCTATTAACTATCATCACATAGCTTCACTAAGATGGATGAAAACTTGGAGAGAAAATACTGCACACATAAAAAGACATGACGAGACTTCATCTCCAAGTGAGACTTAAGACTCAGATATTTTCTTCAAAGATGGCAGATGTTCTCTTGTTCATATATTTTCATTTTAGTAAGTGATGTTTTAACAAATATACCCCATTAGACAGTGTTGTGAAAAAATTGCCCCAATCTTCCATTGTTTGCATACTTGTCACATTTAAATGTGATCAAAGGTCATCAAACTAATTTTATTATAAGGCAAAAATAACCCAATAAAACCGAAAATACAATTTTTGTTTGATTTTATTTTTGGAGGTAAAATGCTGTCCAGCCAATCTTGCTCTGTATGAGAACCTAGTTCCCCCTTAGCTACCAATCAAAAGACCAAATTCATTGCAGAATTGGGTTCAGTCTCACCAGTCACACTCACATATGATTACTGCCAGGCTTTTTGAACCTAAACATCTCTACATAGAACCTGTCTTCATTGTGAAGTAGCTGAACGATCTCAAAAAGCAGCATGATACCACATTCTAAAGAGATTCAAGAACAGATGAGAAACGAAGTCATTGACATTCATCAGTCTGGAGGGTTACAAAGCCATTGCTGAGGCTCTGGGACTCCAGAGAATCACAGTGAGAGACATTATCCACAAATGGAGAAACATGAAACAGTGGAGAACCTTCAGGAGTGGACCAACATTTCTCCAAGAGCGGATCAACATCTAATTCAGGAGGTCAGAAAAGAATCCAGATGAACATGTAAAGATCTGCAGACCTCACTGGCCTCAGTTAAAGTCCATCTAGATGATTCCACAATTAGAACATAAAAGTTCACCCAACAAAAATCCAAGGTTTCTTTTGCATATTGTGTTTTGTGGATTGGTTCTGTAAAATATTCAATATATATAAATATTAGTTTGATGATCTGAAACATTTAAATGTGAGAACTATGCAAAAATAGAAAATTTCTACATTGTATGTTAGAATACACAGTATAAAAGTGTATCATACTGTTTTGTAATTTTAAATGGCCACTTTTCAGGTTAGAATTTTTCAGATTATAAGATTAGAGATTGATGTGTTCACGTCTGTAATGTGAATGTATATCCTGGACTGATTTCAGTGATTAGAGAGAGTGTAAACCATGGTTTCCACATCATCATAGAAGAGAATATTGGAGAAAACAAGTAAAAACATACAGTAAATTATCTACACATGAATATAGATTAATGACCAAGCTCCTTTGTATCCCAAATACCTTGTTGGACCAAAATATTCTAACAGAGCACTTTTCTCTTAGACTGAATCAGATTAGGCCAGCCTTCAGTTTGTGACGCCTTCTGTATGAAGATTAGACTTAAAATTTTCCCTGTTGATAAAATCAGGACTGTTCAGGACGGTGCTTTTTCTATAATATGTACATTTATTACATAAAGTGCCCTGACATGACTGATGTGATTTAGTGTTATGTAAATTTAAAAAAAAAAAATGAAGAGATATTCAGGTAATTGTGATCACTGGCAGCAGATATCGCCTGAACAATGCACAACACTCTGTAGACAGGAAGTTAAAAGACGACACATCTGACCTGAGTACGACAAGCGAGATGTAAATTTATCTGACATGAACTGAAACTAAAAATCAAAATTAATTCAAATAAAAATAAATTATCTAATAGGAGGAGCCACATGTGGTTCACGAAGCAGGACTGGTTCACGTTGCCATTATTACCGGATCCACTGAGTTTGACTCTCAGGATGAGCCTCCGATCAGACGGAGACGACATTTAATTAAAGCCTTTATATCAACGCAATAATACGCTTGAAGTCAGGCAGCGTTCAAACATGCAGAGAGAAGTCAGTACATCTCATGTCCTCATCAGCCACAGAATACACTCAGCTGCTATTCACAGCCTGCTCAGGACCAGGGTTTTAGATTCACGATATTCAGCACACTTACTTGGAACTGGATGTCTGTGGAAGCAAACATGCTTTGGATATTTTTACTCCATGTTTCCTCCCACCTGTGTGCACCTGTGGCATTTAGTTCCTTGTTGGTAAGTATTTACTATTAAGACCCTCTCTGACACTTATAGTGCAGGGGAGTCCAAAAATAAGACTATCGAGAGGCCAAAAGAGCTCATGTCTATCTATCAAAGTCCGTGACTGATATAGTTGCTGATGGACCGGTGGTGGTAAAGAAAGAGCCAGTAGGATCTTCTCCTTATCTCTCTACGAGTTGAGTCGCCCACTCACTGAGCCTGATTATTCATTCAGCCAGCCAAACCATTCACATGCCTACCTCTGCAGCCCACTGGAGATGAACGGCTCCTTCAGAAAGCATTCAGGCCTCTGCGGTGTTTTCTGTGTAGACTCAAATTTAGACTCGGATGACATTTATTTTGCATCTACCTACCATCAGTATCCTTTAGTAACACAGTGAAAACGTGGTTTCAGAAGTTTTTGTACATTTTTTAAAAGTCAGAAGCTAAAATCTGTTATTTCTAGCTATCAGGTGCTTTTTAATAATCTAGAAGTATGTAGAACCACCTGAAATGGACTCATTTGAATGGACATAGTTTAGCAAATTATGGCCCCACACTTCCGAGTTGAGGTGACACATCGATCAGGTTGAAACCATTTCTAGCTTGGTGGCTTTAATAATCATAAAATGGAAGAAATATGGAGCCAGCAAGACACTTCATGAAGTCAAAGAAGGGCTTTGATGAGGGAAGACAGCAAAAAATCCAACAACTGCTCCAACAGAGCTTCAAAAGTTCACTGCAGGGATGGAAAAGCTGTTGGAAAGACAACCATCTCAGGAGATCTTCTTCAGTCAGGTTCTATCCTAGAGGAGCTAGACTGAAGCCACTCTGAGCTGAAGGTATAAAAGCATCCCTGAAGGTAACAGCTAAGAGAAAAACAAACAAGGATTCCCTGATCTGATGAGGCACAAACTGAATTCTGCAGCTAGTACCATCTCTACAGCGAAGCATGGCGGTGGCATCATCATCATCCTCTTTAGGACAAATCTCTGGTTGTCCTCGATTGACCAATCAAAGCCTAGATTTAAATGTGTGTGGAAAGAGCTGAAGGGATAAGTTCATTGCTGATTCACATCTGATGCAACCTGAGAGGATGTGAGAGTTTTTAGTTTTTGGTTTCTGATACATTAGTAAAAAACAAGCTCATATATCTGCTGTAGAGATGTAGAGAGCCGGCCACTGGATGCTAGTGACTGACTAATATCTTACAGTGGGCAGCTGATGTAGGCATGTCAATATCTGGCTCTGAATGAATAGTTGAGCTTTGAGTGGGTGACTCGTCTCATAGCACCATAAGAAAGAAATCCTGCTGGTCTCAGAAAGTCTCGTTTGTGTTGGTTTGTGTCTCATTGTTGTAGTTTCCGATCTCATTGTCATTTTGTGTCTCATTTGTGTTAATGTGCATATCATTAGGGTCACTTTGTCTCGTTTTTGTTGTTTTGTGTCTCGTTGGGGTCATTTTGTGTGTCACTTGTGTTTTTTTGTGTCTTTGTTTCAGTTTTGTATCTCGTTTAGGTTATTTTGTGTCTCATAGTTGTCGTTTTGTATCTCATTTTTGTCATTTTGTGTCTCATTTGTGTTGTTGTGCATCTCATTGGAGTCACTTTGTCCCCTTTTGATGTTTTGTGCCTCATTGTTGTAGTTTATTATCTAATTCTTGTAGTTTTGTATCTTGTTTGTGTTGTTTTGTGTCTCGTGGTTATTTTGTGTCGTTTTTGGCGTTTTGTATCTCATTATTGTCATTTTGTATGTCCTTTTTGTTGTTTTGTGTCTCATTCTTGTAGTTTCTTATCTCGTAGCTTTTGTGTCTCATTTTTGTCATTTTGTGTCGCATTTGTGTTATTGTGCATCTTATTGTGGTCATTTTGTCTCGTTTTTGTTGTTTATTGTCTCACTATAGTAGCTTTGTGTCTCATTTGTGTTGTTTTGTGTCTTTCAATCGTTTTGCCTTGTTTTTGTTACTTTGTGTATAATTGTTGTAGTATCTCATTTGTGACCTTTTGTAGTTTTTTTTCAGTTTGTGTCTCATTTTTCTTGTTTTGTGTCTCATTAGAGACCAGGTTGTGAATTTCATTTCACTGCTACAGAGTTCTGTTACTAGATCACTGCGTCCACTGTCACTTAAAATGTTCTATCTTATCAGAAAAAAACTAACACTTTTCTAACTTAATGACTGATTTATCATTAACTATGTAGAGCTGAAACAAGCTTCTTCCTTTTCTGTATTGTCACATTTCACACCTTGTTCAGGTGGTTCCGACTCGTATTAAACTAGTCTGGTGCAGATTTCACAGCTTAATGTCGTTTTCCACAATGCAGTTTGGCCTAAATGAGGGTAGAAGAGACGAGCTGTAATTTAGAAGAATGCCTCCGGAGGAAGATGGAGACAGTAATTGCCAGTTTCTTTTTTAACAAAACAGACACACAAACAAAATGTAAATTCCATGGTGTTTTAAGCACATTAATGTAATGTGCTTTCATTGCATTTGTATTGAGTTTTTTTATCGCTATCTGTAGAAATGTTTTCATGCTTCAGAAGTTTAAAGCGACGCACCGTCCACAGCACAAACCTTTAATGTTCTCCTTTCTCCTCCAGGAATGAGTTGTTGATCTAATTGTAAGAAAAATGGAGCAAAGTAGCAGCTGAAAATGTTTCTCAAGTTCCGAAAAAAGACTCTTTTATTGTAGTAAATATGGTAAATATGGATGGATGCTCATGTTTGTGTCTCCTTAGTGTCATTTTGTCTAATTTCTGTCATTTTGTGTCTCATTTTTGTATCTCTTTTGTGTCGTTATGTGTTTTCTTTTTGTCGCCTTGTGTCTTGTTTCTGTCATTTTGTGTCTCGTTTTTTAAACCTCATCTGAGTCTTTTTGTCTTGTTTTGTCTTGTTTTGTCATTTTGTAATTTGTTTGTGTGATTTGTACATTTTGTCATTTTGTGTCTCGTTTTTATAATCTTGTGTCTCAGTTGTGTCTCTGTGACTCATTTGTGATGTTTTGTGTGTCATTTCATTGTTTCAAGTTGTATCTTGTTTTGCTGTTTCTGACATTTTGTGCTGCTTCCTGCTTTTTCTTGTGTTGCGTTTGTCTTATTTTTGTTGTTTTCTGTCCATTTTGTGTCATTTTGTATCTCGTTTGTGTTGTTTTGTCTCGTTTTGTCTTTGTATTGTTCTTTGTCTCATTGGTGTCATTTTGTCTATTTTTTGTCATTTTGTGTCTCATTTTGTGTCTCATTGTTGTAGATCTGTATCTCATTTGTGTAATTTTGCTGTTTTTGTCATTTTATATCTAATTTTTATAATTTTGTATCTAATTTGTGTTGGTTAGTTTTGTTCTGTCATTTTGTGTCTCATTTGTGTTTTGTCTAATTTTTGCAGTTTTGTGCATTATTTGTCATTTGTTTCTCATTCACGTCGCTTTGCGTTTCATTGTTTTATAATTTTGACTCAACTTTTTATAATTTTGTGTCTCATTTGTGTAGTTTTGTGTCTGATTTGTGTCTTAATTTGATTGTTTAATGTCACTTTTTATGTCTAACTTGTGTTTTGTTTCATATTGTGTCTCACTGCTGGTGTTTTCTAACTTATTTGTGTAGCTATGTGTCTCATCCATAGTTTTGTGCCTCATTTGTTTTGTTGTGGAGTACTGTTGTAGTTTTGTGCCTTATTTTTGTAGTTTTGTGTCGTTTGGTTTCTTTTTTTGTTCTTTTGTGTCTCATTTGTGTCTCATTTTGTAGGTTTAATATCTCTTGGTGTGTCTCATTTGTGTAGTTTTGTGAATTATTTGTGGCTTGTTTTGTCATTTTGTAATTTGTTTGTGTGATTTGTACTTTTTGTCATTTTGTATCTCGTTTTTATAATCTTGTGTCTCGGTTGTGTCTCTGTGACTCATTTGTGACGTTTTGTGTGTCATTTCATTGTTTCAAGTTGTATCTTGTTTTGTTGTTTCTGACATTTTGTGCTGCTTCCTGCTTTTTCTTGTGTTGCGTTTGTCTTATTTTTGTTTTTTTCTGTCCGTTTTGTGTCATTTTGTATCTCGGTGTTGTTTTGTCTTGTTTTGTCATTGTGTTGTTCTTTGTCTCATGGGTGTCATTTTGCTGTTTTTGTCATTTTGTATCTAATTTTTATAGTTTAGTGCCTTATTTGTGTTGTTTTGTCTCATTTTGGGAGTTTTGTGTATTATTTGTCATTTGTTTCTCATTTGTATTACTTTATGTCTCTTTTTTAAGAGTTTTGTGTCTTTTTTGTATTGTGTTGTCTGATTTGTGTCTTATTTTGGTTGTTTAGTATCACTTTGAATGTCTTTTTTGTGTCTTGTTTCATTTTGATGTCTCAGTGTTTTGTGTCTTATGTCATTTTGTGTCTTTTTATGATAGTTTTGTGGGTTTTTTTTTGTCTATTTGTGTCTCATTTTGTTGTTTTCTGACATGTTTTTGTGGTTTAAATCCTCTCTGGGTCAGTTTTGTCTCTTTATCGTTGCTCTGCCGGTCAGCATAGCTCTGATCTGACAGATAACCACCACATTCTACACTGTTAAAAGATGTTTTTTTTTTTTAAGTTTCAACTGTAAATTTTCCAACATTTTTGCTGCACAACCCGACGTCTAACTGTGTGTGTGTGAAAGAGTGACGGCGCCTTCATGTAGAGTGGTGCTGGGCGAGGCAGAAAGAAATTCCAGCGTCATCCAGAATCCCCGAGGCTTCGCTGATTGAAGGGTCTCTCTGCCACACAAACAGAGACATAAACCCAATACACAACAGCGACACATTTTACACACATGCACACTAAAAAACTCACTTTCCGTCCGTCAGACTCACACACACACAGTCAGGACATGCTGCAGATTATTATTTATCCAGTTTGTATTCCAGGGAGGCTGTCAGAAGTGTCAGGCTGATTACATGCTGACAGGCTGACAGACAGTGTGTGTTTGTGTGTCACTGCAGAAATATGTGTGTCGCTGCCTCTCAACGGTCACATTTCAAAACATTTAAGTGTCTTGGAGATGGCCCATAGATCGATCACTGACAGCTTGGAAAAGAGAGGGGATTAATTTAAAAAATGACAAAAGAAATAAAGAAAAAAAAATTTCACACAGAGAGTCTAAACCGAACCACACATTTTGAAATCAGAGGTGAATTTCCTCCAGGGACGCGTCTTTATTTTTAGAAGCCTGTCACACAGACGGTAACTGCCAGATCATTTTAGCTCTTTGCATAGTTTCTGTTATACAAACAACTTAACAAATGTTAAATGAGTTTCATGAGCAGCAGGTTGAAAATGTTCCAAGACGGAAGCATCTGTGAAGGTTTTATCGTTCAGTCTGTTTCTCTTTCTGGAGGAAAATCTGCAAACATGGATCTGTTTCTACTCATATTCACACATTATATGAAGGCATGAGCTGTGTACATCTTAAAACAGGTAGTTCAAGGGATCAGACAACTAGAAAACAGTTGAATTGAACAGAAGACTTCATGTTTTTGGGATTTGTGAACACGATAAATGTGAAAATGCTTGGAGGGATTTCTTCAAATTTAGCACACATGTTCACTGTGACTAAAGGCTGAACTGAGTTGGATTTGGAGGTAAGAGGTCACTGAGGAATCACACCACTTGTTTTTGGACATAACTTAAGAATTCTAATGCTTACAAGGGGTATTTTAAAAAGTTCCCAGCCTCACCAGGAAGCAGGGGAAAGATTGTTCTTGCATTATTACATGCATTTGATCCACCGATGTTCAAGCTTCTCTATCCCTTCATGAAAGAAGGTCACATCTTGAGCCTCTAGATTCTCCTCAGTAGCAGGGATGACTTCATCATTAGCCTGAAAATGGAGACCATGCAGGTTGGATTTCAGTCTGGAAACAGGTAGAACAGCTCGACTACTCCTGTCACTTCTTTTTTCTCACTGCTGTCTCATTTTCCTGCACCTCTTTGGAAACAGAACAGCCATGAAGAAGAGGAACTTTCCAGACATGTGTCCTATCTGCTCAGTGAAACACAGCCTGCAGTTCAGCCTATCCGTGTTTCTGGGTTTATTCCATTTCGTATCTAGTGTTTATAGTCCGCCAGCCCTTCTGTTTCTTTTGCTTCTGTGGCTTCTAGTTGTGACGTTTCATCATGAAAATCAAAAGCATCAATGAATCCACCGTAGCATGCAGAAGTAGGTGGAATCAGTTCTTTGAATTTCAAGATAAAACTGGCATAGTTTTTGCACTTTACTGGTGGCACTGTGTATCATTTCAGACTGTTTTAGTACTGTGGCTCAAAAAGTAAATGTTAGACAAAAGCTCGAACCTTCACCAAGATTTGAGAGTTTCTGTCACATAGCTGGAGGCAGTAAAATACAAAGAGATTGATTCAAAAGGCTGTGCAGTAACAATACATTTAAAAAAAAAACACTCATTAAAATAGAACTAGTCACAAAAAACAAATGAAGACATTGTGGAGTAAAGTCTACGTTTTGCAAAAGTTGCACTTATGCCTGTGTATATATCATGTTTATGCATAAGATTGTATGTTAGCTCATAAAACTGAGGCACCATTGGTCTTTTATTGGATAGTCTCTGGGTTCTTGATAAAGTGCTTTAATGCTTTACCTCAAATAGATCATCAACTTCTTTTTTTAAACATGTTGTATACATGAAATAATTAACTTCATGTCATTCCCCTCAAACATCTGTAATGTGCACAAAGTATTTAGCTTTTTACCGTCCTGCCAGTGTCTACTGTTTCATAGCAAAAGATGCTAAAGAGAAGAAACGGTCTTCAGGTCTAATGATGGTCAGTCTGACTAACACCTGTCTAACAGATGTTTAGGGCAGTTTCTATGTCACTCACACGCTTTAGTTTGTCAGATCCAGACAGAATAAATCCACAGACTCTCATCAAGCAGAGGTTTTTCAGTCGCTTCTTCACATAAAACTCACAATTATGGCTATTGACAGCTACTGTTTGCTGCTTTGGTTACACCGACTGTTTGTTTGTGAAATCAATAAAGAGTTCATCCATTACAATGAAAGGCTCTGTGGCGCTGACAGAAATTAAAAGTGACTGCAAACAACACGCAGCAGATTGCAAAGTACACATTTCACAAGGCGGTTCGTAATAATGCATGTGTTTTTGTTTTGCTCGCTCCTCTCCTCCGCTCTGAGATTGTCTGTTTGCGTTGTGGAAGCTGTGTGTGAAGACAGGCAATGAGGACAGAAGTGCGTTTGTGCAGAAGCTTTTACAGAGCGTCAAAAATCAACTACAGCGGGAACAATCGATTGAAGACAAGTCTGCACCTCATATGTACAGCATACAGCATCTCTGGTCACATACAAGTACATTCACTGATGCAATGCATTCATCTAAATGTTTACCTGAACTTTAACCATTGCAATTAATTGTCTACACTGTCTACACAATTCCTCACTGCAGTCATTTAAATTTCCAGCTGGTCCTCATGAAGACAGTTGTCTGAGTAAACAGCAGCATGGTGGAGGTGGAGCAGAGCCAGACAGAGGTTTGGTCAGGTCATGTGCTGGAGGGAAATATAATAATCAAACTACTCAACACCTGATGTTGCAGCCACTGGATAGATCCTGTAAACAAACACACACTGTTTGCTGATGTGCAGAGCTGCTTGTGTGGAACTGATTACTTTATTTTTTCTCATTAGCAACTTCATTTTGAAACAAAATACATTCAGTGGAGGCAGTGAACAGACAAGTCCACATGCATTAATAAAATAAAATCTGATTCTGAATTTGCTAGTTTTATACAGGTGATAACAATGTAACAGTGGAAATATCCCCTGGTGTGGGGAGCAATAAAGAATTATCTTATATCTGCACTGAAACACACCAGGAAACATCCATATCCTCATACTCTAAAGATTGACTATCAAAGCAACTCATATATACCGATCAATTACCACATTAAAACCACTGACAGGTGAAGTAAACGACAGCTCATCTGCTTACAGCGGCATCATGTGGAGGATACATCCATCTTTCAGTCGATGTGCAGCAGTAAGGCTCTTTGTAGGTCATCCACCCTGACAATGGCTTTGGAAAGTTTATGGTACTTTATGGAATCTTATTGATTTAAAAAAATGAAAGAAAAAGTGGCTCTTTACTAAATAAGTCTACTAAATAGGAAATAATTTCCTCCAGGATGAATAAAGTAGATCTTATCTTGAGTCTAGATGAAGCAGTTGTCACCATTTAGTGTTTCTCAGATGTAGAATCTGTCCAGGTAGGAACCAGATAAACCAGCGGATGCAGCGTACAGCACCGTGGTTCAGGTTGACCTGTGTTGCCTTACAGATGGATGTTCCAGTCATAAAGCCAATCTTCAACAGCAGCGGACTCTTCCTGACAGAGTTTGTGTGTGCAATGTGCTGAAGAATCCTCCAATGTTTCGCTGTTACATAACCTGCTAATGGGGCCGTACAGCACAGATTTCCTCTGTGGATGACCTCAGCGAAGAGGTTGTTTCTGGTGAGGGAAGACAATATGAAGAGAGAAATATTCTGTCTGTCACTCTGCAAGAGAATATTTAATGTTTGTTGTTGAGAGGCTCAGGAGACAGTTCACCTCAGGGCACTTTAAGGGTAAGACTGTACAATGTTAATATACAAATAGACAAAGAGTAAGATTAGTAATGGATTAATTAAGTGATTTTAGAGCTTATTGTAACCTGATATATAATGGGGTCAATAACTTCCATAAGAACAAAGGTCTACTCTCAGATGCACGTCGCTTTGATAAATGTGTCTGCTAAATGAAATCATAGAATTGTTACAAGGTGAAAATAAAATTTGCAGTCGCTCTAAAATAAGACTGAAGATGATGCATACCCATAACCCTAAAATATGTAGAGCTTAAAGTTTTACATGATGCCTCTCTTTGCTCTCAGACAGCCTCAGTTCTTAGTGCTTCATCATTCTATTTCTGCAGATTTTTCAGCTGTACATTCATCCAACCTCTGCAACATCCTAAAGGTGTTCCACTGGGTTCAGATCTGGTGAGTTGGGGAGGTCACTGACATTCACACAGCCATGTTTGTGAAACCAGTTTGACTTTTGTTTTGTCTGACAAGGAGATTCATCTCACTGGAAGCGACCATTAGATGGTAAACTGTGGCTATGAATGGTCAGAGTTGTCCTTGGGCTCATTGGTATTTCTTTAAACCGATCACAGTGACCTTAGACATACTGAGCCAGGATGGAGGAACTGTTTTGGTGGAAGTTTTGCAAACAAGGAGGTGAGCACTTGTTAAAATGAATAATTTATCAACCAAAAGCAAAACATGCAGGTCAGTCTTAATGCAGAGTCGTTACAGCTTAACTCTGCTCAGCTAGCTGTGTTTGGTTTAGGAGTCATTGTTCCTTAGTAGCATAATAAACCGACAAAAGAGGCAAAACAAGAAAAAAAAACAAGAACAGGGCCAGATGAAGAGTTAAAACCTAACTTATGGAGTAAACTCTGTAAGAAAACTAACAAAAACAGCTTTTTATTGAAGGTGAGGAGTTGGAGGTAAAGTAGGGCGACTGCTCTGAGGGATGTTGTTGTTTTCAGTAGTGAATTTTAAAAAAATAATCAAAATCACATGAGATAAGTTAGGGAGAGTACAAACCTTGATGAAAGCCAGATGTCATGATTTTAGGTTTTGTTGTGTTCATTTCCTGTTTTATTTTGACAGTCCTGCATCTTGTGTGGCTGTTGTGTTTTGACTTCCTCCCGTTTTCTCTGTTTCCCTCCTTTTTCCTCCGAAATTGCCTTGATTTTGGATTTACCCATGTTATATCTATGTATTCTGTGTATTGTTATCCCCATGCCTCCCACCTCCATTCTCACTCAACCGGTCAAGGTAGATGTCCACCTTCCCTGAGCCTGGTTCTGTCAGAGGTTATTTTTTTCCCTCCCTTTTCTCTGGGTTTTTCATTCCTTTCCACTGTTGCTCACAGGGAATCCAAAAGCGGATTTGGATTGTTGGGTTCTCTGTTCTCTGTTTATGCTAAGCGTTGTAGGACGACATGTTGTGAAACCGCACTATAGAAGCAAAATTGAATTGTATTGAACTGAAAAGTAATTCAAGTTTGCGTTTTGGGTTTTGGTTGGATTACTTCTTGGACCTCCAGTCATCTTTTGTTTGCTCTCCTGCTGTCCTGTGTTTGCTTTACTTTGTAAGTAACTTTCATCTGATTAAAATTTCTTTCTGCTGCAACCTGCCTGCTTTGTTTCTTCATTTAGGTCATCATCTGGACATTTAATGACAGCCCAGAGAGTCTACTTCCAGTCAGACTAGACTTGTAGTGAGTAAGACCACTTACTGATTGTTTTCCACCATCTGGACTAAACTGTAAAATATGTTGTAGTGAAAATTCCAGCATCTTCCAATCTGAAGAAGATCTGTATAGGAAAGTTTCTTCCTGTACTGTGCTTATGATGGGGGAAATTTTAACCACACTCATGTGATCACGTCCTTCTGGATTTTTGGGGTCGGAAGACGCCTGAAGCTCAGAGAAACTTGTTGTTTCTAATCACACTGGACTGTAAATTTTAGTATTTATCAGATCTATGGATGAGTCTCTGGTCTGTTCAGTGGTGCGAACCGTCAGCATAGACATCGTTAATTGAAACAGTCGGCTGCCATTTATTTGTTTGTGCTGCTCAGTGGTCGACTGGCTCATAACAGTTTGTGTTGGGAAACAGTTCCAGCGTTTTAAACTGAGCTCAGCGGGTTGTTTTTGATTGTTGGCACACCAAGAACATTGTCAACAGACAGGATCCGCTTTGTAGTCGTATCAAATAAATATGCGGCGCTGGAATTCATGTAATTGCACTATTTTGAATAAATACATAAACATATAGATACATAGCAGATTTTCCTGTAACATAGCAAACATATATTAATCACACAATAATATGGTTGAAGGATGTCATTATTTTTTGTTGCCTGTAGTGTGATGGTCGGATGTACAGATTGTGAGACTTTTGAGAGTTTTAAAGCATTTTTAAACTCTCAAAACTTCAGAACTTTAGACTTCAGAAAAAGTAAATACATTTAAAGGGGATGGAGGCTAATAGCAAAATGAAAAAACTGAGTCATGTTCAATGATCAAGTCCAGTCAGGTTTATCAGCGTTAGAAAATGGCAGTCTTCCTGTTCTTCTCTTAAATTACAAAACATTTCAGGAAGTTTTTTTCCCTGTAAAGACCTCCAACAGCTAAAGAACATCTGAGATAAATGGATGCCTGGTGAAATATTTAAGCAAAGGAACACTAAAATGACGTCAATTAGTTCATGGTTTACTCTAAGAAACTGACACTGAACTGTAGGAAACAAATACAGCAGCAGTTAGACACGACTTGGGCAGAAGTGTTTTTCTTCTTGTTTTGTTTTCTGAGTAAAAACATCCAAAACAAGCTCTGAACATGGAAGCATGTTGTCTCCTTAATTAGCAGCAGCAAATAATGTAATATCTAATTTCCAGACATTCCTTGCTCTCTGTGGCAGCCAGCAGAGTCAAAGCTTCAGTTTTTATTTTCACGGGGACGCTGTATTAGTATAAAGTGCAATACTTCACTTCCACATGCAGAAAGAACACATTGGAGACATTATCTGGTTAACCTCAACTTAGTCACACACTTTACTCTCCAGAGGGCTAATGAAGAGGTCCTTGTGACTAAAACCGAAGACACATTTGACAGGGTTGCAGGTTACAATCTTTAGAAAAGGTTTAATAACCTCAGGGCCATGTTGTTACTTAGTTCCTCCGTTCCAGTTTGAATCATTTGGAGGATTGCTGGAGAATTTTCAGATATATTTCTAAAAGATCTTCTTCATACAGCCTGAAGTTTTTCGTTTTGTAAATCCGATTAGCTGAACTGACTGAATATGGAGATCTTCTGAGGTTCATTTTTTCTTCTTCCTTGTTTTGTTCTGACAAAGTTCTGCAAAGTTCTGGTAATGTTTCTAGCAAGAAGGTCTTTTAAGCTCCCAGAATGTTTCCTACAATGTTCTTCTTAAAGGCATCAGGAAGTTCTTTAGAGACATTCTAAAAACATTTTCACATTGTTTCATTGCACTGAACGTTCTGTCTTTGTTGACCTGTAACACTGAGGAAACATTTAATGGAAAAAATGCTCTAGAATGTACAGTATTCCCTCAACAACATCCCCAGAATATAACATGCAACATGTTCCACATTGCTTAAGATGTCAGGAACAATCTTAACAATCTTCTTTTTTCATGTAACATAATCTAACAACCAGCTCCAAACATCCTGTGAATGTTCCAGTTAAAATATGACATTTTAGTTGACATTTAACCTCAGTATTTGAAATGCAATATATGATAAGTATATTCTTTTGAAAATTAAGTAAAATGTGTTCTTTTAAATATTCTTAGAACGTATAGTTAATGTCAGCCAGTGTTGTGGGAACATTCTCTGGGTCACTGCACTAAACTTCTGAGAGCATTTTTTTTTGCTATTAAGAAAACCACAAAACACTACGGCTAAAAAACAAAAAAACAAATCAACAAACAATCCAACTTAAAGGATTTCACACATAACAAACCCAAGGAACAAATCTTGTCAACATGGAAATTGGAACTTTATTTCATTTTTTTTAATCATTAAAATAATTTGTCATTATTTTTATTATCCTTCAGAATTGGTTTGAACATAATTACTGAATTACAGGAAGGGATTATTTTAATGAAAGAAACCTTCCAAACAACTAACCAAACAATGAGTTATATTAGTATGCACAGGGGGCTAAATTAACACAGAGAGATTTTCACGAGTAAAGATGTAAAAACAATGAGAGGGCTGAGGATCGACCCCTGAGGAACTCCACAGGTCAGAAGAAGACAATCCGAATGTTTTGTTAGGAAAGACAAAGAACCAGAGATCAGATAGAAAGAAAAGAAACTGTTTACTTTCTCATACAATCTAGTAAAACATCTTAATCTGTCGTGTTGAAGGCAACTTGATTTTTCAGTCAATTTTCCAGAAAAATTTCCTACAAGCTACTAAATATAACCCAGTGTTTCTAAGAAGGTTCTATGCTGTTCCACTTTTTTATATTTAAGTTTTCAAAGTTGGAAGATTGTGGAGTATGTAAGTGCAAAAAGTCCATTATCACATCAATATCCATCACAGTTTTATATTTCCTTTAAAAAACCAAAAAAAATTGTTCATAGTTACATGGAGAGTGTGTACCACTGAGCTGCTTTATTTTACAGGTTTGCGGAAACCAGAAATCTTTATAACTTCTTATTCATGATAAGATGAAGTCCCTTTTGTACAAAACTAATAATTTTCCATTGCAGCCTAAAATGACAAATTAAAATGTAGTTTTGAAATCAGATTTCTATCCTGTCAGTTCAAAGTCATCAAGAATCCAAATTATGTTTTAGTTTTTGTTAGTCTTTATGGGAATCAACTGTTTTCTATTAATGTTTCATGAAAACCCACTTTACTGTTTCCCTTACAATGAATACCAAATTTCTCAGGGTTTTGTTGGAAATAACCTGTAATTTAAAGCAAAAGACAGATGAACTATTAGGAGGTTATGAGGAAAATTCCAGGAGATAATGAAGAGAGCACAGAACTATTAATATAAAGCATCGTAGAAATGCATGTTCTTTCTTTTTTCATTCCTGTGTCTATTTATGAATTTAGTGTGACACGTTAATCCACTGCAGCTCTCAGCTCACACTCCACCCCTGTGCAGCCTCCCAGAAACAATGACTTTACAAACATTTCTCGTTCTGTTGATTCGCATTCTGGATGCATCATTGCTTTTCCATCTTCCCAACCTGCACTTTAAAACACACTCTCTCACACACAGGGCGGCTATTTGCACGACTCTTAGTGTGTGTGTTGCTCACAATGAGCCGAATGTAACACCTCACGGTTGAGCAGGCAGGAATCAGATTTTCTTTTTAGAGGAAGGCTAATACACCGCCGGCTATGACAACTGAATCAAGTCAAAAAGTTGCCAGATCCTCAAATGTATTCTGACAATGGATGCATGTGTTTGCACTGTGAGTGTGTGTGTGTGTGTGGCGCCACAGATTTTTGCCAACAGGGTCAAATCCTCACAGTGTGGTCAAATTGTAAAAACAAGTAAATGGCGCATGTGTTTGTTACTGTGTGTTCACCGCCTAAAGACAATATTTCCTCCGAATAAAATGCTATAAAGGCGAGATCCGTTCGACTAAAACGCAGCAATAAAAGCTGCTTCTGTCTGTGAAATGTGTTTGGCTTGAAGGAGTTTGAGCAAAGTGTTCCATTTGTCAAGAACCATCTGCAGCAAACCCCAACATGACTCAGAAATATTCAGTGTTTCAAATGAACGCAGCTCTTTGACGTCACATTACGACGCATTACTCTGCTGCAGACCGTCACTCCTGTGTGTCTGAATTCACGTGCAAGCAGCTGGAAAAACTAAAGGTCTGCAGATGTGCACGGGGCCGAGCACTAAACGCGTTCTGGCAGCTCTGCTGAACACGCGTGATGCATTTTCCTGCCATGATTTAGATGCTCTGAACAACCCTAAAAGGAAAAGACAAACCACACACACAAAACCACAAAGCGGTGAAGGATCGTGTTCTTCCCTGTGGTGAGACATTTCTACACTAATGGGAGAGGAATCTTAGAAGATAAAAACGCCTCCATCCGCTTGGCACGAATGTTCACTGAATAATTGGATGAGTATGAAAATGATCTGATCCTCTACTGAGGGTGCAGTCAACAGATCTCAGTGCTGTGGAGCTCTAATGTATGGGAAAGTGCATTTAAGTGCTGCTGCGGTGGCCCGCTGCCTACGTTTTTGTCAGTTATTTGTGGTGATTATGGATATGTATTCCAAACTGAACTTGAGCAAGAATAAACACGTCTCTCCGTGTGTGTGCATCTAAATATTAATTGTACATCCAGCCTTTGGAGAGAAGTGTTAACTTATTCATTTGTTGTGAGCTCTGCAGCCGCGATTTGATTTCATGCGGATGCACTGCAGTAGAGAAGAAGATGTGGGGCTCAGAGGCTGGAATTTTGTGACACTTGATCAAAAATGAAGTGGGAGAAGATAAAGAAGCAGCAGTGAAGTTAAAGAGTTGCTGAGACTTCATGACAATTAACGATGCATGCATCAGTAATTATGAATGTGTTCCTCAGTTTGGTTTAATGTCTACGTTTTTACATTATTTAATCCTTCTGGTATCTGCACATGACAGTCCAGAATTTAGCAGTGCACTATTTTAATACTGACAGACTTGCTGCAGAGCCAGATAAATCAGCTGTGTTACGTTTCCCAAGCGGGACCCCAGGAAAATACCCAGAACCCCAAACTTTATTAAAGTATCAAAAGGAAAACCGTAACAAAACAAAGAACCCCAACACAAATAAACCAAACAAAAGGTCACAAAATGGGTTCGGAAAGGTGATAGAGGTAGATTGCCTCTATCACCCACTAAGCCAGCCAAAATGGCTGGAAGAATTATAATAAACAAAACCAAACAAAAGGAGAGGAGGGTGAAATAAATGTGCTAAGGGTGTAAACACAATTCAAAGGGGCTTTATTTCTCACAAGAGAGCTATTTGACACACGCTCTCAAACGAACAGAGAAATATGATGTGCAGGTCTCTGAAGTCGGAGCCCATCTGAACAGCTCCAGAGTCTGTCTTTTAAAGGAGTGTCACCAATCAGTCCAGCAGGTGTGTCGGATGCAGCAGCTGTAGCCACTCAGCCTAATCAACCAGTGTCCCAACAGTGATCACATAGACACATATGGAAAAACAGCAAAACCACACAAATTTGCAGTCACAAAGCCACAAAACAAGTTTGAAATGGCCAAAAATACAAGACACAAAACTCAAGTGAACTGATCAATGTGTTTTAAGCATTATTTCCTTCACTGTGGTCACTCATGAATTAAAAAAAGTCCCCTCACAAACATATGGCCACCAAAATTGAGCAAAACACCACATAAACTCATAACAGCTGTTTTATTCAGTGCATTTTTCTTCCTGACTGCGGTGTCCTCAGCGTTTTGCAGATAATGTAGTTTTGAGCTGCTAGCCTCTAGCACACATTAGCAGAAAGTTTAAAAGGGGTAGCAAGCTCACTTCTTTTTAACTTCACACTGCTGATTGTTTTTTGCACCTTTTAAACTTGTATTCAGACCCTGCTGACACACAGTAGCAGTGACTTTACCAGAAAATGCACTTCCTCCCCATGTCCTCAGACTGGAGACATAAATGCAAGATGACAAAAATGGAGCTAAAAACAGCAGGAACATAATAAAAGTGTGGAGTTCCTGGTAAAATATGAGAGCACTTGTGGGTAAATGGCAGTATGCTCCTCAGAATGGCGGTGGTGTTATAGCACTCATGCATTGTGCCCATTGTACCTTGACTGGTTCGTCTGTTGGAGTCTGATTAAGGAGCGCCTTTTACGAGGATGAATCAATGCCCACAGCACAGAGTGTACATGGAAGCTGTATTGAACACATCTGAAGATGAACCCAAGTTTATGGAGTCAGAACTGCATCATCAGAGCTCAAGGTTGGTGGACAATTAATACACACAATGTTGAGTAGTGTACCATTGTTGGTTTGGATGTTCCACTGGCTTATACTATTATGAACAGTATATTATTATTATTATTATTATTATTATTATTATTATTATTATTATTATTATTATTATTATTATTATTATTATTATTATTACTAACCCAGTGTCACTACTGACAGTGTCATACACTCCCATGCTTTATTTTTCCATCAGTTAAATGGACCATCTAGGGGTTTGAATCACTGGGTCCGTTGGGGTCTTACTGTGTGGAGTTTGGATATTCTTCCCCACCATTCTAAAGACATGCATGCAAGACTAACAAATGATTCTGTTCACCACTGTGACAGACTGACAAGCCTGTTTAATGTGTACCCTGTGTTACAGCCTTCAGTAAACCTCAACAGGATAAAGCACGTATAGAAAATGTGATTGCTTCTGTTGTTGCTGCCACCACTGTTCTGTTCGTTTGTGACGCATTCCTCTGAAAAATTCACCAGAGGCTTGTGGATGATAATGTGATGATGGCCTATGGACGTTTAACTGAATACTAGCATTGCTATTTGTATATTTTTGAGCTGACGTATTTTCTAGTGGAAGATCTACAATAAATACATGAAAGAACCGAAATGCAGGATTGTTTTTGTGACACGTGTTTCAATGGTTTGATCATATAAAAAGAAAAGTACTCAGACAGTGCAGTACTCCACCAAGGTTGCTGATGTAGTGTTCACTTGTCATAGTTACAGTGACGCCATGACACTATCCCACAATGATGCAGAAATCTTTAACTAATCCGTGGATCCAGACTGTAAGCCGCATCACTGCCAAAATCTAATCACTTGGTCCCTGTGTCATTTCTGACCTTCCTTGAAAATTTCAGCCAAATCCGTTCGTCCGTTTTTGAGTAATGTTGCTAACAGACAGACAAACAGACAGACAGACAGACTAACGCTGATCGTCACATATCTCCGCCGCGTTCCTTGGTGGAGCACACTGAGACTCGGCCATGTGGTAAATGACAACTGTGTGGGTGCAGCCAAAAAAAACTTGGATGTTTTCAACTCACTGACACAGACAAATACAAGGACAGTCTTTTGGCCACTAGAAAACAATAAACATGTTTCTAATGTTCTCCTGACTGATACACCTTCTTTGGCCCTGGCCTCATCCACTGCAAAGACTGCTGTTTTCTCTCTTGGTTATGGCTGCAGACTCAATTCTCCTGGACATGAATGTTGGGTCATCCTAAGCCTGATGATGGGAACCTTCACACTGGAGGTCAAAGGCGACATTGCAAAAGCACAGCTGCAAGTGGTTAAAAAATATCTTTAACAGAGGTCCCAATGGTCATCACATGATGCCACATGGAGTTCTGACTTACAAGACTTCCTGCTAACACTGGCTCATTGTGCTCTCTGTGTCTGTACCCCTACTGCAATAGTGGTTGTTATGCAGTACTGTGTTATAGAATAAACTAAAAGTTAAATATAATAGCTTCTATCAGTGGAGCATATATGATAATTAATTTTTATGAGATACCAGCAGTCATCTGTGACTAATAGCTGTAAAGGATCAAGTAAGAATAAGTCAAGTGATGCATTTCTAGAGCACAAAGGCCACATTAAGAGGATGTTGGGGTGGACGGGTGGCTCAACAAAAACATTGGTGGTTTTAAAACTGGAGAAAGCTGCCATTGAATGCTGGTATATTTGTTCACAACAGTGTTGTCAGATTATAAAGGGATCCAGGGCATAAAGCACTCTAAACACTTCAGGTCCTTTGTAAGATAATGAAAAACTGTGTGCATGTGTGGTTAAAGGAAGGAGACGTGGAAACAGTGTCGGAACTGAGTGCGACTCATAATCAAGGTGTGTTCGCATATTCAGCATGCATGAAAGAGTTTTACCCATTGAGTTTTAATTAATTGAAAGCAAGAAAATTGGATTCAATCAGAGGGAAAGAAAACATTCTTGCGTATCTCTTTCTCACCTGCTGTGTTTCTGGATCTCTCCATCCCTGAAACAAAGCAGAGGGATCCTTGTTATTAGAATTCATGACAAAAAGATATTTGCATTGCAGCTTGTTCTAATTCAGCTCATGGAGTTGGGAGCTTTGAGGTGGCAGTGGGAGAGCCTGGATCTCTACTTCCAGTCGCTGGCTGTAAGGTAATGACAGTATGACAGGTGATTCTGCGTGGACAGATGAGTGGATTTAAACATCGCTGAAGTCCAACTGCTTGTTGCTCTGCAGCGAGACCTCGATGCATCCGAGCTTCCTGGAGGGAAGGAAGACATTTGAAATTCAAGTTGGGGTCGCTCCAGCAATCTGATTGTGGTTTGGTTACTTAATCATTCTCCTGCTCTGAGGTACCACAGAAACAGCTTCACTTAGAATTACCAATGACATAATGATGCTTTCTGATGCAGGTGAATGCTCAATTTTGGTTTTATTTGCTTAAAGGGCAGCTTTTGACGCTGTTGATGACAGGACTTATGAAAGTCCTGTCTGGCTTTGGACTGGTTCTCTTCCTATCTTTCTGACAGGAGTCTTTCACTATTACTCGGTCCCTACAGCTCTGATATTACCACCTTGTCCTGTGGCGTTCCTCAAGGCTCTGTCTTGAGTTCAATTTTATTCGCTTTATATCTGCTCCCTTTAGGTTAGCAAATTGGGAGACATCTCCTACCACTGCTATGCTGACGACATCCAGCTGTGTCTCAGCCAGAAAAGCTGAAACTGTTGCATAATTGTCTGTTTACTGTATAAGGACTGGATGGCAGACAATTACCTGCAGCTTAATCCAGACAAAACTGAAGTTGATATTATTGGTCCACACAGCATAGCCTCTATGTGACGTGTATGGAGTCCCTGTTTTACCAGGAGCTGTCTCACAAACCTTAGTGTCACATTTAATCTGTCAATGCATTTTGAAAAACACATCAGTTCAATAGTTCACACTTGTTTCTTTCATTTAAGAAACATTGCCACTCTCAGGTCCATTGTATCCCAGCCTCTACTAGAAATGATAATTCATGCTTTTATCGCATCCCGTTTAGACGACTGTAATTCCCTCTCCACCTGCCTCAACAACTCATCTTTAGATCGTCTACTATTATTTCAGAATGCTGCTGCAAGGCTGCTAACAAGTTCCAGGAAGACGTCACCATTTTATATTCTCTGTATTGACTCCCAGTTAGGTTCAGGATCCGTTTTAAGATTCATATTTTCACTTAGAGATGTACACAGTCTGAAACCTAATTACATCTTCGAGGAGCTCCAACCTTACATACCCACCAGGTCACTTAGATCATCTGACAACAGTCTACTGGTGGTGCCCCGCACTAAACCAAGAACAAACAATGATCGTGCCTTTAAATGGCCCCTACCCTATGGAATGCCCTACCTACAGACATTCGTCATGAGATCTCAGTTGATGCTTTTAAAAAGCAACCAAAGACTTATCTATTTAAACTAGCCTTTGTCCCACCTACTATGATTTAGGTTTTTAATCTGTACCTTCTTATTTCTTTTAATATGACTATTTAGCTATTTATCCTGGATCTACTGTTGCTCTGTTTTCTATTTCCTCTTTTTATTGTTTTTATGTTGATTTTCACTGTAAAACACTTTGTGACTGTGCTGTGAAAGGTGCTGAAGAAATAAACTTTACTTACTTAGTTCAACTGCAGTATCCAGTGAAGTACTAATTAATGCCCCAATACCTCCCCCATAAATACTCAACACTGTTTGATTGGTTTTGTTTGTCAATTGTTTACTTGCTTATTTCTTGGATTGTCGTTTTCCTTTAAACTATACTGCATGAACTTCTGGTACACTGAGCTGACCGACATGTAATGGATTCACCAGACTTACAATAATAGTACATGAAGTCCTATTTAGCATATTGGACATTTTTAATTTTTGTGTTTGTTATTCCATGTCCATCTGGTATTAACATCTAATTTGCATATGGATAACATGTACTCAGGAACTTGAACATAATGAAAGAGGTGTAAATCAATCTTATAGTGATTCCTACTGCATTGTGACTGCATATAAATATGCTAATCTATGTAGGCCGAGGTACTAGAGTGGTAGAAGCCAAAAAAGGCATTGCTGCTGTTTGTGCTCTTCCCCTTTGTTTGCTTTGCTTCAACTGCAGGCAGCAAGAAAGAACGAGTAGATGACCTTTCAGCATGTGGCCCTTTGTTCTGGAAGGATAAGGCTGATAATGTGTTGCATTTTTCTGGCTGTGAATTTGTCCCTTGAGCCACGAAAAATGGTGCCTCCAAAACGTTTTTAATGTTTTCTGATGAACTCAGATGAAGACTCCTACAAACAGCTGGAAGCAACAAACTGAACATCTGTTCATGGTCTTCATCATATTAAAGATGTATTTTTACAGCATAGTAAATTACACAAGACTTAAACATTAAAGGTGTTTGATCGGAGAAGCCTGTTTGTCAACCTAAGACATGCAAACGTTTGCTCTCTCTGTAATGTTTATGGGCTGGCAGCACGGTCATCTAATGCTGCTTTCACCTGCACTGGGACACTGTAGTTGAATTTACTTAAACTTGGACATTAGAGAAGTGCTCTCAGTTAAAGAGCTTGAGCTTTAAGATCTGTGGTGGTCAATGAGATTTCAGGAATGGTTGTGCCCCAGTGGATGCCAGCAGTGTCGTCCGCTGATGTGTTTTTAATGACAACAACAGAGCTCTATGGCACAGAGGAATAAGATATAGCCGCCTTTGGATACACTCACACGGTTCTAGTGTCTGGCCTTCTTCCACTGACTCCCATGTGCAGACAAATAATATATCCAAGATCTATCCTTTACAATTCCAGATTGTACCGGTTCTATCTGCACCTGGGATCCCATCACAGTTTACCACATACAGAAGTGAGTAAACAACTGCACAATGCCAACTCTTAGTAAATGTATTATTCCTAAGTTGAACAACAGTTTTTCCTCCTATGAACAATCAAAAAAGAAGCACTTTAGAAAGTCTCTATTAAAATTATGTACTCTAACAAAGACACTCAATGCCACCAAAGTGACCTCATCTTTAATCGCTGACACATAAATTAGAAAACCTGCGGTCACTGAAACACCATTTAACATATTTGTGATTTCCAATTAGCCTTAACTATATAAACATGGTTCTAAAATGAGCAGAGCACCAGAAGTGTTTTTATGTTGGACCCATGTGTCTATCTGCATGTCTACATCATGGCTCCATGTGGAAAAGGACTGCCAGCAGAACTTAAACATCTGACTGTGAGACTTTACAAATATAAAAACAAACAAAAATATCCAGGAAGATTGGTGATCAGTTTAAAATCAGTTGAAACACAGTCGCAGCAGTAATCAGGAGGTACAGAAGGACCATAGTACCACCAATCAGAGCTGCAGTGGTTGTCCTCCTAAAAGGACTCCACAGACAGTGAACGACTTCCACGGTCTAGCTGTAAAAACAGACGACAGCTGCTTTCGACTTAGTACAAGGATTATCAATGGAAATCAAGTTTCAAATTTGTGTCAGTTCCCTTGACGAATGTCCTTCACTATTTCTTTCACAGCCCTCTTGAAGTGTCTCAGGAGGATTCCAATATTCATACTTCTTTTGGAGTCAAGAATTGTAACCTGAAGTGTTGGTAGAAAGGTGTCCATGCCATCACACACGTCTTGGGACCAATGACCTTTGAATTGCGGACCGAGGCCCGTTTGTCCACATGACTGAACAGCTCCTCCAGCTCCAGAAGTCCAGCACCAGGTCCCTCTGGGGCCGACTGGACGTCCACACATTCAGTTTACCCAGAACACACTGGCTGGGGATGGTGTTCCAGTTCAGCTTCTTTCAGAGTTTCTGTGATGCTCAGACAGTGAAGGACACTTCATAACATCAACAGTGTTCAAGAAAAAACTAAGAATAAAAAACCCCAAAATGAAACTTTGCCAGAGAACATGAAAAGAAGCTTGATTGTTTGGAGAACATTCTTTGGTCAGATGAGACCAAGATAAGTATGTTTGGTGTGAACCTGACCAGGAAGACCACAGTGAAAGCATAGTCCTGACAGTGAAGCACGAAGGTGGAAGTGTGATGATATGAGGCTGGATGAGTGTAAAAGGTGTTGAGAAGATGATATTTATAGATGTACCATGGATGTCTGTTACTTTAGCAAACTGCCAAAACTACACAAGAGAAGGGGGAAAAAAAGAAAACCACAAGCATGTTAAATGTGCTTCATGATTTGAATCCAATAGAACACATTTTATAGTATTGTAGAGTATTTTAAAAAGAAAGATTGAGCAGCAACAACTAAAAAACATTATTAGTATTTTCTTTCCTTGTGGGATTCAGTTTCTATGTTTTCATGTCTTTTTACATCATCTAAATCATCATCAAAGATGCGTTGTTAAGTAATAATATTCTTAAATCCATTTAAATCCAGATAGATTAGTTTGTACTTTATTCAGCAGTAGCACAGTGCATGGAATCCTGTAGACAGCAGTGATCTGAACAACAGCTGACCCTCACAAACATCACAATATGCAGAACAGACCAGATCAGGCTAACAGGGCTTCATGTAAGCAGGCGTTACAACAGTACTGATCTCCAGAATGGGACAGACGACTGAAGATCCATCAGACCAGGTGTCATTTTTCCTAACGGTGAGGCTTGTGGCTTCAGCTGAGAGGAGGTTCTGTCAACAGTTGTCATTGTCAATTCAGTGTGCAATATTTCATTATGCAGGTGCAATATTTCAATTTGGCGTGTAACATTTCAGTTTCATCTGCAATAATACCTTATCATGTGTGATATTACTTATTGCCTCAGTCTCATTGCCAGAATCACTTTTTGCTTTTGTATTCTTCACTTATTTTAGCTGATTTTATTTTTAGGATCGGACCATACTTTGATCTTACTGCTGAGCTATTTCATAGGCGCTACATTTCTTATGTTATATAATTTTGCTTTTTTTCTGAGCAACATCTGGCACAAAGATTTCCTTCGAGATTAATAACTTTTCATCTTATCTTATCTGATCTTAATAGAATAGAATAGCCACTTTGTTGTCAACCAGAACATACACTAGTTGGTGCACATCAGACTGAAAGTTTGATGCGCACCAACTAGTGTACTCATTGAAATTTCAGTCTGATGCATTACTCTGCCAAGGAAAGCGGCAGAGTTTTGTGATGATCAGCGTTAGTTTGTCTGTCTGTTTGAAACATTACTCAAAAATGGACCAACGGATGTGGATGCAATTTTCAGGGAAGGTCAGAAATGACACAAGGACCAAGTAATTAGATTTTAGCAGTGATGCGGCTTATAGTCTGGATCGAACAGGGACTTAGTCCTTACCCTTATAATGAGTGTAGAGAAGCTGCAGGTTCTTGCTGCATCAAGGCTAATGAAAACATGAGCAGTGAATTAACACAGTGAACAAGATGTAGCTTTAAAGGCTAACCCTGCTAATATGCTCAAAGGTGGTAAGAAACAACTACAGTTTTCATCATAGGATGACATAAAACACTACCCAGACAATATATTGCAAACAGAGACGTCATATCTACCTGAACATCCCACATCAAACAGTTGGATGAATCATCTTTCTAAATACCCTGAAGATTCCTCAATATTATGAGTCCATGCAGGATGATTCCTTTCTAAAGCAAGAAAAATGCACAAACACATGTTGTTCATCTTGTTGGTATTGTCATTGATCCTGGTTTTATTAGTTAAATTGTCAAGACCAAAAACAAACCAACAACTTCCAGTGCTGGACTTTGTGAGCACGTTTCAGAAGGTTGTAATACTTTACACTGGAAAACACTCGTCAAACCAACCACATTCTTCTTGTTATGCTTTTCTAAGTAATAATAGTCTTACTTTCCCTCATATTATTTTGTTCCTCTAACCTGAATTTTGAGAGTTGATTCCTGCCAGGATCAGTCAGTTTTCTCGACTGAAAACACTTTGATCTGCGATGCTCTTTTTTTTGTTCAAAACTCAACTAGAATGAACTTTATACCATCTCATCTACCGAAAAGACACATAATTATCTGATATCCACCTTTACAGTCATATTTTAACAGAAATTCCACTGAACAGTTTGTCTCTTCTCAAAATTGTGGTTCTATAAGTAGAGCTTATGTTGTTTCTTGTTCATTCCGAAGCATCCAGTATTTTTTTCAATTTTCTATATTTCTGCATTGTTTTTGAATTTAGAGCTATTTTTCAGCATCATAAGAACAACAGCTCCTTTTATTCCCTCTCTGCTCCTGCCGTGGATGTAGCTGCTTTTGCATTACCCAAGCCATTAGACTCAAAGAACAAACAGAGGAAGACATACTGTGGATGGCGTGCGTGCATGTGCACACTCACAAGGCTGCAGTAGGCGAAAAGAGAAGCCCTAATGAGGGGACAGGGAACAGAGAGAATACAGAAAGGAGAGAGGGCGAGAAGAAGGGAGGCGGAGGGCTAATGAGAGGCTGTACATACCCAGAATGTCTCTGACACAGCAAGGCTGGAGCTGTGATCGGGACCAGCTGAGCAGCAGGCCGTGAAGGGCGTGCACGTGTGTGTGTGTGTGTGCACGTGTGAAAGGAACTGGAGGACACGGGAAGAAGCAATGCGAGGATCCAAAGTTAATGAGGGTTCTCCTATTGTCACACCGATATCACACGTGTGCAGGAAGCATGTGTTAGCTGTTAGCTGGTCATTAGCACAGAGGAGATGGACAGGTCTGGAGGGAAACAAAGTGGGCTTGATTGACTGTCAAACGAAATTTGAATTCACTGTACCCTGAGGTGTTTTTTTAATTTATTTTTTTGTTTCAGGCTCTCCAACATAATGACAATGCCTGCTTCGAGTCATGGGAATTTCTCAGCTAGTTGTTGCTATGGTAACCGGGGACTCCTGACATCGGTGTATAGCATGAGATGTTCACCTTCAGGTAAAAACAATCACAAGAAAAGTTTTATTCTGAGCTCTCGTCCAGGATTTCACGACAGTCCTCCTGTTTCTCACCTTCAAGCTGCTGGTCACCAGGGAATCCAGCTGCAAGAGGGTTCCACACAAAATCCATCCGTTTTTTTTGTTGGAGGAACATCTGTAGCCAGAACTCCAGATTCAAATAAACCCAGCCGTGTTACACTGCATTGTTTTGCATAAAGCAGTTGTGATCTTGGAAGATGTTCTGGTGCTTTTGGTGGCACACGATTAAAAGACTGCATTTAAAAGCACAAATCTGATGTAAATACTCCTAATTTGAAAATTGTAATTAAATCAAGTTTTTTTCCTTTCCATTTCAAGGTCAGTTCGGCAGGATTTACCTAACAGTATTCATAAAATGTCACAGAATGATGTGTTTCATGCTCTGCAATTCAGCCAGCATCACTTTCCATCCTCCATTCCCTCGGTGAGAATGTGTGTGAAGTTGCCACGTCCAAGGTTATTACCACATATGCTTGTTTGCCTTCCTGTGCAAATGGAAAAGTTCATTCCGAGGAGATTATGCAAGCTGGACTGCAACATATGAATCAGGAATCAGAAAAGGGAAGAAAATCTCTCAGTTGAAGTAAAACCTGTCCTTAAAGTCCTCTGACCAAACCTGTGATATTAAATCCCATAATGTCTAGATGACGGCTGCTGAAGTGTGTCTGTGAAACGTCCACAGCGATGATGAAGACGTGGATAAGAAGCAGACATGCAATTACGACCGTCTCCCTCTGTCATTACTACACTGCTTTTTCTCCAGCTGGTTATGTTGGATTTCCAAGTGAAAGATTAACTTTAAGGAGCTGCGTCAGGCTGCAAATAAACATCTGCTCAGGTTTTACTGGGAAGAACCAAAGCATTTTCACAGTTGTGGACAATTTCCATTGCCATCAATATATCCTGACTTAGTGCCAACTGAAGGATGAACATACATATCATATTTTTTGCTGCAACTAATTTGAGGGATTAGCAGAACCAGAGTAATGTAGAAAAATGTATTTAAGTTTTTATCAAGCAGAGAAATCACACCTGTTGCCGTGGTATTGAAGAAGTAATGTAAATCTTCCTACACAGAGTAATTCAACAATCTGTGTGACCTCAGGCAGTTTAAATCCACAGTGTGTGCCTCTTGTGTAATACCCCCTTTACCCTCGACTGTTAAACAAAACTTGCAAGTCATTTCCCAGAATTATAAAGGTGTGGATGGGAAAATATACTGCCTTCTGCAAAACTCTGTTTCCCAAGACAGCACCCAGAAAAGATGTCTCCTGCCTCCATTTTCAAACTTGAACTGACCAAAATGATCAGTGATGTTTGTCTGCATGTCCAGAAAGAAGCCCTTCTGTTTAGTACAAATCTACTTTTTTACCTTGTTAACATTTTTAAATATGCTATAAAACACATCATGAACAAAACAAGCAATCAAAGCCATGCCTGAGCATTTCCACCTTAAAACTGTGACATCTCAGAAAACACATTCAGGCTTTCTGGGTTTCATACCTAAGAAATCGGAAGAACAAGTCCATCAACCTGCAGCGTGGGACTTTCTGCAACATTTTTCTTCCTCAGAATTGATTTCTTTGTTTAACGTGAGTGTTTAAATCAATCCAATATTACAACTTGTAACTGTGTGCTGAAGAATAGTAGCAAAGCTGGTTCAACAAGAAGGTTGAGGTCAGCAAGAGAGAAGCCGGAACTTCAGGAAGCAACAATGTGGAGTTACATCTGAGACATTTTAAAGTTGAAAGAGATTCTCCTCAGGGACTAAACTTTAAAATATGTCACTTTGATACACACATAAATTTTTAGGGATAAAATTAACAACCAAAGAGGAACTTCCTACTCATTAACTCCAAGAACCAACTGTTCCCCTATACCAAACTCAAAGCAGTGAGCTACAAATTCAGGGATTCGATCAACTTCTGTCAACATTTTAAAATTCTTGCACAGTCTTGCCATTTACAAATCAGAAATATGGACAAAATAAAAACAACTCTCCCCAAAACAAAGCTGAACATCTCAACCAGACGTTGATCTTCTCCTGCTGTTTCTCTGCAACTCATCGTTCATTTGTCTAAATGATGAATTTATATGTTTTATGTAAAGCATCCTGTAACCTAGTTGTGAAAAGAGCTAAAGAAATAAACTTTGTTATTATTACTATTATTACTTACATCTAATAGGCTGCGTTCTAAGCTTGACTCTATATTAGAGATTGATGCTCCATAATGCGATAGTTGACCATCCTTGACATTTTCAAATAAATTTCAACCTGAATTTCAGGGATAGAGGTCTTATGCACTTCTAATTTAATGTTGAAACTTGGTGCAAAAGATGAAACATTTTTTCATCCAGATGGTTTGAAGATTCTGGACAAATCTTTTGTATTTTGAAGTCAGACTGTCTGAAAATCTGATCCGTTTGGCTCCAAACTAATGGTAACACAGGAGAAGCACTGTTCATGCCAGCCAGCTTTGAGAAGTTCACAGATGGATTGACATCATTATTTTAAAAGCAGGAGGACATCTGATATCACTGAAAAAGAGGGCTTTTATCAGTAATGCCGTGGTTTAAGCATGGCGGGCAGAAGAATCTCATATCTTTTGACTGTAACCGAGTGCAGCTCAAAGGGAATTGCCGGGTTTCTGTCTATAATATAATATTTGAAGGTCTGGACCTCACAGTGTGAAGACAACTGTGACCATCATTTTCTTCATGCTCTGTTGTCTTTGCAGTTCTAAATGGAATATTGCATTTTCTTTTTCAGGTTGTAATAGTTGCTGTTTGACTGATTTTAGTCTAGTTAATGATGACTCTCACTGCATCTGTCTTCAAGGATATATGTTTTCTTGTCATCTCATAATTCCCTTCTTTAAGTTGTGCAGGTCAGTAGAGTAACGTTCATGTAGCTCGGCTTCATAATGGAATAGTTACCTAAGAGGTGAAAAGGTTCAGGTGTTAGGCCAACCAGAGACATGTTTGCAGTATTTTTGTTCTTGGAAAGATTTACTCAGCATTTCTTGCCTGTTATGAAACACTGTAGCGTAAAGTTTAATGTTGCAACCTGTTCACAAGCCATAGGAAGACTTTGTTTACGATAAAAGCTGTTACTGTTGGGTAAAGTCTGTTCCCAATTGCGATGATGTACTTTCATTCTCCAAATTGTAGCCAATATTAAACCCAGCAGTGTGTTTATGATCTTATTCGAGGGACACTGAAACACACAGACAGAAGCACACAGGAGACATTAGGGAATGGAAAACAATAAGAAACAAAAGGGAAAAACAAGAGGAAAGCCGAGAGATATGACAAAGACTGTGACGGTGATTTAATATAATGAACATGAGCCGGAAAATCAATGTACTGTGGCACTAAGGTCACCAAAGTACACACTAAAGCATGTTTTTTGTTACACCCCTACTGTCTTCTGGCTCTTGTAACTTCAGCCTTTGTTTCAATGCTTCCAAACAGACCAGCCGAACCTCTGACCTCCTGCTGCTTTTGTCACATCCTCTCATTTGCTTATGAAATGCTGAATCAAGCACCAGAAAAATGAAACCTTTTCAGCGTATATTGATTGCAACAGCTGTACTTCATGCATTATGTATTTCAGCATTATTAGGGATTAGCCGGCTCTCCATAGACCTTTACAATGCAGGTTTGGGAGAAACCGGCAAAGCCACAGTTGAACACTGCTTGTCTCTGTTTTGTGTATCTGAGAGCTCTAATTTAGTTGTACCACCACCTTGTATTCAGCGTGACCTCACAAACAAAGAGGCAGAAAGCAATGGATGAAGTTTTCGACTGAAAGTAAAAGGATCAAGACAGATCCTGGGAAAGTGTCAAAGAGAATGAGTGGGAGTTATTCTGAGAAGGAATCAGTAAAGCTAGAGTTTATATTCTAAATTTAACAGCTATAAATGGATGAGGGCTGACTACACATGAAGTAAAACTGAAACGGGTTTTACTCCGAGACGTTGATTAGAGCCGGAATGAGTCAGAAATAATAATGAGCTTCACATGAAGCTACAGATAAAATGAAGGACTTTAAAGATCCCTTATGACAAAAAAGACCACTATTACAAATGAAAAAATTGTAATGTTCTGCTGGGGAACCTTGAGTCCTGCATTCATGTGGATGCTACTCTGACATGCACCACCGCCCTAAATACCGCTTCAGACCAATGTTTTCTGATTGGCTTCATTTAGCAGGATAATACTTCCTGCCGAACTGAAAACTTTGTTCAGGAATGGTTTGAGGAACATGACAAAACGTTCAGGGTAGCGGCTTGGCCTCCATTTTTTCTCAGAATGGGAACGGGTCAGATCCACCCTGCAACTTCCAACGCTTAATGCCTCCTACCACCAGACACCTTCAGAGGTCTGTGGAGATGTCTTAGTGGCACAAGGGCGGTCTACAAAATATTTGGCAGGTGGTTTAATGTTTGTGACAGCTGACTAAATAGCCTCATACAGTATAGTTCAACAGTACAGCAAAATGCATCCTCCAAAATGACCATCAATGCTCCTTTAAGACAGGCACAACAAAAACTGACACTTGAACCTTCAAGAAGAGGGAAGTGATTACTTTATAAGACGATCAGCATCAGATCAGAATATTTAAGTTCAAGTTTAACTTCATAGTAGAGGTTATTCAAAGTGTTTTACATGGAAATGGAAAGAAATGTAATCATAATGAGGAAACACATTAAGTACAGAAAGAGTGCAGACAAGTTGGATTAAGTGCACAAAGATGTGTAGAATAATTAAAAGTGACTGACTAAAACAGATAAAGAAGACAGGAAAAAATGAAATAATGTAAGCGATAAAACGTCCAAAAAAAAAGTTGAATTAATTGACTGGAATTAAGCAAATAAAATTGCAGACAAGTTTACTAAAAAACCGTGGGGAAAAAGAAGAGTCTTTAGCTTCCTCTTAAAGATAGCTGAATTTAGTGTACCTGATAAACTATCAATTGACTGTCTGTCTAACTACTTGGATAACAATGATTGAACTTGAACCAGTAATTTTTTTGGGGAAAAAAAAATCAATCAATGACGTCATCCCAATCTTTGGTCTTGTTCATGGTTAATTCTTGTACAGATTTAATGTTGAACACTGTCTGGATGTTGGCAGCATCTGCAAATGTCGTGTTCAACACCATAACACGTCTGCTAAACTAAAACGGACTCCAGGACTTTGATTTCCCTTCAGTCTCCACATAAATTATAAATAATAGGGTTGTATTGTTCCAACCCTGTCTTATGGTGACAGTGTTCTGCCTTCTTTTAAATACTGCAGTTTTGGTTCCACCTGTAAAATTAAATCGGCCCAGATTCCTTTGATTCTTAACTGTCAGCACTTAGCAGTTTCAGATGAATGCGCAGCGTAACTCAGGCAAACAAGCCACTCACACATCCATCTTTTCTTTTTTCAAAAAAGCAACTCGATTTCTGGGTCACAAAATGCTAACAGGCCTGCAATTCCATCACATCAAAAATGACAATGACGGCAGCTAACAAGCTCACTGTGGCTCCTAATAAAGAGAAACTGAGATATGAGTCACAGATAGATGGAGAGACAGTGAGTGGCTTCAGCATTTTTTTTTTTTTTGATTGTTATTCCGAGAGGAAACAAGTGCTGCAGAGAAAGTGAGACATGATAATAAGTGGTTTCCAATTCTAAAGTTAACGTCCTGAGTAACCCACTACTCAGAATCTATTACCTCTACGCCTCCTGTGGCCCTCATATTGAAAGAATATCAAATCGAAAGCCTTTTTCTCACACAACTCACTTAATCTGCCTCTTTCACATTTTATTATCACTTCAGCTACAAAGAATGGGGAAGATTAGTTTTAGTTAGATTTGCACTGAGAGCTCATTCAGTTTAACTCTGTAGTTGCCCCTGAATAAGGAGCATTTGTTTGAACCTGGTCCAACAGGAATCACATATTCTGCTGTCTTTTGTTTGCCAGTAGTCAGTCACAATGTGTCTATCTCTGACAGCAGAGAGACATTCTGCCAATGTATAATCTCCTTTCAGGGTCAGATAACATTCTAATCTGCTTTGGCTTTTAGTTTCTTCTTTCCAAATCGGTCTCTTTATGGTGCGTTCTAATCTGGTTTGCTGTGATCGGTGTTTGGAAAGCTGTGTAGCTGCAGGATTGATCAGAGTTTGTCTGAGAGGGGACAGTTAGTCTCAGCAGCAACAGACACCAGACACTCTTGTTTTGAGTTGGACGGAATTTAAGGGGCTGATTTAATGTGATTAAAACATTTGAGTGCTCTCTTTTGAATGTTAATAGTCTGCTTAATTCTGCTCTGCAAGTATTTATTGATATGCTCTTGTAACAGTACATATATATATATATATATGCATAATTCAGACAATCCATATTGCACAACAGGCTAAAGGACGCTCAAATATTTTGAACCATTTTAATTAGAATTTCGAAGTGATAAAACTTGTAGTTATTGTTTGACCTCTTGGAGTTTTTTTCTTTGAGTGCGCCCACTGCCCTGAACCAAAGTAGATATGACTCATTCACGGTGAACTTTTGTTTGTTCTCCTGACATGCGGGGCATTTTCAGAAAAAAAGATATAAATCATGATATAAGTTTTCTTCTTATTTTGTGCCATGGCCCAGTTTCTGACAGTTCTTATCTGCTGTGTCCAGCTGTTGCTGTGCTCCTTGTTCAGGAGGAGACAAGAAGGTCATCAGCATAAAACACAGACTTCCATTCTATCTATGAGGCAGCAGCCAGAACCAGAGCACTGATCCACCTGAAAAGAATGTTAATTTATGTACGCATGAAAAACAGTTGGGCTGAAATTGCAACACTGATGAAAACATCATCTCTGGGGCAAGAATTAAGTTCGGTTGTCTTCAAGTACCCTATTTTAATCAGGTCAGATTTTTTGTCTCCTTCACCACAACACAGAAGTCTGTAATAAAAAAAGTTCTAAATTTCACATACAGTCACCAGATTTCTTGAATTTCTTATATAAAACATACAAAGTTTTTGTTTGGTGTACATGTACACATTCATGTACTTCAACAAATGCTAACTCACATGCCATTATAGTTATTGTCATACTATAGCTGATATTACACAGGGGTTTGCTCTCTTCTGTTGTGTGTGTTGGTCAATGCATGAATTTAAATAATGTGACCATTATTTAGATACAGCTTGTTATAGTTCCAGTCCATTGTCCTGTCCCACTCAAGGTAACTGGACTATGAAGCTGCAGGGCAGTAAAACACACCCATATGCAAGCTTTGTGTCAGAATTCCATCCATCACGTTTCTATACACTGCACTGAAAAGACAGGAGCTAAAGAGATTGAATTGGGAATTGCTTAAAGGGTCAGCTTTAGATTCACCGATCAGAGTTAACATCATGACCTCCTGCCTAATATTGTGTTGGTCTCCTTTATGCTGCTAAAACTCCTCTGACCCGGTGGTTCATGGACTCAGGACCTCTGGGGATGTCCTGTGGATTCTGTGGGTCCTGTGGGTTCCAGGTGGGACCTACCTAGATCAGGCTGATCCTGGATCATCCCAAAGATGCTCAATAAGGTCTGGATCTGGGGAGTGTGGAACCCGGGTGAACAGCTTAGCTCTGCAATGTTTAGGTGGTGGTTACGTGTCAAACATCCACATGAATGTCAGGACTCAAGGTCTCCCAGAAGAACATTGCATTAGAACGAGACGATCGATGTTCTTCACCTGTCAGTCACCAGAATATTGTGACTGGTCAGTGTATATATGGAGCTTTTGGGGTTTTTTTTTGTAATGCAAAGACATATGACTAGCTCCACAATTTCAAAAATAAATAAATAAAAAGAATGCATGAGATATCACCTTTATATGGATCCTGTAGAACCTGTGTGTTTGAAAGAGCGACAAAGGCTGTGTTAGGTGGTAGGAAGCATGTCAGTCCATGTTATATACGATTGGTTTGGATAGGAGCAATAGAGAAGCAGTAAAATACATGACTAAAATACATTGATTAGTGGTGTATTCATGACACGTTACAACAAAACATAATTGAGAAGGCAGCTTAGTTGTACAGGAATGTCCTTTTGTGGAGACTGAGTTGCTTGTCCAGGTTTGTAGAAATGAATGCAACACAATGAATGTCTTTAAAAAATATATCCTAATTTGAACCATTAATTGCAGTAAGTCTCCATGATGTTAAAAAGATGATTCTTGAAAAGAGATCAATAAAACCACGTGATGGTGCCAGCAGAGGCCTGTCTACGGCTACACTCTGCATTTAGATGTGGTGAAATAACACCTAGATGTGGTGAAATAATGCCTCCATAAGTTGGAGGCAGACCAGCCCAGTCTGCCTTCAACATATGGAAGCTCCACGTCTGCCTTCATTCCCCTGATAAAACCCTCCAGGGTGACAGCCACTGCCTGTTGAGCTCAAGTGTGAATGTGCTACACCTTATTTAGCCCTAATAGCTTTCTCTGCAATGTCCTCACTAAGCCATTGTCAGAATACTAAACCGAGGATTATGGCTTTTTCCACTCCGCCAGGTAGCTCTATGAAGGATTGATCTTTGCCACCTCCCAACACCATCCACTGAAGACAATGAGAAAGTTTGCTTTACCTCTTTACTGACAATGTAAATAAAAAAAGGGGGATTTTGAAGGGATACTAGCTGGAAATGAAGAGAAAAACTTTCTGCCTTTCGTTCATTTGTTTTGGTTTGTTTGAGGATTTGTACTGTTGCCCTTCTACCCCAGGTGTTGCCATATTGCATGAATCACATCAAATGAGGCAGATTATCCCATAAAGGAGCCAAAGAAACATTGCCTCTCCTACCCAGAGAAAGTTCCACTGTTTGCCAGGTGGAGCAGATTTACCACGGGGGCGTCCGACATTAGCAATCCAGCGTTTCTTTATTCGTGTTTGGCTCCGTGTTGATATACTTATCAAGGCAGGATTAAATGGAAAGAAACAGCAGAAGAATCAGCAACAAGGAGGCAAGCTGTCCTCAGGTGTGATCATAACTAATTACTGCTGCAATTTTTTTTTTATGTGTGATTCATTTAGTTTCACAATGTGGAACCAACAAAGCCACATAAACCCCAGTTTTAATGATCTGTCATCCCACATGATTTGAGACGTCAGCAGTGGAGATCATAAAAACAATTAACACAACCAGGACACATCAACAAAGATTATTCTAAGAGTCATAAAAAATACAAACTAATAAAACCACAGTTCAGTCCATTTAAACGGTGGTAGTACATTAAACCAGTTCTATCAAGGATTGTGGGGACAAACTGAACATCCAAGGGGCCAGATCGTGTTCCTTTGGTTCCATGATTTGAATGTTAACAGAGATGCAAAGTCAGATTTAGAGAAAAAGCAACGCAAGATGCCCATTTCCATTCTTCTTGCTAATGAGTGTTTGATGTTCTGGTGTAGCCTCTGTACTTCATGAAGTCTTCTGCCAGCAGTAGGTTGTGATATCTTCACTCCTGCCCTCTGGAGGTTGTTTCTGATCGCTAACAGTTGTTTTAGAGTCTTTCTTTACAGCTCTCACAGCATTTCTGTCATCAACTGCTGCTGTTTTCCTTGTTCTACCCGTTCAACATCTGTTACTGAGTACACCAGTGGTTTCTTCCTTCTTCAGGACATTCCAAATGGTTGAACTGATTATGGCCAATGTTTGTTCAATGACTGATTGATTTTAAATCTTCTCTCAGCTTCACAGTTGCTTGTTTTTCACCCATAGACAGCTCTCTGGTTTTCATGCCGGTTACATCTCTAACTATAGATGCAGTCTGCACAGCAAAACCCAAATATGAAACCAAAAGTAGACACTGAGCACTATTTCTTGTTGAATAATCAATGTAACAAAACAGACCACATGTTCACATGCTTTAGCTAACAGTAAAAATGGGTGGGTTCAAAGAAAAGGTGCTATCTTCTAAGTTGTGTATCAGATCCAGATGTAAACACCTGGAAAAAAAAGCTGAAATGTTGATTTCTGGTCTCATATTCATCATTTGATGTCAAACTTATATGTTTTCAGTCTACAGCAGAAATAAAATAATTAGCTTCACTGTTCCAATACTGTTGTAGGGAAGTGTTAGACCCAAGAAGGCGCTGCTCATCTACCTCACCTCCTAACTGGCCGTACTGGTGTATTGAGTGCATTTCTGCTATTTGATGAAGACTTTTGGTTTCTAGCAATAGCTTGTATCAGGTTTTAAAAAGATCTCAGCCTCACCAGAGAACAGGAGAAAGATTGTTCTTGCATTGTTTTGGTTTTTTTAACATAGTCTCCTTTAACTTTAGTATGATTCACGATTTCTTCACAGAAGAAGGTCACACATTGACCTCAATTTGGAAACTTTGCAACATTTGCTAAATGGAAATTTTTATCACCAAAATATCTAACAAAGTATCTCTGCATAAAAAAGTAAGAGTCAAAAATGAAGGTCAAGAACAAAGTTTTGTTGTGAGAAACCTTCATATCCACCAAAGGCTCATATTTGTGCAAAGTTCATCTAGCACCAAAGTCAAACTGGTTACATATACTGATGTATAATGGCTTGACTTCCAGGGAAAGTCATTATAGATTATGTAACAAGCGCTGAAGAGACTATTTATTAGGATTGGTCTGACAGATAAAGTCACACAGACTATACATAACTGCTGCTGATGTATGGCTGCCATTAGCCAGATGCTTTTAACCAGCTGTTTGGATGAACGCTGCCTCTGGCGCTCTTCTCTTCCACACTGCTGTCTGTCTGTTGTTATTTACAGTGGAGAGGACATGTTCAGGAGAACAGTGTGCACCTTGGGATGTGTGAGTTAAAGTGTGCACGGTGAGTTTGACCCTCTGAAAGTCCCCAGTCAGGCATCGATCATGCGTTTGGACAGCGGTGGAAGATGAACCAGCCTCCACACTCTGCTGCAGTTCATCAAGTGCTTCATTTGAGCTCCAGAAATGGTTCAGGTTCCATTTTTAAACTCAACATTTATGACTCTTTGATCTACTAAAGTGATTTAGACAATGAAATGTAGCTTTTAAGTGTGTCTGGATGTTCAGGATTACGTATTTTCTGCAGATATAGAAACTGACCCTGGTTTCTCAGGTATCATCAGCACAGTGAGGCGAGTCCTGTAATCCTCCAACCTTCTCCTTTTACAGTCGCAGTGTGACTGTCCGGGTTTCCCTGCATTACAACCAGGCTTAGCACACATTAGCTGTATTGTTTTCAGGAGCCGGATTAAGTGTGAAAGCTACTTATGATCCCGTAGGGGAGTAATGGCCGAGTTGCTGTCTGTGATTCTTGTCCTTTATTGTCTTTTTTGATGGACTGGGTGAAGAAGCGGCTGATTGCCTCCATCTGTCTCTCCGTCATGCTCAGTATGTCATGATGCTCCTGATCTGAAATAAGGAAAAACCTCATGGAGGAATGTGTTGTGGTTCTCTTCAGACCTATTCAGATTATGTTGATTAACCCAAAGAAGCTTATTTACTAGTTTGCCATGTTAAGCATAAAACGTGAGATGCAGCTGTTTGGATTTTCAATTTTCTTGTTTTGTTTGGCTTCATGCTGTTAGAAGACAAGGTCTGTTTAATTTTTTTTGTCAACGTGAGGTGCACCATTGATCATATTTTGGTGAAAGCTGCACCTCATTTTGGTGTTATACTATCTTCAGAATTACACACATTTGCCTAAAAGCCCAGTCCCAAACATAGTAACTTCATAATTAAGTCTAGTACTTCTGTTCCAAACAAGCACAGGATAATATAACACTGACTCAGCGCAGCTCAGCTCTATCTTTTGCAGGTGCCCACATGTTCCTGATAGATCATCTCTTCCCATCAAAAATATGGCTGTCCGGTCTCCGATTTCACTTCCAGATTTGCCTCAGTTGTGTGAAAGTTTGGACTTGTCTTGGTCTTCGTCCACGGTTCATGTCTTTTCTGCTTCATGATTGATGTGTAATTAATTTTATTACAGTGTACGGTACAACGGACACTTCTGAGTTCCCTCTCCTATTCATGGCTGTGGTGTTTCCATTGAGGTACAGGACTTTATATTGCAGTAAAAAAAGAGCCTACAATGAGCAAAATTTTGACAGGAGCAAAAATCGCCCAGACTCTGCTTGGAATTTAGAGGATTTATATAAAAATATGTTATTTATTGGTACTGCTTTAATGTCAGAAATGTCAGGTTACTAAGTATTGGCTCAGAGGAGTATCAGCTCTCACAGTGCAGGCCTCGCCAGGATTTATGTCTCTGGAGTTCCTCTGCTATTCTTTACTCTTTCACTTATTTTCCATCCAGTGGCTACATATTGTATGAGGGTCCACACTATTAAACCCTGAGAACAGTGAAGGCTGACACTCAGCGTCCTGACATGAGGCGAGCTGTGGGAATAACTGAACCTGCCGGCTTCTGTAGACGAATGAAACCAGGCAGAGGGGAAGAATATATACATAGACACAGTAGTCATCACATCCTGTCTGACAGTATTTATTGTTTGTTGTGTATGTGTGTGTGTGTGTGTGTGTGTGTGTGTGTGTGTGTGTGTGAGAGAGAGAGAGAGAGAGATAGAGAGAGAGAATGCGAGTCACTTTTTCCCTATGATGCTCACTGTTTATGTACATTATATATACCGTCTTTTCGCTCTTCTCGCACCTCTTTCTCAACCAGGGAGCTGTTTCTTAGCAACTGCCTGAGACTGTTCTCTGCAGAGCTGGTCCCTTCTTGTCTGTCACACCGATGCCAATTAGTGGTTGTCATGGCAACACTGTCTAGTGTCTGTTACAGTAACACGCTTACTGTAGTGTCAGGGTGAAACCAATTAGTCACTCGTCACCAACTGAACATGAATGTTACGTCTGAGTCATTTAGGTTTAAATAAGGAAAGTGGATCCATACAGTAAGAACCTATCAGGCTGGTAATAGCTGGTGTGTGGAGACGCCACCTGAAAACTTACAAATACCCAAACAAAAGAAAAATGAAAAACAACTGAGCCAAACAAGATCAAGTTGGGTGTCTTTTTGGGCAAAAAAACGGATTGATTGATTCTAATAACATATTGTGCAAAGTTCTGGTAATGTTTTAAGTTGGAAGCTAAAATTTAGCTCCCAGAATGTTCTTCTTAAAGGTGGTATTACTACAGATATTCTGAAAATGTTTAGTGATAACATTGTTGGACATTATGCCCTAACATTTTTTTGAAAGTCCTTGAATGTTGCATTGACAGCGTGCTTCCTTTGCCATCGTGGAACATTGTGGGAAGTTTGCAAAAAAAAAAAAAAAAAAAAGGGAAAAATGCAGGCAGTATGTTCCACCTTAGTGAATATAACACATTATAGGAAGCATTTATAAAGAATGTTCTGTCATTGGCGGCCTCGACCATCTGTGCTTCTGAATATTAGTTTGAGGATGTTCTTCCTAATCTGTGACTCTGACAAAACCCTAGTTAATATTTAACCTTGTAGGAACATTTTATCCCTTAGACGTTCTTTAATCAGATTAAAACTTGAAAACATTATTTGAACTTGTACTTGATGTTAGTCTGTTGCTGGCAATCTCTCAGAAAAAAGAGTTCTGCAGGAATGTGAGCCTCCAACATGGTTTCACACAGGGTGATTTTCACACATGAAGATTCACGAAAAATTAAGTTAAATAAGGAGCAGCCATCACTGACGTGAGACTAATGTAAATGTACAGTCTTTATGCCCACAGTCTACAGTCAGACTAATCTACACCCACTAAGCTTAAATGTCAACATGAAAGCATGATTTTAGATTTTGTATTTTTTGCAAAAACTATGCTCAAAAATTTTAAAAACTTGAAAACTGTAAATTGATAGCAGCTACAGCTTAAAGTCCTTTGGGGTAATTCTCCCTTCCAAGCTTTGTCAGATTTAACCATCTGGAAAGTGTCCTCTGTTCCATCTTTAGCTCTACATCACTTAAAGAACATCCGGAGCAGATTTTCTGCTAGTATTTGTATTTGGGTGCATTCGTCAGTCTGCCTGCTGCTGAGGAACCCTCTCATAGCATGATGCTACCACCACCATGCTCCACTGTAGGGATAGTATATCAGGTGATGAGCAGAAGCTGCTGTTCAACAGACATCGTCAGAATCTCAGAGTCCTTTAAATGCTGTTAGCCAGACTCCAATCAGGCTACTGGCTTCTACTCAGTGTGGCTGTTCCACTGTAAAGGCCTGACTGATGAAGTGTTGTTAAAATGATCAAACTCCTGGCAGGTTCTTCGCTGTTGGGAGGTCAGACGGGAACATTAACCCATTTTTACATTTTCTGTACACTGTGAGCTTTGAGTCAGAGCGGTTAACACATAATCACGGGACAGGGCACGACTGAGCAGCTCCGCCTGGAACAATACAATCAGCAATCATCTACAAGTGTTTAAGTACAGACACTACAGTTCCATCCTCTGTGCAGGTTTAATGTTCAGAGTCACACAAAGGGCTCAGACTAATCACACGACTGCTTTCAGTATGTGTACAAGTTCCATTCAGGTGTCTGATTATTTTTGATATATAGAATAAAAAACGGTCGTTTCATCTTCAGTCTCAAACAGTCTTAAACTACATTAGTCTGATTTGTCACATTAGCTCTGGTAGCTAGAATTTGTTAGCTGCCTTACTGTCTGACACAAATGAATGTAAACATGTCATTTTGTACAGTGTGGTGCTGTTGCAGATTTTTCAGGGTTGCATGAGTAGAGGCTGCTAATATGACTGTTCAAGCTTTAGACATTACAGCACCACAGGGATGAAAATGAATATAGAACCACTGTAGGTGAGTTTTACACAGTTTTACATATTATAATGTTACTTTCCAAGAAAAATAGTGGCTGATCAATAATAATAATGTTAATTATGGGAATAATTGAAACTAAAACGTCCAAGGTGCCACATATGGTCATGTGTTCGTTGATTTCTAGTTGCATTACCACTGAGTCTTTGGTCCAGTTTTACATTACTTAACTCAACTTTTGGATGCATTTTGTGGTTTTGGTAAAAATGTCTAAACAGTTCCTCAATGGATTGCAATGAAATTCAGAAAACACATATTCATGTTCTTTAGTGATCTCCTGGGTATTTATCTTGCAGCATCAAGTCAAAGTTTTTATTTGACTAAAGGTTTGTGAAACTAGTGGCCTTCCCAGGTTTACTGTGTGCTTAGTGCTAGTTACTTAATGGTAGCATGCTAGCTCTGCTAAACTAAGATGCTGAACTAAACAGAACCACATTAGCATTTAGCTTGGTGCAGCTGGTACTGCAGAGAGGGTTGTAAACTCATTTGGATGGGAACATTATGAGGGAGATGTGGATTGAAATCCTCAATGTTTTCCTCAGATTTAACTCATGGTTCAGAGTGATATATTAACCATTATAAAAATAATCTCATATGATGGATGGATGGATGGATGGATGGATGGATGGATGGATGGATGGATGTAATAGATATCACCATCTGGTACCACAAAGTGGAAATGAAACCAGAGATGCTTCGTGAGTTAAATTTGGGGAAAAACTCATACTCCATGTTGAAATGTAAACTCAGTCAAATTGAACCCTCAGACATCAAACACATGTTGATACCGCTCAGTTTGATTTACACATCCTTTGAATTGAACTATTTCCATTCCGTCATTTCCAAACAAACACACATAAATCTAAGCAGAATTCATTTTAAAATGATGAACACTGCAGAATTTGCTTGACAATCTTCACATTTTTACGTTTTCTTAACATTAAAAAAGTCCACAGTTGTTACTCTGCCAAGGAACACAGCAGAGTAATAACATAAGAATGTTTGTCTGTCTGTCTGTCTGTCTGTCTGTTAGCAACATTACTCAAAAATGGACTAATAAATTTGGACGAAATTTTCAGGGAAGGTCAGAAATGACACAAGGACTAAGTAATTAGATTATGGCAGTGATGGGGCTTCTAGTGTGGATCCACGGATTTGTTCAAGATTTCTGTATCATTGTGAGATAGCAGCAGGGCGTCACTGTAACCATGACAACAAGAACACTACGTCAGCTGCCTACTGATGATCACATAATTGCAATCCTACTATAAATCCACCACTGTAGACTAATCAGGACTTATCCATCAGAAATGATATAACGACTTAGCAGCCTTGGAGGAGGACTGCACCCTCTGAGTGCTTGTCTTGTTTAGTTTTGTGTTTTTTGTAAGTTTCTGATCTTCCATGTTGACATTGCAAACAGGAACTGCTCATAACCAGTTTGACACACCTTTTAATGGTGCCAACTTGCCAAAAAGAGCTCAGAAAGGAAAAGCAGTACCTGATGGTTTGAAGTTATTCAGCTGTCATATTGGTTTCCTGGCAGATCTATTTGTTAGTGTTCGCATTGTGGTGAGCTCGCCACTAATTTGCATCTGTTTTAAGGGGACAACCACCGCACAATAAATACACTGCATAAAACAATACAGAACCCACACAATCCACAGCCACAGAAATACTGTTTTGTTACAGATTTGCACCTACAAATGAATTTGGAAATCATCAGTTGCTACAAGGCTGCACAGTGGCTTGGTGGTTATTACCATCACCTTGCAGCTTGTTTTACACCCCGGTTCATGTCCCAGCCTTCCCGGGATCTTTCTACATGGAGTTTCCATGTTCTCCCTGTACATGCGTGAGTTTCCTCCAGGTTCTCCAGCTTCCTCCCACAGTCCAAAAACATGCGAGGTGATTCAAAATTGTCTAAGTCAGATGGGATAGACTCCAGTCCCCCACGACCCTAATGGGGATTAACCGGTGTGTAGATGATGGATGGATTAAATGGTACAAGAGCCTCCGTCATGGTGGCCTGTTGCCAAGAAAACTTATAGTCCAAACACAACTGAAACAGCAATTCAGAATTCATTCCTCATACTTTTTTTTAGCAGTCTGAGCAGATGTCCCCTTGTGTACTTTACAAAAAGACAAATTTGAGACTGAGCTGATTGAAAACAAAAGAAAAAAGAAACTCTACTCTTGGGAAACATTTTACAATGGAAAGACGTCGCTCCAAATGGAATTTAATTTCCAGCAAGTTCATTGAAAAACAGGAGGTAATTGTGACTGTGATTATCGCTGGAATGAAACAGTAATGCAGGTAATGTTAAAACCAACCCACCTCCCTTGGAGAAATAAATGTCATCACAATGGAGCTTCAGTTCTGTGACCAGTTTAAGGAAAAGATAAAATGAAATGTGTGTTTGCCTCTGTGATAGTTTTTATTTAAATTTCTAGTGTATCTTTGTACCTGCAGGACCCCAGAATTACAACAGATAGCTCTCAATGAAAAGTCTTTTTTTTTTTTTTTAATCAAATGTGCATCCAAATGATTCCTGATGCCAGCTAATGGGAATGTATGAGCTCAACAGCAGTAAGTCTTATCTGCTTCCTGTCTGTCATATCAGTAGACATTTAATGTGACACACTGAGCAGTTAGTCAGAAGTTATGATGCTCTCTGCGGTGACTCGTTTGATGCAGCAGGACCACAGACACTCCAACACTAAGAGCCCAACAGGAACATGCTCTCTCTCAGTCTTGATGTGCGCATCAATCATTGTGATCAAATTGTGATTAGAACCAGAACAGCAGCAGATTCTGATCCTTACACTCCCTTTAGTCCTCCAGGTTCATGGAAACAGCCTGACGAACATCAGAGTCTAAAATTTCATCAACAATTTTGAACTGACATGTTACAAAACAAACTGGGGGAATTACTCTGCCAAGGAAGGCAGCAGAGTTGTATGACGATTGGTGTACATAAGTCTGTCCGTCTGTTTGCAACATTACTCAAAAACGGATTAACAGATTTGGATGAAATTTTCAGGGAAGCTCAGAAATGACACAAGGGCCACGTGATTAGATTTTGGCAGTGATGCAGCTTATTGTCTGGATCCACGGATTTGTTCAAGATTTCTGTATCATTGCGAGATAGCGTCACGGCGTCACTGTAACCATGACAAGTGAACACTGCATCAGCTGCCTCCTGGAAAATGAAAAAAAAAAAAGGAAACTTGATCCAGAAAGCCAGCTCTGTCGTGGGGAACCCCTGGATCCAGTGGAGGTGGTAGGAGAAAGGAGGATGTTGGCCAAGCTAACGTCCCTGCTGGACAGGGTCTCCCACCCTACATATGACACTCTGAGGGCTACTTCAGTGACAGACTGATCACCCCAGGTGTGTGAATAGACTTTATCAGACTTTATGATCAGCTCCCAACAGACCACAAACACTCGCTCAGCGACAGCTATCCAACTGTCATGAGCAAAAAACCAAAGTGCAATTCATTCTGGTAAATATTCTTAAATATCTATTGTTAGTCTCCTCATGTTCTTCTGTTTTTCTTATTTATATTATTTATATTATATTATATATTTATATGTGGATACCTCACCTCTTTAGTTTATAGGTGTGTTTTCTTGCTTTTCTTAGTGTCACTTTGCTGCTGTGACATTGCAAATTTCCCTTTGTGGGACTAATAAAGGATATTCTATTCTATTCTATTCTAAAACGCTTCCATTTCACCCTCATCCCACAGAAAAGATGCCAAAAGTCTTTCTTAAAATCCCAAAGTACACATTCTTTCGTTGGACGTCTGTTTGAGAGTTTCTGGGCGATTTCTTTCTTCCACTAGAAGACTCTGGATTAAAGCATTAGTGAGGCCTTCAGACTGATGGAGTCATTTTACAGTCTGTTTGGCTTCAATTATGGAAGAGAGCAAATGAAAAAATGCCATCCACAGTCTCCGGCTGGCAGACGGACTGTATAAACACAGAGGAACACTTGATGTGGATGCTGAGGGTGTTTTTGTGGCCTGCAACATGTTTAACTGAAGTCACACCAGAAATGGAGCTCCATCTCAGAGCTCGTCTGAGGTCAGCCGTGCTGCAGGAACCTCTCAGCTCCAGCTTTCATTTTAACTGAGGTAACAGGATCACCAGGGAGGAACTTATTAGAACATTTCCGGCTCTTAAATGAACAAGTGTAAAGGTCCAGTCAGGACTTCCTCAGGCTGAACAAACAGGAAGACTTCACAAGCATTTATAGCAGAAATAAAGTTAGTAATAACACTAATGAAATAAGAAATAGACTTTTTGTTTCAGGCTGCACAACTGCAACAATCCAGTTGTGGACAATCCCAATCAGTTGGTGGGAGTGATCAATCAGCTACCTGATCACTGCAATGTAAGCCAACCACATTCACTACTTGACGGCGGACCTTTGAGCAGCTAAGATGTGGATTCCTGCCTGCCTTTATCTCCATCTGGATCTGCCAGCTTCAAGCCTCTGTCGTCTGTTGCCATTCAGGAATTCAGGAACCACAGCCTTTCCACCTCTGGATTTCCCAAACCAACCAGATTCAGCCTTTGTACCACCATCTGCACCCTCATCACATCTTCCATCCAGCACCACACCACCAGTCCCTCTCCCCTGCTGCCTTGTACCCCAGCCTCATTATCATTAGACTGTGTAGCTTGGTATATCTTTGTATTTCGTATTGTCATAGTATTCAGACTTAAGTATCTTTTTTTGCTCTGTGCAGGATTCCTGCATTCCTGCGTAGTCTTAGATGCTTTGATTATTTCTTAGGTTAGTATTGTGTTTTTCTTGTATCTACCTTTCCTGCCTAGGTTGTACCTATTGCGGGTTAGTTGGATATAGTTTGTATATTCCATCTTGTGTTTAGTCGCCAGCCCACTAGAGGCCCACTATCCTGTTAACGCCTTTCATGTTAACTGACCTCACTTCCGTTTGTAGTCCTTTGACTTCCATTTGTAGTTTTGTGTTTGATTCGGGTTGTTAAAATAATAAGCTTGAAACCTTCTATTTCGTGTCATTTCTCCTACCCTGCATTTGAGCCTCATTAGGATCCGTAGCTTCCTCCCACAGTCCAGAAACATGCTGAGGTTAATTGGGGATTCTAAAATGTCTGTAGAATGTTTCATGATTAGAAATCCTTATTTTCAGGTGATGAAGATAATTGTTAAGATTGTAATACAAATAAAAAGTCTAAACATGCAGAGAAATGATGAAATGCTACCATACATGACAGCTAACTTCTAGTGTAACTAAACAAATACATTTAAGAAGTCCAGACAGACAGACGGACGGACAGACAGAGCAGAGCAGCTTTTTGGACAGACTTCAGGTGATACTGGTGCTTCTTAATTTTAGGTTTTCAAACCGTTTAGTTTATTTTTGTGTATGAAGCTCTTTAGTTGGGAGGAGAAGAAGGACTGGACTTCTTCATGACTTTCCAGTTTGTGACTATTATGGGTTTGTTTGGAAGGTACAAGACATCCTGTTGCCTCCAGGAGGACAATAAATTGTCTTTTTATGATTAAAAACCAATCAGTTTGTCACCTGAAGCCTGTTTCAGATGTTTCAGATGACGTAGATGTTTAATATGAAGGTTTGGGATTAAATGTCTTCTCAAATGGTTTTCTACCAAAATTCTACCAAATATTCATACGTTCAAAAAACTAATCCAGCATTTAAAACATATCCTCTCTTTTGTCTTGCAGCTTTAAAATATTCCCAAAAAGATTTGAGGTGTGGAAAAGAGAGCTGGACACTGTAATTTTAGATCAGTAGTGAGATAATATTTTATGTAACTTAAAGAAATTCAATTCCAGATCATTATCAGAGTGTAATAAAGCTGTTAGCTGCACTAATCCAACGCATCATTTCATCTTCAGCTTCCTGACTGACTACAGTTCTTCATCCTGGATCATCTCTGGCTCCTTCATGCTGTGATTCAAACTAAACAAGTTTTGCTTTTGCCTGAACATGAAGATTTCTAAAGAAGACTGACAGCATGGCATAAATGAGGGATTTTAAACCTCCATCCTCCCTGGTTTTACATGCAGAGCTGAAGTTTGGATATTTGATTAATAAGCTGACAGAAAACTCGTCAACAGTCTGAGTTAATTAGTTATTTATCAAGAAGAAATGTCTGACATTCTCATTTTTGTATTATTGATCTAATAAACTGCTTTTCAATCAATCTGTCAGCTATTCTGTATCTGTACAGCATTTGTCATACAAATAAAATTAAACACAAAGAGCAGTTCAAAAATGCAATAAATTATAGTAAAAAAATACCCCTAACATCATGTTAGAAATAAAATGAGAAAATGTTTATAAATAACACATGCAATGAGGAAACATCAGATGACACAAATTAAATAAGATCAATTAAAATTAATTAAACCAGAATAAAATGAATTTTTATTAAAATATGATAAACAGACAAGTAAGTCAAAATTCATAAAATCTAAAAAAGATTAATACATTGAATAGAGTGAATTATGCAAACAAGTCAATAAATAAAGAAATCAAATAAATAAACAATCTTCCTAAGAAGAGTAATAAATAAATGAATCAAACATCCATTATTAAGATACAAACTGATAAACAAGGGCAAAATAGAAGGAAAAATTCATAAAGACAGAATAAGAAAATAATAATAATATATGAAGTATTAAGGTACACATTGAACAGACTAAAATATGTAAATAAATGGATAAATAGAGAAATGAATGAATAAAATTAGTTTTAACAACAATAATAATAAATCAACAAAATAAAATTTAGATATATAGGTGAAGGGGAAAATAGAAATCAAAATCCATAAGAACAGAATAAGAAAATAATAAGAAAAATAATAAACAATACATCGAATGCACTAAAATACCCGAATAAATACAGTAATCAATAAATATATTTAGTTCTGAGAAGAGTAATAAAAAAATAAATAAAAAGTCCTTTATTCAAACATAAACAGACAATAGAAGTAAAAAATCTGAAATCTAAAATATAAGAAAGAAACAACGCACCGAGAAAACAAAATATATAAATAAGTGAATAAATAGAGAAAATTATATAATTATATAATTAGTTCTCAGAAGAGTAATAAATAAAATAAAATAAAATATAGATATATAGGTCAAGGTGAAAACTAAAGTCAATTTATAAAAACAGAAATGGCTTTTTTATTTTTTAAATGAAGTAATAAATGATACATTGAATTAGTAAAATATGTCTTTAATTGAATAAATAAAATTACCATTAAGAAGAGTAATATATAAAATAAAATATCTGTAATTAAAGGATTGATTAGATAAGTGACAGGGAAAATAAGTCAAAATTCATAAAAATGATTTTAAAAAATATATTAATAAATTACATGTTTGTAAGGCAAAAACAACAGATAAGTGAACAAATGAGAAAAAATATAAATATAATTCAGAAGAGTAATAAATAAATATAACCAATCAAAGCCCCGACTAAAGAGGGAGACCTTGAGTTTTCTTTCAAAACATTTTAAAAAAGAAAAATGTCATGCTGCTGTCATGTACAGTAGATGTGAGAACAGAGGAACCCTGCAGGATGGAGAAGGTCACAGTTTGATCTCACTGCTTTGTACAGTGGAGAACAAAAGGCTCTGCAGGCTGCTGAGGTTTGCCTCCTGCTGTGAACACAGAAAGACTTCACGTGTCTGCAGTAAATGGGTTCGTATGAGAGAGGAAGGAAGGAGAGGCTGGATGAGACGACAGCGACAGCAGGAACAGTGTTTTCCTGATTACAGGGCTGCTGTGTTGTCAGAGAGACGGATTCCTATCAGCCGACTCTGCAGATTTCTCTCAAACAGACCCCGAGATGAGACGCCAGGATCAGATTTCCACAGATAGAAGCCTGAACATGAGAGAGGCTGAGGACAGGAGGCAGATACTCCTCAGCCTTTCACTTTCCTCTTGTTGTCTTCCTTCTCTTTCTATTGACTGCTGCTGGCTGAAGCTGCCTCTGCGTTGTGTCGCTGTCACCTCTTGTCAGAGCCTCATCTCTCCCTGACACCAAACAAGCTCAAAGACTCGGCAGTTTTCTACATATTGCATGACAGTTGCCTCATGTTGCGTCAGCGACACAGGTGCAGACGGTGACTCGACTGTCGTGGGCCCTGGAATAAAAAATAATGGGGCCTTGCCTCTTTTTACTATTAATGAAAGATGAGGATGAGCTGACTGCTATGAGCAGCAGCTGCAGAGAGGATGGAACTACTGCTGTACAGTAATACAATAGAAATAAAAAGGCTTTCCAGACAGCTACTAGCATAGAGTTTGCAGATGCACAAAAGTAAAAGATTGATCTAGATGGTAGCAAATATATATCTATATGCCACTGTTCAAAAGTTTGGGGTCACCAAGATAATTCCATGTTTTCTATGGAAACTCCCACTTTTATCCATGTGCTTTTCTAATAATCAATTAGCCTTTCAATACCATTAGCTAACACAATGTAGCATTAGAACATAGGAGGGATGGTTGCTGGAAATGTTCCTCTGTACCCCTATGGAGATATTCCATTAAAAATCAGCTGTTTTAGTCATTTACCACATCAACAATGTCTTCTACACTGGATTCATCATTCATTCAATGTTATCTTCATTGACAAAAAATGCTTTTCTTTCAAAATTAAGGACATTTCTAAGAGAACCCAAACTTTTGAACAGTAGTGTATATATATGTGTGTGATTCTTTATCTATATATTTATAGACAATTGACAGTTAAAGTATTTTCGTAGCTCAGCTGCAGCATCTGTTTCTCTTATTTTTGTTCTTTATATCACTCTTGTCTTTTTTAATTCTATTTTTGACAGCCGTTGTCTGTTCTTTAACTCGACTTCCAAGAAAGCTTCACACAAGAATTCCTCTGTCCGTCTAAACTATCTCTTTATGTGAACAAATGGCAAATAAACATCTTGAATCTTGAACCATAATGTCCTTCATACGACTTCCTGTCTGGCGAATGTTTATGTTTTCAAAACACAAGCCATCAGTCTTTAATACAGGTTCTATGTTAAAAAAAAAAGTGAAAAGAAATCAGTGCAGTTACAGGATAATTTAATCCAGAAAGCATCCCCTGATGGAGATTCGAAAAACAGTCAGGAGTCATTTTTACATTTATTCTCAGTTAAGCTCAAAAACCAAATAAAAAATGATTTTGGAAAGTTAAGGAGAGTTCAAGCTAAATGAGAATAGGACATGCTTTATAAAATGAACTAGAAAAATCCTTTTAATTATTACATATATTTAGATTAAATAATTAAAAAATAAATAAACAAAATGTTATTTTCGAGCAGTTTTGTATTTTTATAATAGAGGCCAGAATGCAGATGTTGCAGTAAAAAAGTCCCTTTGTCTGGACGGGATGAGTTTAGGTCTGAAGTTTTGTGAGATCAGCAGGACAAAGGGCTTTAAATGTTAATAATAAGACTTTAAAATAGATCCGTTGTGACAGAGGGAGTCAGTGTAGCTCAATCAGAAGGGCTGTGACATGTTGGTGAACTTTAAAACATGTAATAATCTGTGCTGCAGAGTTCAGGATGAGGTGGGGAATACCTTTATTTGGGGACTGAGACTTTTATTTAGAAATAAGCGTAATTTGTGATCTGTGACGTGGTGGGACAGAGAAACCAAATTTACATTAAGAGGAAGAATGAGTAGATGGTGGCATGAAGTCCCACCTGATGTAATACATGATTGGTTGGCTGAAAAAGAGCAACAGTGAATCTGTAAAATGTATGACAAAGACACGTTCATTAGAAATACAAAAACAAATATAATCTGGCAGGAAATGTGTTTCTTCAAAGCGTAATTGAGAACACAATTATGTAATTTTGTGCAGAGGAAGTTGGAAAATTGATACCAAAGATGATGCAGATGAATTGCAAATTGCAGTTGAGATTTGTCACCGATAAGTGGCATTTCCTTTAATTTATTCTCCTAATCAGGTGGAACTTAAATGTCAACTTTTGCTGGAGGTTTTCAGATCTCAGTCCGTGTCTCGTCCACATCGCTGTAGGTCTGTATCTGACTGAAAGTTTCTTTTTCCTCGATGGACGTTTCAGAATATATCCTCGGGGCTGAGAGGGTTCAGGTGCTTCCACATTTGTTTCAGCCTCAAGCAGTGATATTTGCCACTTCATTACCTCAAGTACCAGTTACAGGAAGAGGATTTTTAGGCAATTACTTTAGCGGTGTCATTATGAGGGTTGGAGTTGCTGCCACAGGAGAAGGAGTTTCAGTGTCCTGGGATCTTTGGGAAGATGGATGGACAGATGGATTGGTGCAGCATCAGCAGTGGAGAAAAGGAAGCTCTCCATTTAGCTGTCAGTCTTCATCCAGACCTCATCTAAGGTCATGAGCTCTGAGTAGCGACTGAGAGAATGAGATTGATGGTTGAAATGAGATTCCTCTTTGGGGTGGCTGGGCTCGGGTTTACAGATGAGGTGAGGAGATTGTCGCTGCTCTTTTGCGTGAATCTGATGAGGTTGGAATACGTATCTCATCTGGCCTGGTAACACACCGGGATCCTTCGGGAGGAAACATCAAACCCTGCTGGAAGAGGAAGCCTGGAAAGACCTGCATGGCCTGCTGATGATTGAAAGTAAGTGAAGTGGTAGAGGGATGCTTCTATGTGACCATAACACTCCTTCACACAAGGCCAGTGATTCAAAATGTAAAGAAAAAAGGCCAGAGAAGAAAAGGTGGAGGGACAGTTCTAAAACAAGAAATCAATGCAGCAAACACCCATAGATACAAATAAAATAAGTAAAGCACCAGAGTCTGCCATATCAAACTAAAGGAAAAGAACAAATGGAATAAAGGAAATTAAAGGGTGAACCCATAAAAACAATAAAAGTTGAAATATTAATAATAATAATTAATTAATTAACAAATATGAAAAAGGTAAAAGAGAATAAAATAGACTAGTAAAATAGACATCACATAATCTGTTCTTGTTTTTCTGAAATGCTCTAATTCATGTTCCTATTTTTTTTATACTGACTGTGTCTTTTAATATTTTTATTGTTATTGTCATCCATTCTTATTTGTGTGCCATCATCTATTTTCTTACCCATCTGAACTGTAAATCTGGGCTCCATATCTTAGTGTAGCTAGAGTTTAAGTAAAAGTTGAATTAATGGTTAAAACGTGGGTTAGATAGAGTTATCCTCCTATAATATGTGAGACAAACATCATTGCACAGTGTTTTTTTTTCAAGGTGTCCCTCTACATGCATCAATAAATCATTCATTTGAGACTTGAAACCATTCTCCATTATTGAGACCATTAGATTAGATTTGGCAGAAATCGGTTCCAGCAAAAGAGCAAGAGAAGGAAAAGAACTGTTTGGTTTTTAGCTGATCAGAGTTGCAGTGGTTGTTTGTGAAGCTGCTGCCAAAATTCTAATTTGCAATAACTGAGGCCTAATTTTCTTACATTTCTGTTAATTCAGTCATTGTTTAATACATGTAAGCACTTGTCTCTGTAGTCCTAAAGAGAAAAGAAGCATCTCTCTGTACAGTAACATGAATGCTTTTGCAGATGCTGTATGTTGTCTGATGAAAACTGTAATTATTTTACACTCACAGACTGAATATAAAGACAGATAACATCTCAGCTCCCCAGAAATGAAACTTAAATATCTAAACAATGTCATCTTTCTGCGCTGCTGCTGTCATTCGCACTCACTGTGTTTTTTGACTTTGCTAAACTCAAAGCTGAGTTTAAGTCGACCTGATTGGGGATTTGAATTGATTAAATATAATGAGTAGATTCAATTCAGATTTGACTAAAGGCAATGGAAACACAGCTCTAATTGCAAAGCAGAAATTACCATGCATCCCCAATCCATTGTTAGCTCTCATGTATAATGTGTGTCGGCATTTTCCCAATTAAGCAGCTTCAACTTTGGTGTCGTGGTTTCAAACTGATGCCTGAACGGTTTTCTTAACAGAAATTTAACTGTGCAGGTAAAAGAATTTTAGCAGCACGGTGCAGAAACAACAAAGTAACTCAACACCTGCAACACTTTCATGCGATAAATCATAAAGGCGAGTGAAACATTTAAGGCTCCGGCTGACTTTAAGGTCACCTATTAAGGCTGTTTGATAATTAAACAGAAATGAAAATGTGATGCAGTGAAGAGTTGCCCTGGGTGAGCATGGGGGACTTTAAAGAGTAGTCTGCTGTAACTCGCTGAAGCACAAAGACTTATTTAATTGGGTTGTTGTGACCCTAAAAATACTCGCTCTGATTATAGAAGTCACAGAGGAATAAAACAGACTCACTGAGTTGAGATATCGAAATTATTCACGCCTGTGCTTACATAATATTAATGAAGCAACAGCACTATGAGGCTCACTTCTTCACATTTACCGTACTTTACTTCTGACTTCCACATGTTTAATGTTATTTATGACTTATTCTGCTCAGGTTAACTTACAGCTGGATGGTTTCAGCATGGAAACAATCACAGGGAAGTCATAACAGTTTTTATCATCTTTAAGTTCTCATGACAATAAGTTTTCCAACCATAATAGAGATTGTTAATCGTGTTAATATCTTTATTTTGCAGATCAATGCAGCTGATTGTTTCTGAGAGCTGCACAATGAAGTTATTCAACTTTAGATTTCATATATTTAGACATGATATTGTATTGAAGTGTATTTAGGTCTGACACTGTCCCATAATGCAAGAAATCACTTTAATTTGTGGCCAAATCAAAGTGAAATTAACATTACTGATTGGATATTCTCTGTAATAAATAACAATAGAAAAACAAGTGTTCTAATCTGTGTTTTATCAGCTGCAGTACCAGCAGAGTCAACAAACCAAACATAAAAACATATTTATGTGATTTCTTCATCACCAGCTGAATAGACGTAGGTTCCAATGGCAACATGATGCATACAGTGTGTGATACTGTGACTGCAGTTAGCTTCATTCAGTGGTCTTAGTAACATTCAGCTCAGCAGGTTTACAGATATAATATATTTGAGCCAAACTACATCTGCTCACTGGCCTCCACCACTGTGGTGTGGAAGGGAAGGTCCATCATTTCAACAGGAGGGACTCACATGCACCAACTGATGCTTAACTTCACAAAATAGAGTTTTCTGCTCTGATATAAATGCTGTATTAAAGTTAAAAATCTTTGTTGTTTCAGCTTTAACTGAGTTGAGTTCTCAGAACAAAATAAACCTTGACTGTTCCCTCTTTAATGTGTGATGTGGAAGAGAGAGAAAAATGACACTTTGTCTCATTTTTCATCTGTATTGTTTTACAGTAGTAACTTAAAGTAATTCTAGTATATATTTTATTTTAGCATTACATCAAATGAAAGCTAAATAATATGGTGAAGTGAAAGAGGTTTGGGGGTGTTACAGAATAATAGAAATCTGCTTTGACACTGGTTTTCCTCCAACTGTTCTTCAACACTTCAATGACAAGCGACCTATTGTATTAGAACAATTCATTGATTCATATAAAATCAAGATGAGTTCTGGATGCCTGACATGATCATATGATTAATATTACATGACTGTATTCCACATTTACAGAAAACAACTAAAGGTAAAATAGCTGAGGCCTAATTCAATGAGATACAAAAGAAAGACTTTGGTTTTAAAGTTTTCCAGGAGTAGAAGCTTTAAAGCTGCCAGGTTGGACCTGATTCAGATTCAGCTTCTTCAGAAGGATTCATCCTCACAGAGCTTCCAGTTTGTGCATCGAGTCATCAGAGTTCTTGTGCTTCAGTGCAAAGTTATTCTTTGATGGAAGCTTTTCTGATAATACAGCTTTGGATGGACTCATCTGCAGAGACGCCCAGAAACATCAATTTTATGCGCAGGTCCTTTCCATGCCCTTGGAATCTCATGAAAAGGGGTCTTTAGAAGTCTTGATGGTGGCTCCTTTGAATTGGGTTCTTTTAGTTTCTTTCAGGACTCTGCTGGTGAGAGTCACCCTGAACTTTTAAGCATCTTCTTCTCCAGAGTTTGTTCATGGCTACTACGTTCTTCTTAAGAAGCAAGATCTTCAATCTGCCTTTTTTAAAAAAACATAATAAAAAAAATTGTGCATGTGAAACAAAAACAGTTCTTGGTCAGTCTTCTCTGCAGCCTGCGTTCCTGCTGTTTTCTATTTCAGCCTCAGCTGCAACAGCTGGACCCAGTTTTCTACAATCCTGTCATGTGGAAATCAATGTCATGTATCCTGTCAATCAATCAATCAATCAATCAATCAATCAATCAATCAATCAATCAATCAATCAATCAATCAGCCTAATTTAGCCTAGAGTGCTAATCACTATGCCACATGGTCCTAATATACTTTACAATTAAAGAGAAACAAAACATACAGTAAGCTAATAAAGCTAATAAAAGAGTAAGAATAAGAGAGTTGGTTGATGATTGTCATTTAGAAAGAATCAAAACAGTGTTAGTTAACTTCATATAGCTCTATTGATGCTGGAGTAATGTTAAAATACCCATATGTTATTTTTGAGGGCATTTTCATGTACTAGAAGTTAATGTGTTTTCTTGGTTTATGGCATAAGAATACAGAGCAACAGTCATGAGTTTCAGTAGCTGAAGTAATCATCGTGTACAAGCTAAAGAGATGTCTGATTCTGATAAATGTGTTGCACCAGAGTGAGCGGTCCATCATTTCAATACGTGTAAACATATGTATAATGTATATGTCTTTCATTTTAATGAGTGTTTTAAAATTTGTTATTCAAAGTGTTTACGTTGACTGTGTTTACTGTCAGTTTACTGCAAACTAAAATAAATGTATATATTTATATTGTTCTCAAGAGGTCTCTCATTTCCACAATGTTGCAGCTCAGCTGTTGGGCTTTTTGTGGAATTGTTTCCATAGAGATGGACGCTTGTTTCTGTTGTGAGATTTGACAACCCTGGTCTCAGATGTTTGGACCTTCTGCCAACCTCTGATTGTCCACTCACATCTCTTCAACGTTCATCAGTCATATTGTTCAATCACTGTCATGGTAGTTATTTAAACAAACAGAAACAAACATTAACATGTAGTGACATATAGTAACCCAATATGTAACTACAGCCTATTTACACAGGACTAGCACTACCCGAGGACCCAGTATGACTTAAAAATTACCCACTGCTCTGTGTTTCCTGCAGCGTAGCCACATGGGATAAGGAAAGTCTATGTTTAATTTGAATTTATTGACATTATCCATGTATATAATATAACCAGGCTGCCATATATTCACTTACTGAGGTTGCAGAAAGACATGCTGTCAAGTCATCCATTTATAAATCCATCTAGATTTCACTTTTCTGATGGATTTGAGCTTTCTGTTGAAAGGTTCGTGCTGTGTAAAAAATTAGAGCCTTCTGTCTAACAGGTTTCAAACTTTTACGTTTAATTACCAACGCAGCCTCCATAACTGTGAAGCAGGATAAATACAGCAGAAAGGTGCAAAAAAAACCAAAAGCAAACTCAAAATGATTACAAGTCACCGAGATGCCAGCACTAATATTCTCACTGGGCCTGTGACTGGATCTGTTTGGTGAAATATGCAGTAAAAAATGTATTTCCCAAATTATGGACATGACAGATTCACACAAGATCACAGAGGACTACTGCTGGTATCACAGGTTAAGAGAGATGATTACTGCTTGAACATCTCTAGTTACACCAATGACAGCTACAGTGGCATGGTGCAGAGACAAATGCTGCTGAAGGGACAACATCAAGCTTTGCATGAAATGAACTTCATCTCAAAAGAAATGTAAATGTAAAACTGAACCAGTCACAAATCCAGTGTTTTATTTCTGATATATTCCAGTGAGCTCAGTTCATTTGCATCCAAAGGAATCGTTGACATGAGTAAAGTTCTTCCTCCAGCTCCCTCTGTCCAACAAGTCAAAGGTTCTTTGTCTTCCAGACCAGTGTCTTCTTCTTCTTCTTCTACTACTAATAACAATAATAATACATTTTATTGAAAGCACCTTTCAAGGAACCCAAGGACACTTTACAGAGGAATAAAAATCAATGACAATAATTAAAACTATACAATAAAAAATATCAATAACAAGAATAAAACAATGAACAACAAAGAGATGTTGGTTCCTAGAACCTTCCTTGATGTTGGTGCTTCTGATAGTATCAGGTTTCCATAACAATGACCAGCTGCTTCGTTGTGTCTCTCCACATGTCCATCCAGGGCTGGTCTACGTTGCCTAATGATGGCTGACCAGCGTGGATGTGAGCCACATGGAGACTTGTTGGTGAGGTGTGATTTCCAGGAGGTGTTTTGTACCATCCCTCACATTGTGGTATGAGCCCCACCAGCTCTTTTTGAGAGTGTCTTCGTATTCCAGTGCAGTCAAATTAAAAGCGACTTTGAGCGGTCTCATCTGAGGAAGCAGCAGCATTTGCATAAAACGTCCGAACATTTCTTTCTGTGTTGATCTGTGTGAACTGTGTGCATCTCTCAGATAATGCAGATAGTCGTTCATTAAGGATGTGAAGCCTAAAAAAAGAGATAAATGTAATCGTCAACTACTTTTTCTGCTCTGCTATTGGAAAATAATTCCTTTCCAGAGCTGGACAGGTGAGCAGACATATGAGTGTTGTATTTATGGTTTGCAGAACGTGTGGGAGCACATTTTCAGGAATAGAAATATTGAATGCAAAATGAAAAGAGACCCCACAGAGGAGGATTTCAGATCAGCTCTCCTCCTGCTGTTTTTCAAGCGATGGAACTGTCAGCTGCCCTTGGCTCCAGACTCAATGCGCCACAGAGAACCTGGGCTCCTGTGATTTTATGCTTCCCCCTGTTGAGTTCACTCCAGTTCAGTGCAGGTCACCTCAGTGCAGCGCAGCACAATGGAGCCTATTTCAAGTGTTAATGCCTCAAGAGGGAATATTGGATATTTTCATGCTGAAAACAGCTAACTGCATTTGGAAAGCCTCGTTCACTGTGGTACAAAGAGAATTATCACCCGACTGCAGAGTTTCAATTAGCTCTACAGAGGTTTTTATCCTCTTTAACATCATGGCTTTAGTTTTATGACCTGCAGCTTTACTGTTTATCCTCACTGCTCTCAAAGCGCTGGTTTCCTCTGCAGCCTATGTCAGGCTGAAACCTCTGAACCTGCTCAGCACCTGGAAGTGGACCGTTGTGGCATCAGGTCACCTCCAGCAAAGTCCACTGAAAAATAAAGATTTTTAGCATGCACATGTTTCACAGAGAAATGATAGATTGTCAATGATTATTATTGCAATAGATTAAATAATATTGAAGGGTTAAATGTAACAGCACTCTGAAATAAACCCCAACATCAACTTGTTACGGTCTATGAGGCTGCAAAGTGTTTCAGTCTGCTTTGTTACATCGGTTATTTCTATGATGATCATGCATGATTAAGTAAAGATTGTACATGTCTTAGTGAACCAGTCTTCATATCGCAATTTCCCAGAGTTCCCAAAAATCTGACATGGGGATCCTTACTGAACTCATTTCCTTGCAAACAAACCTTACAACAAATTTAACAGTTTGTGTGTCACTAGTATGTATAGAGGTTTCAAAAACACACAAACTGTTTTTTAAACCTCTATACATACTAGTGATGTCCTGATCAGCTTTTATTTTGTTCCCGATCTGATGAGATCTTTAATATTGCATATCTGCTGCTACATGATATCATTTTCCTAGATAACCGCCATGACCTCCACCTCTGCTGCTAAGCTCCTTTTCTTTTCCCTGGTGTGTGTGTGTGTGTGTTTGTGTGTGAGTGTGTGTGTGCCTACTCCATTCTGATCAGGTAATCAGCTGACTGGGGACACCTGCTCACCTGTTCCTCATTCTCCTCCTGCCATGAAGAAGGGCTTCTCCCACTACTTGATGCTGGACCGTTGCACTACGTAGTGTCAGTAACTCAGGCCAGTGCTGTCTAGCTCTGCAAAATTGTCTCGTCGCAGATCTAATCCTCTGTTTCTCTGTGCAGTTCACCCCGCCATTCTCCGTCATTTCACCTGCTTCAACCTGGTAATCTGCTCCTTCATCTGGATCTCGCTTCAGCAAACCCCACCATCCTCTGGATTCCACTGCTGTTACACCACATCAGCCGCTGCCACAAGCCTCTGGTTTAGTTCCTCAGACCGTGCTCAGCTAAGCTTCTCTTACTGTTCAGCTTTTAGTTTTTCCTGTCAACTGAGCTAACCTTTTAGTAGTCCTTCTTGCCTAGTGCGAGTAGCGTCACTTTTGGTTTGGTTAATAGGTCGCTGTTCGGTAGTTTTTGCTAGTTTTGTGTATGGACTCTGGTAGTCTCTGTCTACTGGACGTCAGCTCAGTTCGGTTGAACTTATCTAGCTGAGTCCTGTCCTCTATTTGTTTAGCCCTGGTCTCTATGCTTATTTGCCATTGTGAAATCACGTGTTGGTTAGCATATCGTGCTAATCTTTCCAGTCAGCAGTGTTTGTCTGGCATTTTGGTTTAGAGCCCAACTGGGGCCCCGTGTGTGTTCTTATACCTTCTGAAAATAAAACTGTTAATCTTCACCTGGTCATCCTGGCTCTGTCTGTGTTTTTGTCTTTGCATAACTGTGGTGATGGGCAAAATCTGACAATCAATGCCAAATGGCAGACTTCCTGTTGGGTTTGGAATATGGCCACCACTGACTTTTTTGTTCAGCCTGATGTGCTGCATACGCCTATCGCATTTGGTGGCTGTAGGTGAAACATGCTGCCCATAGGAAAGTATGGGGAGTGCTATGGAGCCTTTTTGTCACAACATGTGCATTTCCCCTAAAATATATAAAATATAGATCAAATTTTTCTCCAGTTCCAACGTGTGTGCAAATTTTCACGAGAGTTTGAGCACGTTTAGGCCCTCAAAAATGCACTTGTTCTGGGGGAAAAATAAGAAGAAACCTTTGCATTCCAGCAGGGTCTTCACACCATTTGATGCTCGGACCCTAAATATAAGTGGTAAGATATGTATAGCATGTAGAGTCAGTATTCATTTCCAGGACTGGTAACACACAGGGGCTGCACAGTGGCTTAGTAGTTAGCTGTCGTCTTGCAGCTATAACATCCTTGGTTCACGTCCCGGTCTTCCTGGGAGCTTTCTGCATGGAATTTACACGTTCTCCCTGTGCATGTCTGGGTTTTCTCCAGGTTCTCCAGCTTCCTCCCACAGTCCAGAAACATGCTGAGGTTAATTGGTGATTTTAAATTGTCCGTAGGTGTGAATGTGAGTGTGATTGTTTGTCTCTATGTGTAGCCCTGTGATAGACTGTTACCTGTCCAGGTGAACCTTCACCCTCAGTCAGCTGGGATAGACTCCAGCCCCCCATGACCCTAATGAGGATTAAGTGGTGTATAGATAATGGATGGATGGATGGATATATGGATGGATGGATGGATGGATATATGGATGGATGGATGGTAACACACACAGGCAATTCCTTTTTTTTGATTATTGTGTTCATAGGGCTGCAGGACTTCATACTGCAGTAAATAAATCCTGATACTTCCTGGAGCTTCAGGGTTAAAAACTCACCAAATCCTACAAAGTGCAGCTCTAAGCCGTGCATGGTGACTGACTTACATTTTTAGCTCAACACTGACTGGACTTGGCTACTGATACCAGCCCTCCTACAGAATCTCTGCTGTAGATTGTTGTTGTATCAGTTGAACTGTAGCCTGAACATCAAAGAGGAGCCTCAGATTTGCCACATTTGTTCATGTACTAGATACACAATGAAGAAGATGTGCACAGCAGGGTGAACTAAGCTCACTGATACGACGTCATGACAGCTTCTAAATGAATTGGGTTGTCGGCACAGACTCAGCAGTGAGCCTCTGCTCCATAAAATATATTTGACTGTAGTAAATCTCCAGTAAATCCTCATGTCTTCATGGTATTCTGAGCATTCTGTCATCCCGCAGACAGAACAATCTGCTGCCTCCACACACATCTCTTTTTAAGTTTAAAGCGCTGTTATATTCTTCACCTAAACGTTTCCACCCCACAAGTTAGACTCAAATGACATCACTAGCATGACATGACAACACTCAGTTCCAGCACTGGTTTCAGGTTAGTAGAAGAAGGAATTAATGACACACCCAACTATCTTTATATGATACACAGCAGTCAGAAACACTGAATGAAGAGGCCTCATAGTGCTACAATTGTTAAAATGAATGCTAAATTGTTGCGCCTTCATTTCACATTTAGTAGAATCAGAGTTGAGGATTTTTCAGAATGGCTTTAATTGTGTTGACTGACTTATTGTTATCAGGTTGTTATTTACTCTCTAATCCACAGTTTTGATTACGCAGCAGAAAAAGAAGCCAGTTTTTCAAATCTCATTCTGGTCAGCAGATAGGGACACAGAAGCTTATTTCAAATTCTCCCAAAAGTCTGGGACAAGTACCAAGTAAACAGGGAATGTATATATATGTATATATATATATATATATATATATATATATATATATATATATATATATATATATATATATATATATATATATTCCCTGAGCCTTCCTGCTTCCTCTAGTTTAGTTCCCCTGTCTCATGAGTATCCTGTTCTGTTAGCTTATTTACTTTATTCATCTGTGCTTTTCGTGTGCAGAGTTTTTTGTAAGTTTTTGTAGTTTTGCCTTTTTGTATGAAGCTTGGTTAAGTTTCCAACCCAAGCTTATTTGCCCTTCCTGATATGGTGGAAGTTTGTTTTTGTAAAAAGAAAATAAATCTTTTTGAATCTTCTGCCAGTCTGTTTACTCTACTAATATCAACTACTAAAAATATTCCATTACAAGTAAACATTCTGCAATGAAAATCATACTAAAGGAAAAATATGTTCGGAAAATGTACTTAAAGTGTCAGAAGTACATAAAGTCTCCTATAACTTACAGTTATTTATAGTACTATCCTGTATATTACATTAATGTTGTACTGCAAGCAGGATTTTACTGCTGTAGTTGGTGGATGTGGATCTAGTTTTAAGCTGTTTAACAGAGGGGTGCAACCAGTAGCAATTTTTATCCTTCTTCAGTCTGTTGTTTATGTTCTCAGTTAATGACTGTTTGGTTTGTCAAGCTTCAGAAAATGAAATCTTCTTCTGTCAAACATTCATTTTGTAATTATTTTAATTAAAGTATAGTGATTATTAAAGCAATCCGAAGGAAATCACAGCAAATGTTCACATTTGAGTAGCTGAAATCCTTCATGCTAAGTGTTTTTGTATGAAAAATGAGTCAGGTTAAAAGCTATCAAATAACGGCATGCCCCAGAAAAGAATAAATACCTCCCATTTCATTCTGCCATTGGTCTCAGTAATAACTTTTATTCTTAAGAGTGGAAAATCCCTCCATGTAAGTGACTTACAGTTATACAGTTTTGATAAAATTGGAGGCTTATAAAGTCAATAGAATACAAATAATTAACAGTGAAAATGTAACCAATCCAAAATGTTATAGTCTATTGAGGAGCAGTGTTCTTCTCCAGTCACTCAACATGATGCAACCTGCTGCAATGGGGCCCACTGATTTCCATGCATTACTCTGTGTGTGTGTCTGTGTGTGTGTGTGTGCATGCGTGCGTGTGTGTGTGTGTGTGTCTGTGTGCGTGCGTGTGTCTGTGTGCGTGCGTGTGTGGTGTTCTTGTCTTTGAACTACAACATGTTTGGTTCTTATGTCTTCTTGGTTCAGATCTTTCTGCTGTAGGCTAGAACTGTTCTCCGTGTGTGTGTTTAGGTTGTGACTAATTGTCAGTCAGTACCACATTTGCTGTGACGTCACATGCAAATGAAAATGACATCATGGTACAAACATGCTAAACATAAGGTACATGCATCGTGTGCAGCTGCTGGGTTATAATTACCGTCTTCTGTCTCCTACAGACAAATCATTTGTCACTTCAATTGAAATCAAAACACGCACATCTGAAACACCTTAATGATTCTTGTCAGAGACTGGTTCACTTTGATGCGCTATTATCATCTCTGATCCTCAGCAGAATGTGAAATAAGCTCCAGCTCCTTACTTGTTTATGTTTGTTGGACTTCACCCCCCGATCCTCTTATGTTTTCCTTTACCGTCCCCGTCTCAGTTGCTGACATTAAGCTTTTATTAAAAATCATGCATTACTCATTCAGTGCATTATCATCTCTGATGTGACAAAAAAACATTTTCATTGTTGGTACTTTGCTCTCTGAGGAGAGCTGGGGACAGTTATGTGGGAAATTATATAAAATCATCAATGAAACCTTCTTTCCATGGTTGTAAGGATTTACTGAGCTATCAAACTTTCACTTACCCTGGCTTTTAGTGGAAAATTGATGTAAATCTTGAAAAGGAATCTTCTGACAGAGACATTGATTACTTCACAGTGTTTTTGAGATGACAGGGAAACAACAATATTGACTGTGGATTGAGGACAAACTAGATGTTTATGAGTATGTATAAGGTTTGTAGAATTATATGATTAACACTTACACTGCTTCCATAATTTAATTGTTGCTTCTGGAGTCAGTTTTAACACAATTTTGAGAAAACCTGCAAAAGCAAATTCATACATGCACAATTAAGATACTAATTTAATTCCCCTCTCAGTTGCCATGAAACATTGTAGAAGAAGAGGTGTGCAAAAAAAATCCCTTGGATGAGTCCTGATTGGTCCAATAAATCACTGAATAAATGGCATGTCCAGCCTAGGTCAGATTTTTCCATTTCATTACTACAATGTGTTTGGAGTCATTATCTTGTTGGAACCAACAAATGCATCCAAGACCCAGCCTTCTGGTTGATGATTTTAGGTTTTCCTAAAAATTTGGAGGTAATCCTCCTTCTTCATTACTCCATTTACTTTGTGTAAAGCTCCAGTTGCATTGACAGCAAAGCAGCCCCAGAGCATAATACTGCCACTGCTATGCTTGATGGTAGGTTTGGTGTTCTTGGGGTTCTAGTGGCTGACTCTTGTTACGTTTCCCATGCGGGACCCCAGGAAAATACCCAGAACCCCAAACTTTATTAAAGTATCAAAAGGAAAACCGTAACAAAACAAAGAACCCCAACACAAATAAACCAAACAAAAGGTCACAAAATGGGTTCGGAAAGGTGATAGAGATAGATTGCCTCTATCACCCACTAAGCCAGCCAAAATGGATGGAAGAATTATAATAAACAAAACCAAACAAAAGAAGGGGAGGGTGAAATAAATGTGCTTAGGGTGTAAACACAATTCAAAGGGGCTTTATTTCTCACAAGAGCGCAATTTGACACACGCTCTCAAACGAACAGAGAAATATGATGTGCAGTTCTCTGAAGTCAGAGCCCATCTGAACAGCTCAAGAGTCTGTCTTTTAAAGGAGTGTCACCAATCAGTCCAGCAGGTGCGTCGGATGCAGCAGCTGTAGCCACTCAGCCTAATCAACCAGTGTCCCAACACTGATCACATAGACACATATGGAAAAACAGCAAAACAACACAAATTTGCAGTCACAAAGCCACAAAACAAGTTTGAAATGGCCAAAAATACAAGACACAAAACTCAAGTGAACTGATCAATGTGTTTTAAGCATTATTTCCTTCACTGTGGTCACTCATGAATTAAAAAGTCCCCTCACAAACATATGGCCACCAAAATTGGGCAAGACACCACACAAACTCATAACACTCTAGTGAATGAATCAAATGGGCTCTAAATTAGCCCAGAGGAGTCAGCAGCTGTAGTCAATCACAATCACTCATGTGAAGTTTAAATTCCATGCGACCAAGGAAATTTGATTAAAACATCTTTCTACATCTCCAAAAATGCTAATTCAAGTTACTGTGTGTTTATATTTGACCCAGCAGACTGTCATATTTATAGAAGACCTGTTATAAATCTATGGAAGAACCAAAATGCATGATTGTTTTTTGATAAAGACGCATGTGTTTTAAAGATTCCATCACAGAAAATTCACAACTATAGAAGTCATTAGATCATTGGAAGCCCAAGACTGCCATGGTGTACATGGTCTTTACAAGTGTGTGTAAACTTTTGTTCTCAACTGTATGTCTGGAATGCCTGTATTCGAGGGATCCTACCACTGATTCCTTGTCAGTTCTTCCAAGACTCAATTACTAAATGTTCTTCTAATATAATAGACCTTGCATACGTTTACAGTGGATATCTGCATACCTGTCTGTCATGACAGTTGATCACATTTGGTCTTTGTGCTGATTGAGGGCACGAAATATTTCTTGAAGGACAGTTTCAATGTAAGGACATGAGATCATTTCCTTTTCTGTTTGGAGTAGTTTGGTTTGACTAAATTAAAAAGGACTGAATCTTATTTTTTGTTGATTACTACCCTTGATTCTCGAAGACTTAAGAACCTAGACTTAGTAGTCACTTCTCTATGTAAGGTCACTGTTTCATCACAACTTATAAAAAAAGATTTCTTGTGTGTGTGTGTGTGTGTGTGTGTGTGTGTGTGTGTGTGTGTGTGTGTGTGTGTGTGTGTGTGTGTGTGTGTGTGTGTGAGAGAGAGAGAAACATAATGCAGTCTGATGGCCACAAGTAAAATGACTGACGAAGCCTCTGGAATACCACATTGCCCATAGTATAAACTATGACATTTGTGACATGACGGCAGAACATGTGCTGACGGATTAGGGGGGAAACAAGCAGTTCTGCCCTTGCGGTTGTCTAACTGACAATAATGCCCAAAAGCTAAACTAGATTATTTGCAAGTTACCTATTCTACATGATTGACGAAGCAATTTAATATCTTTTTATTCTTACCACCTACTGGGCAGGTGGCAATCCCCTTTTGCAAATGAAAATAAACTCTATCTACATCTGTATATACAGTGCTGTGAAAAAGTTTTTGCCCCCTTCTCAAATTTGTATTTTTTTTTTTTTGCATATTTTCCCAACTTTAATGTTTAAGATCATCAAACAACTGTAAATGTCAGACAAAGATAACCCAAGTAAACACAAAATTCCCTTAAAGGGAAAAAAGACATCCATTAAATTATTATTTAAAACCTGCAGTTTGTGTTTACTTTGGTTGTCATTATCTAATGTTTAAATTTGTTTGATGGTCTTAAACATTTAGGTGGGAGACATATTTAAAAAAAATAAGAATTCGAGAAGAGGGAAACATTTCAGGCAAATAATAATCTAAAAATACAGATACATTTAAAAGAAGAAAATGTGTAGCTCTTCCTTTGACTGCACTCCACCCGATAAAGCTTAACGGTGTTGTTACTGAACTGAAAGAATGATACATTTCATCTATAGTAAAAACAATATTAAATTTTACTGGTCTTGGTCTCATTCCACTAATATCAAATCTAGTAACTCAAGTTGTTTTTTTTATTATTTATTTTAAAACAAATTGTGTTGTTTAGAAACATAAATAAAGATTGAAGCTTTAAATGTTAGTGGAAATAATTGCAATTTGACTACAGTTTGTGCTAAGCTGCTTAAGGTCAGATTCTGGTTTTCTATGTGTTCCTGTGCTTTGTGTTGTGAGTACAAATGATTTAGAGAAGCTTCTTTGTGTCTTTGTCATTGAAGCTCTAAATTTGGTGTGTCACATCAACATTTCATTTTGAAAGCTGAAGCTATACTGCACAGTATTACATTTAGAATATTAAGCTAACAGATTGTATGACCACAGGCTTTGCGAAATGACTGACAGTAACAGAAGGTGTAAGCAGAAAGTTTTTTGCTGCAAACTTTGTGTCAATGAGTACAACTTTGAACAATTAAAATGTGTGAATACAAGAATATCAGTGGAGATACTTAAAGAAGCTGCAGAATGTTGTATGTCTCCTGTTGTGTGTAGTAGCTTCAAAGTAAAGATATAAAGGCATCAGGTTGCCTTCCAAGCTGTGTCTTTATAATGATGTCTGCCACTTTATGAAAATCCATCATTCACTGGTATAATACAGTGTATTTGGACTTCAAAAGTGATGTCATAATGTTGTTCTTCAAGCATTGACCATCAAGCATTGACCATCTGATTTTGATGAAGCGAAAGAAGCTCTAATCTTTGGTCTCTCTGTAGGTTACACTTGTTACTTGAATGAGAAATCCTAACAAATGTTTTGCTATGCAGAGGATTGTGCGTCAGAATGGGCAGAAATGTCTACTGGTGTGCACACTGCAAAAGCTAGATTGGATGTAGTGGCACTTGTGGTGATTTTTGGCATTCTACATTTGACTGTACCTATCTGGAACTGTGCGAGGAAGAACCAGAGCACCCACTGACAGCCCACAATAAGAATACGCAAACTCCACACAGAAAGGTCCCAGCAGATCAGAGCACCACAATAAAAAACAAAACAAAACACATTATAAAAGAAAGACATGAAAATAGAAACCTTTTAGGGGGAAAAAAGAAATGAAAAATCACACAAACTATAAAATAGAGGGAAAACCTAGATAGATTTAGATAAAGGAAACTCATACACCTTTTCCTGTCTTTGCATAATTTAATCATCAGTTTCATTCCCCCAATATGTTTTTAGTTGAGTCTTTTAAACCACATGAGTAAAAGCAACTTCAATCTTATATATTTTAAAATGATACGGAAATCAGCAACATTCTGAAAGCAGTCTCCAGTATCAGCTGATCACAGTACTAGAGTTGCCTCAGATTTTTAATGCGTTTCAGCTGCCTTTAAGTCACATATTTTAATGTATTTATTCATATCATGTTTCATTTATGAAGCTACCTCCTTACCTACCAAGAGTCAACGGAGGTGCACAGAGGTGGAGTATATTGATGTGTTGTTGGATTTTATGTGACACCTGTGGCAATTATTAATAAGCAGAAGTAAGGAATAACATTACAAAGCAACAAAAGTGAGCTTTTTTTCCTCAATTTAACTGTCTAATCCAGTCACATTAACACTTTAGAACATCTGTGTCTCTATTGGTTACAGGAGAAAACAATATAGTGAAAGCGAGTCATTGGGAGTTCACTATTCTTTCCACTGTGTGAGGGGTTACAACGCTCTGAAAGCTGCTGCTGTCTAAAGCCAAGGGGGTTTCATAGTAACAGAAGCCACTGAGACAAGAACAAATACCTAAAAAGACCGTATTCATGCTATGGGATAAGCACCTCAGAACTGCATTCAGAATTAACACTGTAGGATTTTACAAAATACACAACTGCTGTGCAAAATACATTTAAAAAGGTGAATCTGACCCAAAACAGATTTCGCATTCGCACTGTCAATACAACAGATTAGAGCAAAAATGGAAATTAGTTATACAGTCTCATTTGAAACACACAACATAATAATTCAGTCAAAATGGATCTTGTTTGCGTGTGCACAGTGACGGAAGTCTTTCATTGCTTAGGTATTCAGGAAGACAGTCAATGGCAGCCATCCTGTACACCAGCCAAAGTGTCACATGTAGGAGCCAAATGACGGCTCAAGAAGTGGGACTGAATACACATTTGATTTTCATCCTGTCAGACTGCAAAAGAAATGAGACAGCGACGCACTGCAATCTGACTGCTTTGTGCTGCAGGTATTATACAGGTATTACACAGTCACTGCAGAAATGTCTGCCCTAACAAGATATCAAATGCAAGCTTGACTGGAATGAAAACAACGTTTGTTTAAAGATGCTTACGCTCTTGTCTTACCCCATGACTAAACTATGCACACACACTGTTTACAGACTGACTGCTTCCATTATAATCAATTAAACTGATTACAGCAGGAATGTAAGCAGCTTTAAATGGTGTGTATGCAATGCAGAGTATAAGTAAAAGGAAAGCAGCCTTCTCTTTGTTTCATGTAGAAGCAATAGCACCTTTGTATCAAGAGTCTTGATCACTCTTTCCGCATTTATTTACCAATGGTTGAGGACCAGCTTAGCTTACACATATTGCAAACATTTGATGAAAAACCTCAGTGTATGTGCACTGCAGGTGTAGAAAGATACTAAGGAATGTTATGTGTTCAGTGCAGCCAGAGCATTGCGTCTTATTTTCTTGTCAAACTAAAGTTTCTTAAATGTAAATTAGTTCTTAGTTGTCTACGTAGCAAGCTTAGCTTCATCTTATGTGTGTATATTTTACAAGTTTCTTTTGATGTTTCAATCTGTATCTGCTTTGGTTTTCCTTCCGCTGTCTCTGTGCTGCACATCAACAGGTAAGAAATGTTGTAAAAATGTTGTAGACATAAGCTTAAAGTCATGTGTGGACGCCTGCTACTTCAACTTCTTACCTGAGGAGCCTATCTCCACAGTTTCACTTCCACAAGCAGCATTTTCTTTATACGAGTATCTTTGTTAAATATAGGACTGTGGGATTTATCTCTCAGGATATTTCTCAAACTCAACAGGGTTAATGTGGTGGTGAGGCTGAAAAAAGTATCGAGGTGATGTACTCATCTAGCCACTGCAATCTAAGTATGATTTCTCCTGTTCGACAAATTTTGGGGAAAATTGCTAAACTGGCGTTAAAAGTGCCATCAGTTTTGGATATTTTAGAGTTTGTTTTTAGCATTGGTGCTAGACATTAATGGCTTGGTAAGTGGAAAGTTCTGTTCGGCAAGAGATTTACCACTACGCTACTTTTTTGAACTTTACAAGGTGAATTAAGGGAAGATGACTGAAGAAAGGTGGAGTAACTGTGTGAACTTACTAAGGCAGAGAAGTGAATGAATGAGTGAGGCAGAGAGTGAGTTAATCTCCCACCAGATAAGTTCATCTTTTCCACATTAACTGAAGCATTTACGACATGTCCAACCTTTGGCAAGCATTTGGAAGGTCAATGATAATAATGTAATCTCTTTAAATGCCTCTGCCCATGTGCCTCTCTAAGTACTTTGGTCTGTCATTCTCCATCAGCTGGACTCTTCCCCTTCAATCAGGACTCCATAGCAGTAGGCAATTCATTAGGCAAAGCTGCTTTTTTGGCCCCACAGTGGAGCTGTTTCATTAAAGGTTATAAAGTAATGCCACTCAGTGATTATCACATTTGAGGCTAGGAAGCGGGCTTTAATTTAGTTCATTTTTTTTCTGATGAATCCATCTTTCTCTGTGACTGACTGGCCAATATCCCCAAAATTCCACAACAGATTGACCTGAATTTGTGTACTCATACACAAAGAAAAGTATCAGCAAATACTGGCCAATAAGGAGGAGCAGAAACAGATTTACCAGCCATTATAGTCTCTGCATCGCGCTCCAAATGTCAACCAGAAACAATAATCTTTTCAGGTAAGCACAACCCAACATCCAGGCCGAGCACTTATCATCGCGGTATTTCTTTTTTTTCTAAATGTCACTCTGATTTCAGACTGCCTAGTTCCACTCTGGCTTTATCACAATCCTTAGTGTAGAAAAATAATAAAAGCACACACTCATGAAGATGACAGACACCGAAAAAGCAGAGAGAGGCGAGATGGATTTACAAAATAAAGCAGTGACTGGAAATGAGCCATTTGTGTGCTGACTGAAGGGGAACAAAGCTGCAGAATAAAGTTTGAGAAGTTGTTATTGCTTATGCACACAAGTATAAGGTTCTGCTGTGTCGTCGGCCTGTAAAGACGGCCTGCGTTCAACTTAGCTCATCCCTTTTGGAAAGTTTTCTTTTCAGACTATTGAGTTATTGACTGAATTACATTTGTGTGACAAAAAGATGCTTCAGAGGACATTCAGTATTGATGGCTATTGTGTTAGAGCACCAGAAAGGTTGTGTAGATGATTCTTCCCAACAGCATCTTACCTCATCAACAATGTAAGTATCCCTCAGTAACACAGATTTCTTCTCCCTAAATGCCTCAAAGCATTACATTAACACAGTTTTTAAAATAGAATTATTAGTATCCGTTTGCACATTTCAAGTTGTTTTCACCACATAGTGTGTCATCTTATACATTCTGAGGTGAATGATTTGTACATTCTTGCACATTGTAAGCATTTCTATTGCTTTTACAATCTCTTTCAACACAAGCTATTTATTTGACTTGTAACATTTGCTTTGTCAAACTTATCAGTCTTTAAAATGTTTATGCAGTGTTTGTTGTTATAAACCAAAACACCAAACTAAATTCCTCATATATGAACTCCTACTACCACTACTTGACAAGAAAACTGATTCATTGCCCAAGATTAACATCAATTCCCTGTTTTTCGTGACTTTATTTATTGTAATGAGTACCCATTTCTCACCATCAGGACCATCAGTGAAACTTGAAAATTACTGCAAAGATATTATCACTTCCTTTTTTGATGAATTTTTATTTTATGTGACTACATCCAGAAATTTGGGGTTTCATTGGCAGCAGCCTATTAGGCCCACTACTGTTCCCTTTGGGTTGGGAAGAGTTGATTCCCCAAGTGAAGGAGTTTAGGTATCTTGGGATTTTGTTCACGAGTGATGGAAAAATAGAGCGTGAGATCAGCAGTAATGTGGTGAAGAGGGAGCTGAGCTGGAAGGCAAAGTTCTCAGTTTACCAGTCCATCTACGTTCCAACCCTCACCTATGGTCATGAGTTCTGGGTAGTGACTGAAAGAATGACAGTGTGGGTACAAGTGGCGAAAATGAGTTTCGTCCACAGGGTGGCTGGGCTCAGCCTTAGAGATAGGGTGAGGAGCTCAGATATCCAGAGGGAGCTCAGGGTAGAGCCACTGCTCCTTCCTCTCTAAAGGAACCAGTTGGTTTGGTTTGGACATCTGATTCGGATGTCTTCGGGGAGACTCCTTTTGGAGGTTTTTTGAGCACGTCTGCCTGGGAGGAGACCCCAGAGTAGACCCAGAACTTGCTGGAGGGATTTTATATCTCATCTGGCCTGGGGACACCTCATGATCCCCTAGGAAGAGCTGGAAAGCGTCGCCAGTCTGGAATGACCTACTTCATCTGCTGCCTCCATGACCTCAGCGAAGTGGAAAAAAATAATATGGATGGATGGATGGCGGCAGTCTGAGGGGGATTTTCATTAATGGCAACAAGAATGCTTGGTTATTTATTTATTTATGGCATTGTGACATTATCAGATAGATTATTATTGACATGAAGCAAAGGTATGTGGCCTAACAACTAACCAATGGTTGCTCATTATGTTTTTGTTTTCAAAGTGAAATGTATACACTTTATTTTAAATAGTGATGGAAAGGACAGCTAGGTTATAATCCTTTGGAGGCTCACAAGGCTGGTGTTTGACAGAAATAGTGACATGAAAAATATTGTTTCTGACTCTTTAACAACAACAATAATAACAAGAAAAGTAGTACACCTCCAAGGCTGGTCATTCCCCCATACGGCATTGTCAGAAATGCAGCATTTTTCTTTCTAGAAATGCAGCATTTGTTTATTAGTTAGTGGTGATCAGAAATCACACAAACATAGAATGCATCCATTTAATATAGATGTACCCACAAACCAAATGACCTTGCACTGAGCACATATGCATGTGTACGTTATGTACAGATGCCGAATCATGTGACCTAAATATGTAGTGGGCGGCGGGAATTGATGGGACTCGGAAAAACCTCCACAATTGAATCAATTGTGCCTTGTGTCGTTTCTGTGTTCACTTGTTGTCATGGTTACAGTGACGCCGTGACGCTATCTCGCAATGATACAGAAATCTGTAACAAATCTGTGGATCCAGACTAGAAGCCACATCACTGCCAACATCTAATCACTTGGTCCTTGTGTCATTTCTGACATTCCCTGAAAATTTCATCCAAATCCGTTAGTCCGTTTTTGAGTAATGTTGCTAACAGACAGACAAACGTACACCGATCGTCACATAACCCCCGCTATGTTCCTTGGCAGAGTAAAAATAATAACTAAATTTAATTTCATTTAATACATTTCTACAGAACTATTTGAAACGAGAGTTACAAAATGCTACAAAAAACATTAAATTACACAAAACATAAAAAAACAAGCACTAAATAAACTGTGCAAAGTCTTCTGCAGTAAAACATAAGTATATCTAATTTAAGGTAATGTTTTTTTTTTTACTACTAACATACTACAGGTTATTTCACTTGATATCAAATTAATATCTGACACTTTTAGTACACACATTCCATTCTTGAATATTTATTGGAAATTAAATGATGTTCCTTCGTGAATGGCTAATAATTTATTATTATTCGCAATGAAAGAATGAAAATTGTATTTGTCCATCCTCGTGTTCGACATAAAAATGTGTACAAAGTATAAATCTCTTCCCCGTGTCTTTCATGTAAGATTTTTTGCTGAGGAGATGAAAGGATTTCTACTTCTTTTCTCTCACTTTAGTTTGCATCAAAAGCATTCAAGCACACAATGAAAGAAGCTTCTTTTCTTTGTTTTTGAAACTATTTTAACTAGACTTCAGCTCTGGCTTTCAAACAAAGCCTTTTCCCTCTGATGCAAATGCAGACACACTGGCATCTCACAGGGACTCCCTCAAATTTGCTCTACAGACACACACATACAAACACACACTGTGTACAGCTCTGCCTCTCCCAAGCCTCCCAGCATTACCATGTTAGCAGCCTGTGTCATCTTTATCTCACTAGAACACCTCTGTGCCCCAAGGTGGTGCTGTGTGCGTTTATGTGGTCACACTGCATGTGTGTGTGTGTGTGTGTGTGTGTGTGTGTGTGTGTGTGTGTGTAGAGTATGGATTTATAGCTAGCGGGTTGTTGGTTAAGTTGAGGTTATGTGTATGAGTGAGTACATTGCAGCTGCAGGCTCTGTATAGTGTGTGATTTTGTGTCCGGGTTAAAAAGGTGCAGAGTGTGACTTTGTGTAGGTCTGTGCATGTATGCATCATTGCAAAGTGTGTGTTACGTGTGTGCACATCTTTGTAATTCAAAATGACTTTAGTTGAGGCCTGTTTAACTATTTTTACGTAGGTTTGTGTGTATCTCTATGACTAATCTCTTATTGTGGGGTCATCTGCTCACACAGTCACATGTGGGTCCCTGAAAACCCAGAAAATGGAGGAGAAGCTTCACATGTAGTGAAAGAGTGTCACGGTTCAGGGCTGAACCCAAAGTGCAAACACTCAGTCAGACAGAGACAGATTAGGATCAACAAGGCTCCTTTATTCAACAATAAAGCCAAGCAAAACAGAAACTAGCAACGGGAAGGTAATGTTACACTAATAACCAAACTACATTGAAGAAAACAGGGATCTATCATGTCCTTCACCTCCTCTGCTTCGCTGGCAGCTCTCCCTGCTGTCCCCTTCCTCTGTGTGTATGAGTGTTGTGAATGTGCTTTTCCTGTGTTTCTGATTGGATAATCAGGTGAATGAGGACACCTGTGATGAGGAGGGACTCACCTGTCCATCTTCACACCATCTGCCATAAAAGAAGGTCCCAGTCCGAACTGGACGCCAGACTGTCGTACTACAACCTATTAGTGGACTCAGGCTCAATCAGTTCAGTCTCTTTTCTGCTGCTCACGTTAATCTCTGTTTTCCTGTTTAGTTCTCTGTGCCACTCCCTATTAGTTTCCGTGCGTCCACTCTGGCTGCATTCTATCTGGATCCTGGTTCATATCTTCATCAGAAACCAGCTCTCAGTGCACACCACACCTCTCCCTGTCCCAGATTCCTGCAGCCACATTCCCCTCCACCTGCATTCCCCTAACCTCTGTTCCCAGACCGCTCTCAGCTAAGTTGCTTGGTTTCGCTTTCGTTTTTTAAGATCATTATTATTGTCTGTATAACAATTTTTTGTTTACAACATAATTCCATGTGTTTTATTTCATGGTTTTGTAGAAAAATATAGAAAATGTAATGTTGTAGAATATATATATATATATATATATATATATATATATATATATATATATATATATATATATATATATATATATATATATATATATGCAGGGACCTTCCCTTTAAAAGCATGTTAAAACGCATGTTCATTATTTTGTTTTTTAATAACAAAGAAGAATGAAGGGTATTCATTTTCTTAGTCATTGATTAGCAATAGAGGTCCGTACTTGTTGGCTGCAGACTGTAAGTCCTCTGTTGGTCATGCAGGAAAGTCCATGTGTGTGAGTCTCTGGTACTTTTTTCTCCATTGAGAAAAGTCTCATGCATATTGATTTTTCTATTCACAGGTATGAGGGGGAATAATTGCCTTGAGAGCTCAGTACTCAGATGTTTTCATTGATTGCTGCACTCACACTCATATTCAGCTGCAGTGCTTTTGAATGACCTCATTTTTTTTCTCTCCTACACACACTTACACAGAGAAGCACAGACTATCTTTATCAACCTAATTTATCCTCTTATTCTATCCATCCCCAGTTCAGTTCAACAGTGCTTCACTAACATGACAAAGTAGAACTGGTCTTGCAGCATAAATGGAGATATTGTAAAGCTGACTGATGAGAATGTTGAAAATGAGTGTAAACCTTCACTACTGATTAGCAAAACTATATTCACAACTTCATCTTAAAGGTTCCAAAAGATGAATAATAAATTCTGTAGATATGTTGCACTGAAGGAAACTGCAGTAACATTAATACTTTAAGTGTTCCATATAAAATAGAATATACTCTATAGTGGATTCAGTGACTAAGCATTTTTCATATTTTTTCATAATAATGAATAATTTCTTTTTTATTTTTTATGTGCTCGCTAGGGAAGGCCCACACTCTCACTGCCCTGACGACCAGCTTGAAACACCACAGCAACCACTTTTAACAAGCCTTACCTTCACCTAAACTTTAATTTACTTAAATCCCTGGACCATAGCACACTGCAGACATAGCTAAAGCAGCCAGGCAAAGCTAACAACAAATAATGCCATGCAGGCAATATGCAATGCTGAGAAGAATTAAGGGAGCATCTACCACAGTAGAACACCGGTTGAACTAAACTTCTTGGATACTGATCTGTAAAGTTAGAAAACATTTGTGATTGTGAATCCAACCCTTAAGTTATTAATTTTGTTTCCACTGCCCATTCCTATGTCATGTTGTTTTCATTTTGACTTGTTTTTATACCACTGTTGGCCTATTAATGAAAGGCATCCTTTTTCAGTTGTTCAGAGAAGTTTCAAAAAAAGTACGCACTTCAACTGGTAAAACTATATTCATTCATAGTAGAATAGTTGTTCTGTTTCTGACCTCATGTGATCGAACAGCTCGCACTGCTGTCACATCAACCATTAAGTTAGCAGGAACTAATGCTGTTGATAAACCCACATTAAAATGATGATTGGTGGTAGTTTCATGCTTTAACAATGCTGTTTTGAGCTAAGTTGTAGGGTAGCACACCCTGCTCATGATTACCTGTTGCACCACTATATTCCATTTTATAAACCCTGGTGCACGGTTGTAGAAAGTACATGTATATCTTTTGATTAAATTTTGACTAGGTTGCTAACCTAGCAACCTAGATAGCTGGAACTGCTAGGATTGGCTGAAAATAGCATGTGAGTATTCACAATACAATTACAATTTTAAAATTATAATATGACAGTGTTGATGCTGCTTGAGTATATTTATATAACATTTATTATGCATTTAAATAGTTAAAATTAGCACAATGAGAGGTCAAATTTTCGGAACACTACGTTATTCCTTGAAATATATCCAGTATGTTGTCTATCTATCCAGTGTATATCTAACACTGTACCTCTCAGATTCCCATATTCAATCTCTAGTTGGTCTAATTTAGCAGCACAGAGATACTGGAGGAGTTTGGAGACTTAAAACTAGAGGCTGAACTTGGTCACATTACCTCTCATGTTAGCAGCCCCATGGTGTCAATGGATGTCAGCATCTTTCATTCTCCTCTATGATCTGTGACTGTGTGAGTCACTCTGACCCCATCCCCCCTCCATCCCCCACCTCTCTTCTATTCTCTGTCTGTGAGGTTAAATTGTTTTGTTGAGCGATAAAGTGTCAAGGCAGATTAGTAAGGTTTGGACAGGAGACAAGCGAAGTGTGGAGGAGAAACAAGGGAGAGGAATAAAACAAGGAGGAATAAAACAATACCAGGTGGAGGAGGAAGGGAGTTATGATTTTTTAAACAGACTACACCAGGTTTTTGCAGAATCATCCTGTTGTTGAACTTCTTCAACAAGAGCTAAGAATATAGATATGAAAGCCACCCATGCGCTCCATCCTTAAGGGTGAATTGAGCAGGATTTTTGAGCCTTCATTGGTCCTTCTCACTGGGTGAAGACTTTGAGACTCAACCAGGACATCTCAACACTTTAAATGAGCTTCTCTTTCGGTCCTTAGCCTGGTAGTGATCCTATATGGAATATCGCATTTACAGGGAGCACAAAGATGTCTAGTAGTTCACTGTAGTGGACTGAAGAGCAGAACATTCCAGAGCAACATACAAAAAATCCAGAGACCCTTTCTCACAGCAGTAAGTTCGGTAGGAAACCATTTCAGACGACAACTAACTTAAAACGCTAATCTGAATGAAACTACCTACACAAGGACTTGAAAAGGGTCATAAATTACCAGTTGTGAAGAAAACTACACCTCTGGAGAAGCGGATTGGCATTCTTCACTGTGACCTCCTGATCTTTCTCTTCTCCTAACATTCAGAACTTTCTTTACAAGAAGTAGCTGAACAGTTTTAAACCCTCCAAGTAAAGAAATCTCAGCATCACTGGAGTGATGATCTGAACTTCTGGACTCAATCTGTCATACCAGGTTGATCAGGGCCAATGTTGAAGAACCCTGACCCACACATCAGTGGACATTTGTGGAGAAGCACACACATGGTACACAACCACCCCCTTCCCGTCCCCTTGTTACTGCAATAAACACAGAGATTCTGATCCCAAGCATATGTATTTCCTATTTCAAAGTCCTATCTTCCTATGGTTGAATGTTTATGCTTGTAACCATAGTTATATTAGAAGTTTACTTTCATATATTCTGAAAATTCAATTTGTGTGCATGTTTACATTTATTATTTCAGGAACCATATGAGACAAGTATATTATGTTTGATATAACTTTAATCACACGTTTAGTGAGATTCCAGATCTTTGCTCATCAGAGATATTCATCATATGGATTTATATGTTTGAGAAATAATCTTAAAGTAAATGGTAAAGGTTTCTGACTTCCAACCTCTCCTTGACAGTGAAGCTCAACACCACCCCTTGAGAGGAACACATCCATGATTGGTTAGATGCTGATTTGAATTTGGCTCCAGAACTTTCTGTATAAAAAGAAAGTCACTGGAATGCAACCCTAATATTTATGTGGGTTCTATACTATTTTAACTGCAGGCTTATTTTTACATGTTCTGTCTAATTAATTTGGGCTTGCACACTAGTTTGAAGGGACACCATCACTACATCCTGGGCTTAGTAATGTCCAAGCTACAAGCAAACAAGCTAGGATGTATTTCTCTCTCACAGAATGGTAATTAGACTAGATTAGATTCAATATTTTCATTGTACATAGTTCAAGTACTAAGACAATGAAATGCTGTTTAGCATCTAAGCAGAAGTGCAAAAGTAGCAGTAAAGTGTATCTCTATATGTAATATTCACAGTATAATGTTACAGTATAAACAGCATGAACAGTATGGAGAGCGCGCCATGAATACACCAATCTAAATCTACAGGTAGAGATAAATAGTGGCATGAACAGTATGAACAGTACAAGTAGTATGATACTGTAAACTATATGAACAGTTTAAATGATAACAATGCAATGAGATGCCAATGATGCAACCAGATCATTCTCAAACACTACGTCTGACTGTGCAAGAACAGTTGTAGGCAAGCAGGGGTTGCCAGGTAAATCTGTGTGTGTTGAATGTAGTGAGGAAACAGTATGGAGAGGCACTGTGAGAAAAGTGCTATTGAAGTGTGTGTAAAGAGCACAGAGACCAGAAAAGCTGCTAATTACTAAATGTCCATCAGCTGTGTGTGGCAGGCTTCGGTTAGGGTCGCCATGGTGACAGTAGATGTGCAGCGTCCTGTGAGTCAGAGTCAACCTTCACTGAGATTTAGCTCATGAACTTCTCAAACTACTGGTAAAAGGTTATAGAAACGTGAGTCCAAGAGCCACAAGACTTTGCTGCACACATCAGTGTTATAAATCCTGATCTCAGTTTCTGTTGGATTTGGGTGTTACTCCTGTCATTCTGAGGCCTGTAGCACAAAAACTGTTGTGTTAGTGACATTTTTTTATTTTTTTTTTTAAAGAGCACAGATTCTCCTGTGTTTTGGTTTAAAACATAGGCCCATAGAGTAAAAGTTGCAGGAATGGAGGCACATTAATGAGAAAATCTTCGCAGGGTTGACCCCACTCGAGCTGTGAGCATTTTATCTATGTGTGAGTGTGAAGAAATGTTTCCAATAAATCACTGAATGTCTTTGATTACTGTGTTATTATGAATATGAGAAGATGATATAGCACATACCGTTAACCTTTCAGATCCACTAAAACACAGACCATGTCCAACCTGTTTGAAACCATTAAGACTTCCAACTCAGTCCAACTCAGTCAAAGATACAACTCCAGATTTTCCACACAAGCACTTGTTGCATGTTTAGAAAATGTAGCATTGTGCTTAAACAATTGGACATACAATTTCCTTAGTTCTCTATCGTCTCAGGGTATCTCTTAGCCCAGTTAACATATTTCATATGTCCAGAGAATGATGCCCCTGCTCATCAGGTCACACCCCACAGGTTACCTATAAAGCACCTCTGCTGGTGTGAATTCACTGATTGTTTGATCTCCACTCAGTCAGGGTTCAGCGTGATAACCTGTACTACTTTTAGAATGTTCTATTTGTACATGTGTGGGTTACGGCATATATCTGCTTACTTGTTGTGATTTGGATGTCTATCTGCGGTCAGCCTCCCTGGATTGCTGTTACCCTATTCTGATTTCGTCAGATTTATTCCTTTGTTCTCCAGTTCCTGTGGCTTAAGGGTTCGTCGGCTCCCCGCTCCGTGGCGTCTCCTACCCTCCCTCGCGTTGGTCTTCCGTCACGTCTGTCCTTTGTCGCCGCTCTCTTCTCCCATACTGCTGCCCTGCTGCTGCTCAAAAAGTGTAAAAGGCGCCGTCTCCACAGCTGATGCTAATGTTGCTGATTGCGGCCTGCCTGTGAGGCGTTCAAGGTGGGTCGGGTAAAAAAAAAAAAAAAACATGCAATAAAAACTCACTAAAACCACAACAGCAGAAAACTCACTGAAAATCACAACGGACAGGTTCAGATAAAAAGAATAAAACATGCATTTGTCCATAAAAGACCGACCCCGTCACAAATACATTCCACTGGCTTATGTGCAATAATCTGTTACAACTTCATCCTTTTTTTATATATTGTTCTTGAAAATCTCATCTTGTGTATATGATGTTTCTCTGCAATTTTTACACTGTGTTTTTAATATATTCTTACACTGCCCTTATACCCCTGTCTTTTGAGCTTCTGAAGCAGTGAACTTTCCCCACTGTGGGATCAATAAAGTTTATCTTATCCTAAATAATTCAATCTTTTTCCAGCTGTGAACAAGATGAAGTGTTTCCTAAATTTAGGCTTAAGCTCTGCTCAGACAGGATTTATTTCTGAAGGGTTAACCTTAATATTACCTGCCCTGATTTCATCCAGTCTGGAGTTGTTTTGTGTGTAATTTTCAACCCCCTTCTCAGTAATAATTACAGCAGAAATTGCCTGCAGCTCCTCACTGAACTCCTTGTATTTTAAATTTTCTCTGGTGTGACATCCTTGTGTTTTAGATTTTCTCTTTGATTTTTTAAGGGAACAACATTTTGTTGTCACACATTATTTTCTCCGTATTCATTCATCAGTCTCTCTGAGAACATCCTCTCTACATTACTGTAATTCTCTGCTAAATCATGCATTACTGCCCAGCACTGATGGTACATGCACATCACATATGTTTACGTACTTTTTCAGCATCTATTCATATATTTTGTATTTTTATTTTTCACTGTGGTCTTGTACCACAATCTTAAAATGCCACTTATGTATTTAATAAATAAACCTTTAAATGCTTTAACCCTATGCGATGAGCCTGGGGGAAATCTGAGTGATTAAAGCTATAATCAAATTAGTTAAACTGATTCACATTGTGTGTACGTTTTAAATTGGGTCAGTTGATTCAAAGTTCCCTCTAGGCCAGCTAAGAAATCTAAAGCATGGTTGGATTTTTGATATCCCCTCATGCTAGCATAATCACTGAGGCCACAGTCACCCACGAGCAAACTGTATCTGCAGCATTATCAGAGAGCCGTGCAAGTCATGCTGCAATTCTCTAGAGCTGCCTAACAGCACTGGATAGAAAATAAAGCCTTTTTTGCACCTGTTACAGCACACATATGCAAATTCTGTTTGATGTCTTTATTTGGACAATAAAATACGTGTTTGCGGTGTAATCTATGCAAAACACCATCACAGTCAATTCAGCACCGACCACAGCAAATCCAGCCAGCAGCTCTGGTGTTAAAGGAGGGTCAGTGTGGCCGTTCAGAACGACCGCGATGATGTTGGCAATTTGCAGGCATCATGGCCAGCGACTGATTAGATCAGAGAATGCTCCAATTATAAAAGGGTTTATGGGTGCCAGCCGGGGTGGATTAGTCTTAAAGCTGAAGTAATTTGCACTTGGCATGCTGCGTGATGAAGGTGCTATTTGCTGTGCAGAGAGGCATATTTTGCATAAATCTCATAGGAAATAAAACAAAAACACCTTGTTCTTTTAGGCCAAAAAAGAGCACAAAATGTGGCTGAGTGCCTTCACAATGCCAGAGCAGTGATCTCTAAGTGGAGCTGGTTTGCCTGTTTGTCTCAGTAAGAACATTTTAACTGTGGGGTTTATACAGCTATAATGTGTGCACAAATAGCTTGGACACTGACCTGTGGTTGGTTTACGGTCACAGGTGTGAACCTGCTGTGCAGGTAGACGCCGGGTCAGGAGGAATTCATCATCGGCTGGGCCTGGATTCAGTAATGACAGATGAATTCTCTGTTTAAGCAGTGTGTTCTCTGACTTGCCTGGATGGTGGAATAAAACGGTGAGATGTGACCTCAAGCATCTAAGAGAAAAATGTGTGAAACAATCAGACATTCTTCCACATATGAGACATCAAAAGCAGGTGATATGATAATTATATAAGTCTTGGAGGAACTATGTTTGCAGAATATTTGTCCAGTGAGAGCAATGTTAATCAGTTTGAACTTCACCTATTATTGCTCAGCTTCACTCTCTTTATCAACTGAGTCGTGACATATATAATGGGGTTTGTATGTTAGGCTGCTATTAAATAGCATGTAAGCGCTACAAAAGTTCCAAAAACACTTCTGAATATTGTCCAATTTGACAAAGTACACTTGTGCTCATCCCTCTGCTATGCACTTGTCTCATAAAGTGGATGTTAAGAGTCTAAAATCATGAACTGTTGACTGATGTGACATCATCAGTCACATGTTTACATCAAGGAACAATCAACACAATTTTTTTTCTTTATGAGGCAAACATTTAGAACAAACTAAATTACAAATATATTTAATCATATTTTAATATTGTCATTTTGTTAGAAAGAGGAAATTAGAAAACACTCTTTTCTCTAATATTTGGAGAAATTCCTCCTTGGAACTCAGCTGTTCGTTAACCCGCAGCACAATCAATCACAGCTGAGTAAAACTTGCCTATCCACTGTCCTAAGATATACACACACCTCTCCCTTTCCCTCCCCCTTCATCTCCCCAACTCCCCCATCTTACTGTCTCTCACCCTTTCAAGTAATATTCCTCCATCAATCAGCCTCCTCTTCTTTCTTTTCAATCAGTTTTTTTTCCCTTTGGCCGTGCAGCTCCTGGCTTTTAGCTTGTCTCTTGCCAAATGTCAATCAATCATCAGCTTCCATTCTCTTCTCACCCGCTGCCTCTCACTCTCCCTCATCTTTTTACTCTGGCTTCTATATTATCAATCACTACTTTTTCCTCTTACCCACACCTCCCCACCCCTTTTTCTTCTCAGTCTCCTCTTATTGATCAATCAATCAGACCATAGTTCGGCCTCGCTGACACCCAAAAGATGGAAAAGCACTTTGAGCAGCTGCCTCTGCTAATGACATGCATGCATACGTAGACTTCAGCACCGTGAAGCTTCTCACCAGCAGCCCAGTCAGCACATTCTCAAAGATGTTTTTAAGTGAGGATCTCTTGCTCTTGCAGTGTGGAACATAAAAAGGAATACCACCGCTTAGAAACTGCATACAGAGACCCTACCTACTCAATTTCTTTCATTTGGTTCCCTACAGATTTATAGAGCTTTTCAGGTGTTACAAGTGAGCCACTATCCACGTCACCAGTGACAGAATGGAGAAAATAAAATAATAATAATAAATGGATCATGAAATTCTGCTTTACCTAAATGATTTTTGTGATAGACATTCTGAGTGTTGTTGACACAAAAACCAATATGTGAAGGAGTTGATAGCTTTAGAGGAAAAGCTAAAAAATCAACAAAGTCTTTTAAATTCATCATCTGGTAACCACGAACATCTGTACCAGGTTTCTGGCAAACCTGTCAAATTCTATAAATATGGGAACATTTAAATGAATATTACAAGATCCATCCTGTTTAAATGTGGAACAAATTAACAGTAAAATCCCTATAGTGTCACTGAACTGACTTTCATTGTATTCCTTGTTGCTATAATTTTCCAACTCACTGATGTGCTTCAGCTATGGTTGAGTAGAAGGAATAAACATTTAGAGGGTTCTTGTCATTTGTTGGAGAAAAATCAGGAGGATGCAGATGAAGACACACGAGACAGGCAAGTGAATGTGACAAAGAAAATTTGAATTAACCAAATTCTAAAGTTAAAAGACATAAACTGACAATGACAAGAGGGGAAACAAGCTTATCTACTAAGTACTGACTGGGGAGACAAGACCCTGGTGAAACTAATGAGGGCAATCAAAGAGGAGGGAAACTGAGACAACGGGAGGAAGTAAAAGAACAAGCACCACACAATGGAAGGTGACTTCAAAATAAAACACAAAGTAAACAAAACGCAAAGACCATGACACCGTGTGTAAAAAACTGTTGACCAAAGTGTTACTGGTAAAATATTCTGCCATTGATGCCAGCTGTGCTCCATCTCCCATGTATGAAAAAGGCGACGTTTGTTGTGACTCTGCCTGCTAACTGCCAGTAATGAGCCAGCAGCTTTGTCAAACATACAATCAAGAGTCAATTCTGGATCAAAATGTAAACTCTTCAAAAAGTTTTCAAGAAAGAGTCTCCAAGCAGTCGTCAGAGTCTGATGTGAATAATGCTTATTCAATACAGAGGTTGTAAGAACAAACATGAGCAAAATCTCCAGATTTTAACTGACAACACAAAGCGTTACATCATCTTATATACCTTCTCCTAAACACTCCTCTTCCATTCTGGAAATACGTAACCCATCGTCTTAAGACCCAGTCAGGATGCATATGGCGTAATCGTATCAAAAGTTAGACCACCTCCTCTTTTTTATTTCTGCTAGATTAGTATTATTTCTTCTTAGGTCAACTCACAAGTGCAGATAAAGAGAGGGCATGAACTTCTGGTCTCTTCGCCTTATACGAGCTTCAGGGGCTTCCATTGGGTTGCCGCATTCACAGGATTATTTAGTGTCTTCATAACTTCAGTTGACACGTTAGATCTTCCAATCTTATCACTGTTTGCTCTTAAATTCGATTCACACATTCCGTTTGTCTGACTTTATCATTTGTTCAATCTTAAAACTGTGTAAATACATGAGGGTGTCACACTACCAATATACATAGAAGAGACAGTCACACTCAGGTCAAACACTGACCAGTCACAACATTAAAACTACTGACGGGTGAAGTGAATAATACAATGATATGCTGGGAAATTATGAGTCTAGGCATTTACGTGCCTGTTACTTCAACATGTACCACCAACGTAAACATTATTGCAGATCAAGCACAGCCACTAAGGCCACAGCACTCCCTGACAAACAGCCTCAGGACAGGCTCAAAGAGCATGAAAAAGAGCCAGAGGCATTGACCTGACCTCCAAACTCCCAACATCCCAGTCCCACAAGCCCAGTCTACAAAGGCCTCATCGCACAACCTGCAGGACCCAAAGGATGGATCAAAGCTGTTTCTGTAGCATGAGGTGAATCTTCACAATACTTGGCGGGTGGCTTTAGTATTGTGGCTGCTTTGTGTATAGTATTTTACCATCTTGTTCTTTGTCATTAAAACATAATGCCCATGATGAGGAAAAACTATCAAAGAAAGGTTCCACATGACAAAACAACAAAGCGGGTATCATGTGGAGAGGATGGAAGTGTAATTTAATCAGCATTGATGTCTTTTTCCTTTGAAGATTTACACTAAATCCATGTCTCTGAATTATTTAGACAGAATTATCATCAGTTTGTCAACCACTGAATGAGAAAAGGACTGGAACCCACACCACTTTTCCTGTTCATTTATTTAGTAAACATATTATCTGGGTTATCCAACTGGGTTTCCTCCTTTCTATTGCTTCTTGGAGTTGTAACTTGAGGTCTTGTCCAGTTCACAGTTACATAGTTTTGGTTATACTTCAGGTTTGGTAGTTTTCTGCTGTCTGGTGTTTCAGTAGGTAGCCTGTGTTTCCCATTTGTTTGTGCAGCAGGAAAATCTTACAGTCCTGGGAAGTTCAGCACTGAGTGAAACAGCTAAACTGATTCATCAGCTCTCCATCAGTTCAGTGTTTAATTATTTCAGTCTCTGCCCTTCTGCTGGGGGTAACCGATACACAGCTGTAGGTCTGGTTTGGCTGATGGCGCCATAAGATAATTTGTTTGCTGGGTGGTGAGAATCTGGGGGTTTGTTATTGGTAAACTCTGCAGGGTGTCTTTGTTTCATTGAGTTTTTCAGTGTGGGTGGCTCAGCTGCTATGCTGGGATGTCTGTAACTCAGCTGTGAAAGATTTTGTTGGAGCTTTAGGCTTTTGTTTTTGTCTCTCCGGACAGTTTGTGACTAAAAGTTCGCTCATCTTGAGAAAATTTATCTGTGTGATATTTGTGGTGCATTTCATTTCATTTAGGGTTTCTTTCAACTGCATGTTGTCATTTTGATTGTAATTTTGTGGACAAATTACCATTTTTTTTTGTTTTATTTGATTCACTTATGCTTGTTATTCCAACGGTAATCAGCTAAACAGACATTCAACTGGAGCTGCACTCTGAAAGTCGATGTTTTGAAGCATCAGTCAAAGATACCCAATTCATCTCACATTCATCAAGTTTAGCATTAATTCATACACATGGCAAGATGGTAGTTGACTAGTTACCTCTCCCTTTATGGAAGGTGATCTTATGGGTTACCTGTTAGGTCCAGGGTTGTGGGAATTGAGTGACTCTAGTGTGTTGGAGGAAAATGTAGCTGCAGCCGCTGTGAACTGAATGCCAACAAATCTGATTAAGTTTCTGTATTCAACTGTAAAGTGTTTAGATAGGTCAGCATTTCAGAGTAACAGAACAAAATGTGTGTATTTTGTTCACTGTCCTAAAAGTCGGGCTCACAGTATGTAACCTGACGGTAGAAGCTTTCCATTGGCTGCTCTTGTCAGGCAGCTTTGTCCTCTTCATCCATTATCTGTTATTAGTCCAAATATGCCAAAGTAAAGGGGATTTTGAAAACGACAATGGAAGGTTTTAAATGTTGCAAAGGACTTTTTTTTTTTTTGTAGATTATCTGTTCAAACACAGTACTTGTCTCGCTGCATGCAGAAGTTCAGGGAACACCAAAGCTGACTGTGATTGGTTCAGAGAAATACACACAAGTTACAGCATTTTTTCCCCTTCAGCAGAATGATAGGACGGTGAGATTATTTTCTGCCTATCTGGTAAACGCTAGCCCCTATGAATCAGGCTAAAGTAAAGACACTTCCTACAACCAGAGGACTCCCACCTTGGGTTTGAAGCCCCTGAAAGGAAAACACTCTGAAGAAGACATCTGAAGTTTGGCAGCATTCTGAACTCTGATAGTGGAATTAGCATTCTTATTATTTACCAACAGATGCAGCAAGCTACCTGTAAATTAATTAGTTGCACAAACATTAGAGGTGTACTTTTATAGTGAGCAATGCAGTGAATTTTTTAAAACTGTTTGATTAGATTATGTTTATTCATTGACATATTAGGTTCAAAAGGTGTTGCCTGGCTCAGTCATCCAACAGATCCATTGAGTGGCTCAACTTTATCTACTGACAAGAAGAAAAAATAATAATAATTCATTTCAAATTATTGTAGAGAATTCCAGAACTTATTTGGAGACATTCTCCTCCATTCTCAGAGGTTGTAGAGCTTTGACCACATCTCTTATTTCTGTTCAATGGCGTGTATTCTCCTCCTGCTCCTTTCCCATCTCATATTTTTTTTTCTTTTGCTGTGAGGGGAAAACGCCATAAACTCAAGACTTGGGAGATCACGCTGCAGCTGCAAAAGTTAAAGTAAAAATAACACAGAGAAGCACTGTAATATTAACTCTAGTTTATCACTGAATGGATATTGAATAAAATGCTGGTGTTTTGCAAGCACATTGCACTTAATTTGACCTGGAGATGAACTTGCACTGCCAGAGGTCAGAGATTATGGCCAAACACTGGCAGTAGGCTGAAGCTGAGCACTCGTCCTTCTCTAGTCATTAAAAATGCCACGTTTTTACTTTAAATCATTAAGCCTGCGGCTATTTTTAAAACTTCCATCTGAAAAAATATCCCCAAATTCAGTCGGTACCAGCTCCATAACTGTGAGGCCAAAATGAACAACCTGGGGCTCTGTAGTTCAGAGACATACTTTAGATATACAACAAGTCTCTGGTTCCCCATCACTAAACTGGGATTAAAAGAACTAAATTAAAGAATAGGTAACACCCCTATGACACTGACTCTGTGAGACCAATGTTACTGAACAGGTTTTACAAAACTGTAACCTTCAACTTTTCAATTTTGATGCAACAGAAATAAAGCACATTCATTTAAACTTTGACGTTCTTGCACCAGGACCAGGCCTTCATTTTATTAAAATGCAAAGTGCTGCCATTGTTAGGAGGTTGCAGAGTGTAACACATTCAGTGAAGGGGCTGGCCCAGTCCTCCTGTGATTAAAATGGAAAATATGTGTAAAAAGAAAGTTCCTTTTCCTAGAACTCTCAAAATGAAATTAAATGAGAAATCCTGATTCCCTCATGCAGTGCAGCTGATAACTACCCTCAGTCCTGGTGACATTAACAAACACTGGAACAAGCTGACACCAACACCGGCCCTGTCCGTCGACACACAATCTCTAACACTTTCACTCAATGCAGCAGGGTTTGTTTGACACGCTGTCCAAGTGAATCTGCATAAATTTTGCACACTGGTGTATCAACAACAATCATCCCACACGTTAAGCCCACAGGGCTGGTCCTGAATGCCTCAGCGCTAAGACTTTACCCTGCAGAATTTCTTAATAATATCTCTGCTGATGATGGATGCCCCCATTCCAATTGTGCAACTGCGCTGCAAAAACCCAGTGGCATCCCGTAATAGGAGACAATTCTACTCAGTAACACTAAGTGGGTTGTGTGACAGCCAAAGGCGGTTGTGTCATGTCAGTGTGGGCGACCCTTACTGGCTGGCATCATGCTCCAGCGTTTTGGCTGTCACAGGTTGGACTGCTGCTGGAAAGAGATGCTCGATCCCTGTGCCAGTGGGAATTCACATCATTGGGAATTCTGCATATTTAACACTGAGGCCCTGCAGGGTTGACAGAAACTCCACCAGAGGCAGAGACTGATGAGCTCCGCTGTATGTAGATATGTGGCTCTGGATCTTTTAGCTCTCAGAAGTGGACCTTTTTAAAATGCACTAGGTAAAAAATGTGACCTGCTCATTATACACAGTGCTGCACTTTTCTTGTTGAAACTGTATAATTATATTTTACAATAACAGTCAGCTCGCTGATTGGTGTTTACACTGGGTATGTTCTGCCAGGCAGCTGAAGCCAAACAAACAGTCATTAACTAAACATGATGAGGGTAAGTTTTCTTTTTACTCATTAGCATTAAAAAAATATCCTGTCTGTTATCTCTGTACATCAATCAGACTTCACATCATGGCCTCCTGTCTAATATTGTGTTGGTCCCTTTGTGCTGCTAAAACTCCTCTGACCCCGTGGTTCATGGACTCAGGGCCTCTGGGGATGTCCTGTGGATTCTGTGGGTTCCAGGTGGGACCTACCTAGATCAGGCTGATCCTGGACCATCCCACAGATGCTCAATAAGATCTGGATCTGGGGAGTGTGGAACTCGGGGGAACACTTTAGCTCTGTCGTGTTCTTCGGGTTCCCCTGAGCAGTTTTTATGGTGTGTCGGGGTTCATGGTCCTGCTGAGGGTGGAAACTGGCATCAAGGACTGCTGTTGCTATGGGGGAGTCGGGGGTACATGTCAGACATCCAACAAGATGATGGATGTTCTTCATCTGTCTGTGGTCAGAATGATGTAGCTGATCGGTGTAGGTTTAAACATAAAAGATGTGTGGACCATAATGGGAATCATTCCAAACATTTATTTAACCCTCATGTGTCTATGAGGACATTTCTGTCTATAAGGTCCTGTGTTTTTTTTTTTTCATTTTTTAAACCTCACTCTGCATAAAAAATAATAATGTATAAGAATCAGTGTTGTTAATCACTGACACGTGACCAGTGGTGTTAATAACACAATCATTTTACACTCAGCACCTGCTATATAGGAAATACATTTTTTTTTTCAGCTTTGTTCATAAAAAACTACTTTGGAATCATGTAAACTAAACTGAGTTAAACGCAATTAAACTGATTATGATTTTTAAATCCCTGCTTACTGTTGGCACACCTGAATAAGTGCTTTCCTATTTTGTCCAGATTACCAGTCTCCTCCTCCTTTTTGTACGGTTGCACCTACCATGAAGAGCATTTGTATTGGTACACAGACAATAAAATTACAGCACAGCTCTAACCACCTTCAAAATGAGCAGACATCCTATAAGCCAGTGTAGCTAAAAGCCCCCATAGGTGCTTTTAAATGTTTGAGCAGACATTAAATGAAACAAATGACCAAGTCCAAGCATAGAAGATGTAATAAAAATCTCACATATCGTAAAATGTGTATAACAGAAGTACAAACAGATTACATACTGTATGTAAACGCTTAATGTGGTTGTAAGGCCTTTCATGGCTGCATCTGTTTTTTTTATTCCAACATTTTACTCCAACCTGAGCATAATCATAATTCTAATCTTATTTTTAAAATGTTATACCCTGTTCAAAGAGCTGCTGCTAGGCAGATTATCCATTAATGACATTAATGCATAGTAGAATATCATCAGCATAGAATCAGATTGTCTAGTTAGATGCCTGAACTTCATTGTGTATTGCCTGACAAAACAAACAAACAGCAAAACAAAATAAAACAAAACAGGGACTTTGATGATGTAAAGTGAATCTTGTTTTTTTGTCCTTTCAAACTGAGTTAAAATAGCAACTCTGAAATCCACAAAAATGCTCTGGCACTGCAAAATGTTTATTATCTTAAACAAATGCCTTCATCTCACAAAAAAGGTTCACATTTTCCATGAATTCCCCTCCTCCTTAAAAATAGTCATTTTCTTCCAAGAAAATGCTCACATCAATACAAAGGGCTGAACTTCTCAGACTGTCCTCACACAGAAGGTTTCAGAGTCGGCCTGACAACCACAGGAGATGACATAAAGCCAGCTCCTGGTTGTCAGTATAAATCCCATCCAGGTGACAGCAGTGCATCATTCATCAGCCAGAAGCCTTCCTAATTACCTGACGCTGCTCCCTAATTACTGTCTGATACCTGGAAAAAATAGCTGCTCATCACAGCAAGATATTCGCTCCGTCTCTGTGTGTCCTCACCTGTGTTTACCTCATTCATTATAGTGCAGATCACTCTTTGTCTCTCGCTGCTGATCTGTGGCTTGTTCCATGTTGCTCAAAGAAGCTTTTCACTGTAGAACCTCATTAATACTGTCCAAGTTTTGCTTCCTCTTCTAGAAATTATATGTAGAGGTGGACGCTAATAAGGTACATTTACAATTGCTATGTGTTCCTTAGTACATTTTTGAGCAAGATCTTGTATTTCTAATACTTTGTCCATGTTAAACGCATAACGTAGGTGCACAGTTAAGAGTGGATGTGTCATGATGTCCATGTTTTTAGTGGCAAAACCTGCAGAGCATGTATTAGAGTCGGGCTGTGGCAAAAAAAAAAACAACAACTATATTTTGCCATCAGATTTAGCAACCATCAACTTATTTAGTCAAAATACATTGAAACCAAGCAGTAATTTCTTGTATGCTGGTAATTTATGTATCCTATACACACCAATCAGCCACAACATTCTGACCACTGACAGGTGAAGAACATCCATCATCTATTATAATCCAACATTCTGCTGGGAAACCTTGAGTCCTGGCATTCACGGATGTTTGACATGTACCACCCACCTAAACACTGCAGGTCAAGCAGCGCCCCACCCTCCATGGCAACAGCAGTCCTTGATGCCAGTTTCCACCCTCAGCAGGACAATAAACCCGACACACCATAAGACCTGCTCAGCAGAACCCGGGGAACACGACAGAGCTAAGCTGTTCACCCGGGTTCCACACTACCCAGATCCTTATCTTATTGAGCATCTGTGGGATGGTCCAGGATCAGCCTGATCTAGGTAGGTCCCACCTGCAACCAAACAGGACCCACAGAATCCACAGGACATCCCCAGAGGTCCTGAGTCCACGAACCACTGGGTCAGAGGAGTTTTAGCAGCATAAAGGAGACCAACACAATATTAAGCAGGAGGTCATAATGTTAAGTCTGATCGCTTTGTGTGTGTGTTGGTAAAACCACTGTCATTGATGAGAATAGGAGCGTAGTATTGAGTAATAACACTGACAATGGTTCACATACTCATCCTCGTTCCCTATATCTTAGTCCTTCATTTCTAAACTGATGTTAGGTGTTTTGTTTGTGTTGTTTTGCTACATTTTTAGTCAGTTTATATGTAAAGCACTTTCTCTTACATTCATCTGTATGTGAAGTGCTAAATAAATAACATCCGATTGATTGATATTGCAACAGTGCCATCACCATAACAAAGAGAAAAACACGCTAGCTGCTGTTGCTTTTTGTTTGTTTGATCATTTTTGATGTTTCCAAATGATTTTAAAGTGAATTAGTTTGAGTAACACCAGAGGGAGTGAGCTTCACTGAATAAAATGAATGAAAAAGGGTGTAATGTAGTGTTGGCTTGCAAAAGGTGTAAATTTAAGGGTTAAATTATCATGTGCTTAGCAACAACACTTCACACTCTTCTGAATCACCAGGCAGATCATTAAACCTGCCTGTTGTCAGAGCTAATGCTAATGTACCTGAATAGAACTGTGCAAACATTGTGTTCCATCCAGTAATTACTTTGTTTTAATCCACAACAGTGACACAGTTCATAAAAGTGGCCATACTTTAACCTGACATCCATTTTCCACTGCTTGCAGGTTTGCGTTTGCGTGGCACCAACTTTTCATTTAACTTGTTACTGTACTTCTCTTCCGTCATCACAGCAAGCCATCACTCTTTTACCTTCTATCCATCTCTATCACTCCTTATTTCCATCCTGTGTTCTTCTAGTATTTCTCTGCAGCAGTTGGAGCTCATTTGGAGGATGGAGGTGTCATGTTGCTCTGTCATGATCAGGATAATGCTTCTGGCATCACTTACCATTAATCACATTCTGGTGGGAATAGATGGGTTACAAACACACACACTCTCTCACACACATTCACACACACTCAAATGTGGATAAATGAGACTAATGCAGGCTGGAGTGCTTTCAGAATCACTAGAGAGGGGGGATCTAGGGATGCTGTGATCCTGCCCAAAGGGCAACAATGACAAATACATTCCCAGTCACACACACACACTTTAGCATCACCACACATCATACTGTCTGAGGGCTGCTTTCTGTGGAGCTGTTAGGACTCTATATGTCTGCCTTTACTGTAACGTGCATGGTGATTTTGCATATTTTTAATAACAAAGCAAGTGCAAAGGTTGTGACTGAGGCAGGACAAAAGAAAAAAGTTGTAATGCTGTTTGCTGTTTGCCTTTACTGCTGATTCTAATGATTAAAATGCTGTCGGTGCAGCAAACTCAGAACAAGATTTATTTTAATGCAGGAGCGGCCACTGCAGGTCCCCTGAGCACGGTTCCTCATACAATTTATCACATCTGTAGAGGAACAGTGAAGCTAAAATATAAAACTGTATGAGACATTTGGTGAGGACATTTTGCAGAATATTAGTTTTTTAACAGGTTGGTAGCTAATCAGCTGTGCTTAGAACTGCTGTCCATTTGTCAGGAGGAGTTCAAGGCTGCTTCACATACCTCTGATCTTAGATGGTTTAGATGATAAATCTCAGCTGTGGTACCTGACTTTGACTGATTTCAGCAGATTATCACTGGTTATGTCTCTTCTTAATATGGTTTCTGTGCTCTGATTGCATAGCTTATTTCTATTTTCCTCTGAAGCATGAGCTCACTCAGTATTCATGTTCTACCAGTGGTGATGCTTCTGGTCCTTTTAGTGCTGGCTAAACAAGCTCCAACCAATCAAAGCCTGAACTTTACAAATTTCTGAAGGTGTTCTATGGTATCAGGCACCATGATGTTTGGTGAAGATCCTTCAAGTCATGTCTCTGCTGCAGGTTCATGGTTTTTCCTTGCTTGGACCACTCCTGGTAGGACGTCCCCATGCTGCTCTGGAGCATCCTGCAAGCCTTCCTGTTCTGGAAAGCCTTTGTCACAAAACCTGCCTATTTCTTCCAGATCTTACCAAGAAGAACCACATGCACATTTACAATTGAATATATCCCAAACCTTGACACAGAATTCCATGACATATGACGCCCTGCATGGAGATCTTTTGTATGGCATCATCACATCCTGAATGACAATATTATACATGAGCGCAAAGCCTCATAATTCAAAATGTATAGACCATTTTTAGATACCGATACCACAATAAAAATGGTTGGGTACTTTGTGCTATCATCTACAGGGACACATAATCCTAGGCTGTGTTCAAAAACAAATTGCTGACTGGTGAAAAGGATATAAGATGGAAATCTCCCATCAAGACTTTTCTGTGGTTTGAAAATGAAGTCGGGAGATTGTGCAAAAGTGTAGTGTCTTGGAATATTTTAATTAAAATATGTTTAATGGTGTCAAAAAATAACAACAACTGCCCAACCAAACTTTAAGATGCACATGTGGCAATTATCTAACAGAATGTGATTTTAAATCACACTACAATCCAGCATTTTACATAGCTTTTCTACTATTTTGCTACACTGTCATTGTTAGAGAAAATAAAATAATAAAACACACATTTCTATGATTCTCTAATGCATTTAATACAAAAACACACACACACATACACACACACAGATGGATAAATTGAAAGTTAAACTTTACTAAAGACTTGGCAGAATTGTTTGATCTCTGCTGTGTGAACAAAACTTTTCATTAGTCAAACACACAAACTCTGTAACCGTTGAGGGGAAACAATTTGTCAGACAGGAGACATTAAAATAGTATTTTTGTTTTGATGATTGTCCATCTCATAATTGGCCGACGATGTCCTGTGTTAGTGTCCCGTGTTCGCGCCCTGTGAGACTCACATCTTCTTATTTTTATTCCATTTTTGGTCCTTATCTGAGCTTCTTCCTCACTTTGCTTTGAAGCCTTGCTGGATTCTCAGCAGCAGCAGCAGCTAAGCTCAGCATGAGTTGCTTCATAATTGATGTGTTAGCCACTCATTAACAAACAATGGGAGTTTGTGTGCAGAGCATAGCAAGCAGACAGACTTGCTGTCAGGAGGTGACAACCAGGACGGATGTACCAGCTCTCCTTTCATGTTCGGTTTGTCATTTTGTTTTGAGTCGTCTGTTTGCACTTTTGCATCGCTGTCCCTCTGTCTTTTCCAAACAGGTGACCCACTATGACCAAACTGTTCCATCTCTGCATACACTACCAGTCCAAAGTTAGGACACGTCTTCTCATTAAATGTTTTTTCTTTATTTTCATGATTATTTACATTGTAGATTCTCACTGAAGGCATCAAAACTATGAATGAAAACATCTGGAATTATGTAGTAAGCAAAAAAAGTGAAGTAAGTCAGAACATGTTTTATATTTTAGATTCTTTGCTTTGATTACAGCTTTGCACACTCTTGGCATTCTCTGGATGAGCTTCAAGAGGCAGTCTCCTGAAATGGTTTTCACTTCACAGGTGTGCCTTTGTAACAGGTGTGTACACAAATGAGTAATTTCACCTAAGATCCCCCATTGTTTTTGTTTACATTTTTATTTAATTTATTTTGCTTAGGATATCATTGTTATTGTGTATTTATTTATTTTTCTTGGGGAGCGTTATTTTAATTTGACGTACTGTTGCGATATTTCTGTGACCTTTACCCTTTTGTGATGTCACTTCCTCTCTGTTCGCGCCATCTAAGAACTACCCAGGAACCTGCCAGGAACCATCTAGGAACTACAGAGGAACCTACAAGGAACCATCCAGGAACTGCCCAGGAACCTACCTGGAACCATCTAGGAACTACCCAGGAATTTACAAGGAAGTCCATCATTACTTTAACACATAAAGATCAGTCCATCAGGACAATTTCCAGAACTTTGAAAGAATCCTCAAGGAACCATCTAGGAACTAACCAGGAACCTATCAGCAACCATCTAGGAACTACCGAGGAACCTACCAGGAACCATTTAGGAATTTCACAGGAACCATCTAGGAACTACCAAGGAACCATCTAGGAACTACTCATGAACCTACCAGGAACCATCTAGGAACTACCCAGGAATCTACAAGGACTCTGAATGTATCCCCAAGTGCAGTCACAAAAACCATCTAGCACTACGACCAAACTGGTTCACATGAGGACCACCCCAGGAAAGGAAGACCAAGAGTCTCCTCTGCTAATGAGGATAACTTCATTAGAGTCACCATCCTCAGAAATGGCAAGTTAACAGCAGCTCAGAGTGGAGCCCAGATAAATGCCACACAAAGTTCTAATAGCAGACACATCTCGACATCAACTGTTCAAAGGAGACTGACCAATCAGATCTTTATGGTCAAATAGTTGCTAAGAAACCACTACTAAGGAAAAGCAACATGCAGAACAGATTTGTTCGGGCCTTGAAACACAAGGAATGGACAATAGACCAGTGGAAATCTGTGCTTTGGTCTGATGAATCCAAATCTGAGATCTTTGGTTCCACCTGCCATGTCTTTGTGAGACCAGAAAAGGTGAACAGATGGCCTCTACATGCATGGTTCCCACTGTGAAGCATGGAGGAGGAAGTGTGATGGTGTGGGGACACTTTGCTGGTGACACTGTTGGGGATTTATTCCAAACTGAAGGAACCCTGAACCAGCATGGCTACCGCAGCATCCTGCAATGACATGACATCCTGTCCAGTTTGGTTTAGTTGAACCATCATTTATTTTTCAACAGGACAATTTTTCAGGTTCCATATGTGTTCATTCATAGATTTGACGCCTTCAGTGAGAGTCTAGAATGTAAATAGTCATGAAAATAAAGACAAACCATTAAATGAGAAGGTGGGTCCAAACTTTGGACTGTTAGTGTAGAAACAGAACAAAGAATCCAGAAAATGAAAGGAAACAGTCATTTATCTTGTGCTGCTTTAATATGTGATTAGTGGACTGAAACAGTTGGATCCAGGGATTCCTGAGTGGGAAGAAAAAATAATGAATAGTTGTATCTCTCTGTAGTTGAAGCTGTTCCTCGGAGCACATGGGAATAAAATGTATAGTTATAAGTGGAAAATAAAAGATAAGTGGTCCTGAAAAAAGATAGCTTTGAGGAGTGGAGGTGAATAAGCCCACTGATGAACAAGACTTCTAACATGACATGGAAGCATGCAACATTGAATTTTATTGATTGAATTTTATTTGGCATGATGTGTATGGATATGTAGATGTACTTACATATATGTATGTACATGTAATTGCATGCACGTGTGGGTGTGTATGCTGTACTTTGCTGTGTCTTCTGTAACCTACAACAAGCTGCTTTAAATGAATTGGTCCAAAAGGGATTATTAGGTTGTTTAAATTGAACTGAACTAAATTGAATTGAACTAGATATTTAGCTAGGTGTTACTGCTGACCAAGAGGACAAACTGACTGATGGAAACCAGTCAAAAGAATTAGTCTGATCCTGATAATATGAGATAGAGTGACACATTCAATCAAGGCTGACAATGTTATGAATATACGAAAAATAGAAAAGATTTTTCAGAAGATGAGCGGAAACTTCATCAAGGATAAATTGATGAATGTTTCTGAAAGATTTTACAGCCAGCAATGGTGGAGATATCTTAGTCTGAACCTAAACTGACAGACCTGCATCATCATCCCTTGAAACGTAAAAAAAATGCTCAGATTTACTGACTTCAGCTAGGACCTCCTACCTCCAACTTTACAAATCATATCTCCATAACTCTGATGCTCACGTCCACATTAATCAGTCTCATGTGGCAGTTTCATTCTCAAGCTGTTTCCTTTTCCTTTGTTACACAACTATTTGCTGCGCTTTTCATATGAAACTGTCTGCAAATATGTGCAGTTGTCCACACATCTAAGCAATTTCTAGCAAAAAATCAGCTTTGCTCCAGCAAATACCAGTCGTTAACTTATAAAGAAAGGATTTGATCAAGTTCAGCTGCTTCCAGAATGGTTCAAGGTGGATAGTAAATGCAAATATATGGTCTTTTCATTTACTTCTGATGAAATAAGCTGACAATGAGTGTCTGTTCCCCTTTGCTGTTACTTGCCCTGGCAGAGACTGTATACTGAACATATTTATCTAATGCTGCTGCTAAGCTGCTTTTGACTCCTTACTTTACTCCACTGCTTTATTTATGCTGTATTCATGTCTGGATGAGTCAGCAGTCATCCAGCTGATTATTGTGTCTCTGAATGTCTGTTCTCTGACATGACATCTGTCTGATCTTTTATTAGAGCGACTTTGTGACAAGAGAATTTGACAAACTGCATTATTTGCACATTATCATTAAAGTCGATGCTATAATGCTGGTAAACAGCACTGCTTTGGCCTTGAAGCTGTTTTCTGACATCTGCTTTTCTCTTTTTTTTTTAACTACAAAATCAGTTCTAACACTTTATGTCAGATTGTATGAGTGACACACTGCAGCACTGTTGTCATCAGGTTTTCCTCACAGTCGAGGTCCAGAGTCTGTCAGCTTCACATGCATCACTAATCATCTCATCAACATGGCTGCTGTGTTCTGTCAGGGATCAAGATACAGTCAGAGCAGCTGTCACCATCCAGTTGGTTCTATTTTATCTCTGCACACACAGTAAAGGAAGAGATCCTGTGAATATGACTGTACATAACACTTATCAAACACTTATTTCATGGATTACTGGGTGGGTAAATGATTGATTGGACAGCTACACATAAATGTGATTTAACATAAATGTAGTAAAGTATTGTAGGTCATACAAAGTAGGAGATATGCTGTATATGCATATATGTACTATAAGGATTGTTATATTCGTTTGAAGAAAGTAGACTGTAGCTGTCAGCTGGAGTCTTCATTTGCACAGCTGACTTCCCCTTTCGACCTTCCTTAGTTTTGCCCCTAGTTATGCTGCTATAGGCCTAGGCTGCTGGGGGACCTCTCTGGATGCACTGAGCCCTTCTCTATCTACCTTTATATTTAATATATAGACCGTTATTGCTTTACACTCACTCTGTTTCTCCCTGTCTTTTCTCTGAGTGTCCCTGGTCCCAGAGCTGGATGCTTCAGATCTGTGGTTGTTCTCCCACCAACTGGCCTCGTCTCCATCATGTCCACTGTGGGATGCTGCTATTGACCTTCCTCCAGTCCACTGCTTCCAGCTGCCCATTTCCACCAATCTACTCTGCATCGCCCTCACTCTATTTGATATGCCCATCTACTACTGTTTGAATTTTACCACTAGCTATATATGTAGTATATTTAATGCCAGAGTCGTACACCATAACAGTAAACTATGAATCAATTTCAATGTTAGCTTGTACTTTGTATCATCTAGCTTATCATACATGTATCCAACTGTGTGTTATATGTTCCTTGTTGCCCACCATCCTCTTCCCCCATCCCTCCCTCTCTTCCACCCCCTCTCTACCTCTTCTGTCCCTCTCAACCCGCCGGCCAGCAGCAGATGGGTCCCTCCACATAAAGAGCTGGGTTCTGTTCAAGGTTTTTTTTCCCTGTTGTTACGTTTCCCAAGCGGGACCCCAGGAAAATACCCAGAACCCCAAACTTTATTAAAGTATCAAAAGGAAAACCGTAACAAAACAAAACCCCAACACAAATAAACCAAACAAAAGGTCACAAAATGGATTCGGAAAGGTGATAGAGGTAGATTGCCTCTATCACCCACTAAGCCAGCCAAAATGGCTGGAAGAATTATAATAAACAAAACCAAACAAAAGGAAGGGAGGGTGAAATAAATGTGCTTAGGGTATAAACAATTCAAAGGGGCTTTATTTCTCACGAGAGCTATTTGACACACGCTCTCAAACGAACAGAGAAATATGATGTGCAGGTCTCTGAAGTCGGAGCCCATCTGAACAGCTCCAGAGTCTGTCTTTTAAAGGAGTGTCACCAATCAGTCCAGCAGGTGCGTCGGATGCAGCAGCTGTAGCCACTCAGCCTAATCAACCAGTGTCCCAACACTGATCACATAGACACATATGGAAAAACAGCAAAACCACACAAATTTGCAGTCACAAAGCCACAAAACAAGTTTGAAATGGCCAAAAATACAAGACACAAAACTCAAGTGAACTGACCAATGTGTTTTAAGCATTATTTCCTTCACTGTGGTCACTCATGAATTAAAAAGTCCCCTCACAAACATATGGCCACCAAAATTGGGCAGGACACCACACAAACTCATAACACTGTTAAAAGGGTATTTTTCTTGGCAGGGTGGCCTTAGGGCTTGCTCTGGAGGTTCAGGCATACGGGTTCTGTAAAGCATCTTGAGACAATCTGACCTGTAATTGGCGCTATTAAAAAAAAAAAAAAAACAACAAAAAAAAACTATCTACTGTTTTCATGTCTTTGCTGTGATCTTTTGGACACTCGTTTGACAACTGTAGGCCTTTTTAATACTGAAACGCTTAAAATATAGACTCATTAGACCTTCTTTGTGGCTTTTGAAGTTGTAGGAGTTGAAGCAGTTTACCATTCAGACCTTACATTTAGAAATGATTAAATCTGGTGTCGTGTCTTTCAGAAACGGGTCACGATATGCACCACAGCTGCCATCCATCTGTCCTGCAGCCTACAGCTCACCAGGCTATGTTTTGTACTCACTTATAACGTGTAACTCCAGGGGTACATCTGCTGTTTCCAAAAGAGAAAGATTAGTTTTGGGGGAAAACAAGATTCAGTTTTACCAAAAAACAAACTGCACTGAGGCATGAAGACTAGACAATGAAAAGGAGAAGTCAAACAGTTAAAATAAGAAATAGATGTGTTCAGTCTGGGTTCACATGGAGAACATTATTACAGTGGTGTTTCTTTAGTGAACATCTAGAGCAGGGCTGTTAAACATACGGCCCGCAGCCTAAAACCAGCCCACCAAAGGGTTCAACCCGGCCCACAGGAAGACTTTACAAAGTGTAAAAATTACAGAGGTGAAAATGAATCCTTACCGTGAGAATATTTAAAGACATTGAACAATGTGCAACATAATGTGAGTCAGCAGTTTCAGCAGACAGAGTTTGGTTTGGTTGAACACTATTGTTGAGTTACTGTCACAACTTTTACATATTTATATGGATACATTTTATCCATTTACAATGCAGGAGAGAAATTTAACTTTCTCCTTAGTAGTTCCCACTTTAGTTTGCCTGGTGTCAAGATCACTACACAGATGTTGAAATTAATGGAAATTTAAAATAATTTCTAGATCTTGACAAGTTGTAAAATCCTCTATGGTTCACTTCCAGATAGCTGTGACTAAATGTTGTGTTCCTTTGTAGACACTCTGTGATCTGGAAGTTGTAATGGTAAAATGATAAACTGAGGCTGAATGTTGGTGAAATTTCACTTATTTTTAAAAAACATAATAAATTCAGGTTGTTCATAATGATTTGTAAAAACAAACAAAAAAAAGCTCATTAAATATGAATATTTTCATGATGTATTTTTTGCACTAAAGCAAAGGAAAACATTTGGAGTTGTCATTATTTATAAGTTTTCATGTCATGATGTAACTTTTTAAAGTGAGCTGAGATGAGCTTGACACTCCTGATCGAGAGGAGGACTTTGATGAAGCATCATCATTAAACCTGGAATTTTCATGAATGATATCAGACTGAAAGTAACATCAACATCATCTGATTGTCACTATCATTCATAAATACATTTAGCCCATGAATCTGTTTTTCCCTTGAAAATACTAAAATCTCTGAATAGAAGGAGCTTCTAGTGTATTAACAGAAGTACAGCTGGTCAGCTGCTTCAGTATTTTGGATGGTGGGGAAACTTCTATTGATCAGAAGCTGTAATTTGTGCTTCCATAGATGCTGCAGGTCACTGAATTAGACTTTACAGCTGTAATTAGTTCATTTGCTGACCTGTCTTCAATATCATTCTTTATTTTTTGCTAACTGAAGGGAAACAAAACAATAAATTATATATCTCTACCGGAAACATTCCTTTGTCTTTAGCACTGGTTACATTTTCATTATGAGAAACATGTCAGAGGATCTGTTTTTATCACAGTTTTTATGATACAATAATATATGTCAGAATTAGTTAATCCTAGTCTGTGACATTCTAAAGTTGATCTGATGTTAATATGAGGCGTTCACAGTTGCATGGATTGTAAAAATGTGTTCATTTTTCGTGTAATTGAGAGACAGTAATAAAGGATGGCATTTATGGAAGATTGAATTGGATCATTGAATTATTCTATTCAGTAAAGGAATGGGAGAAGTTGTGGGAAAAGCTCTCTGAGATGCTTAAAAATGCACTACTCTTAAACTGTGTCAATTAATTTGATTAATTATTTGAAGAAGCAGTTTAAACCCTGACAGACAAAAACAGTGAATGGTCTCCAAAGAACTGATCTCGGCTTTAACTCACTTTATTTGCATCAGATATTAGAAATCCTGAATTAATCATGTGGCACACTGACACATAAAGCATTATTTCTCATACTTAACAGTACAATCAATCATTTTTGAGCATCACACTCCTCCTAAAATGACTCTTTGTTGTCAGAATGTGATTCATTTGAGCTAATAATTAGTGAAAGTCTGTTAGAGTTGTGTGTGAGATTAGTGGGAAGTGAGTTGGCTTGTATGCAATCAGACAAACATCGAAGTGTATTTTTATCAGTCAAAAGATTCTAGCTTGTGTAGGCTTGTTTTTTTTTTCTTTTCAAACAGGTGAGGAAAAAAGGTACAACATAAGACGACAAACATCCAGATTGTAGATCTATAACTGCACAAGGCGTATAATCCCCCCAAATGAGCCTATAGTAAGTCCACTCAAATAAATGTTAAAATCATAAATTTATGAAGGACATACTGTGTATACATACTGTACGTACACCACTGTTCAAAAGTTTGGGGTCACAGAAATCGAATAGAAGTCTTTATTTTTGAAAGAAAAGCATTTTTTCAATGAATATAATATTACATGAATGATAAAGCCAGTCTAGACATTGTTAATGTGGTAAATGACTATTCTAGCTGGAAACGGCTGATTTTTAATGGAATATCTCCATAGGGGTACAGAGGAACATTTCCAGCAACCATCACTCCTGTGTTCTAATGCTACATTGTGTTAGCTAATGGTGTTGAAAGGCTAATTGATGATTAGAAAACCCTTGTGCAATTATGTTAGCACATGAATAAAAGTGGGAGCTTTCATGGAAAACATGAAATTTGGGTGAATTTGGGAAATCTGGGTGACCCCAAACTTTTGAACAGTGGTGTATATAACTGTCCATATACACATTTAAAATCAGAGATCACAAAGATTACAAAACAAACACACATGAAAAGTGAGTTGGATAATAGAGCCATTGCAGTCTCCTTAAGAAATCTATGTGCAGCAATAGCTTCTCACTTTGGACTCTTTGCCTCTTAGTTGACCAACATCAACACCGTTAGGACAGTTAGCTACATGCTAACTGTGCTAGTTAGCATTTTCACTAAAGTTGAAATGAATACACAAAATTTGAATGTGTTTCCTGAAAAAATGTGCCATCTGAAATGCTTGTGCGACTGAGTGCTGTTGTTGATTCTAACAGTCTTTAGATATAAAGTCTAGCCCTGGTCCAGAGGACAGAAAGTCTTTGAACAGAAGACCATGAAAAGCTAACATGTCTCAGACACACCATGTTAGATTTCCCTTCCATCCTCTTGACTTTGTCAGGATTCTATCTAAGGCATTTTTATGGTTCAAACAGTCCTGTGATGAAATATTAACTGTTTAAGCTTTCATTGTGGAACATCTGTTGAGTTTATGATCGCAAAACATATTAATGAAACTGTTAGAGTCAGTATGCAGCAGGGATGTCACTGAATCAGTTTTTTTTTTTAATTGACCTTGAAATCATACCGTTACAGACCAGAATACTGATTCAGAGAATATTAAGAATTGTTGACAGTGTAGCATGACTTCATTTAATCTAGTTTACAGACAGTTTACTTTGTCCATATTTTTAGTTTAGTTGTTTTGGGACTAAATGCGACACTGAGCCACTTCTCATCGGGGCCAGAGATTCTTGCCTAAAGCCTATTTTGTACCAATTACATCAGTGCCAGTGACCCTGAGTGTGTTAGTGGTTGTGCACGTGTGTGTTTGTGATGTCCAGTATATGAAAGCCAATCTGTGTGCGATCCGCCGTGCAGCGATGTGTCGTTGGTCGATCTCTGACAGGGCTCATCCCAGCCCTGGAGGTGAACAGACTTCACTGACCGCAGCTTCACCCCGACTGGAAATCACCAGCGAGAGTTCAGCGAGCTCAGACAGCCACCAAATACGCTCACACTCTCCTTTCACATCCTTTCCCTCAACTGAAAAAAAAAAAAAAAAAAGCATCCAGTCTGCATGTACTAAGAGCATTTTCACAGAACAACGCATGTCAAACGCAAGGTTCACGGCTGTGGAAGGTTATGAAACACCAGCTTGGAAGGTCACAGCAGAAACACAGCAGTTCACTCCTGCCACCACGTACATCTGCAAGTAAAATAAAAAATAAGATGGAAGTTGAAAAAACTCTGCTAAAGTTTTTAAGAGGCTTACTTAGCCTTGCGTAGTTGTGAACAAAACTTAACATACACTTGTAAAGACCATGTATATGATGGCAGTAATGAGAGTCCATTGAGTCCTGTATGACTGAAGCATGTGCATTTTGCTTCTTTCATCAATTTTTTTAAAGGTCTTTTGGAAATATGCCAAAATGTGCTGGGTCAAAAGTATACAAACAGCAATACAATAATTGGTTCAATGTCCCTTTGGCCAGTTTCATCTCCCTTATATGCCCTTTTGGCTGCTGCACACAAGCTTCTGGTTGTATCTTTGACCACATTCTCTTGACAGGATTGGTGCTGTTCAACTAAATTTGTTGTCTTTCTGACACAGACCTGTTTCTTCATCAGTCCACAGGTTCCTGATGGAGTTTACGTCAGGACTTTGGGGAGACCAATCTCAAACCTTAATTCTGCCTGATTTAACCATTTCTTAACCACCTTTAATGTGTTTGTGGTCATTGTCTTGTTAAAACATCAAACTGCATCCATGACCCAGTCTTCTGGTTGATGGTTTCAGGTTTTACTGAAGAATGTGGAGGTGATCCTCCTTCATTATTCCATTTACTTCATGTAAAGCATCAGTTCCACTGGCAGCAAAACAACTCCAGAACATAACACTGCTGCCACCATACCTGACAGTAGGTTTGGTGTTCTTCTCTCCTTCAAACATATTTCTGTTCATTGTGGCCAAGTAGCTCAGTTTTTGTTCCACCTGACCACAGACATTTCCCCCAGAAGGCCTTTTCTTTGTTCCGTGTGATCAGCAGCAAACTTCTGTTGAGTTTTAGGGTTCTGCTTCAAGAGGAAGAACTTCCTTCTTCATGGAGCCTCTCAGCTCATGTCGATGTAAACACTGTGGGCAGTGACAGCTGTGTTCCAGCAGCTTCTCGTTCATTCAGACCTGCTTTCTCATGGTTCTTGGTTGACTCTTGACCATCCTGACCAGCTGTCTCTCAGCAGCAGCAAATAGTTTGTGTTTTCTTCCTGTGCCAGTAACCCAACTGAATCATGCACTTTAGACTTGATGATTTTTGGATCTAAAGCTGGTTTGAATTGACTCCAAGTCACTTTCCTGACTTGTTCAAGTCAATGATTTGCTTCTTCAGATCTGTACTCAGCTCCTTAGACTTTCCTACTGTGGTGTTGTAGCCTTGTTGTCAGTACAATGAGGCTAGAAATGAAGATCTAATAAAAAATTTCAGTGAAAATTATAACATTGTCTGTCTGTCACATGACATTAACACTGCACAGCAATCACATTTATTTCAATGAGGAAAAAACCACACAAATCACACAGTAGTCCAGCAGAAGAAATGAATGTGGTTTAACTTTTAGGGATGGTTTTGAGGTTAGCATGAAACTCAGCTCCTTTAACGAAAGAATAACTTACTTTAAAAAAAAAAACATAAAAATCATGCAAGCAACCTATTAATGTTGAATTAACTGACATTTATGAGTGTATTTGAGTGTTTCTGAAATTATTATATCATCATCTTGGACTGAAATTGTAGCACTTGTGCAGCAGTTTGGGGCTGTTCAGTCTGGAGGCTGACTTTCCTTCACCTCCTGACAATAGCAGCATGAAGCGACCATCTGCAGACCGTCTCCACAGGAACATATGGCTGCTGCAGGCCGAACACGAAACAAATGAAGGAGATACGGACAGAAGGGCCGCTGCCCCCGGTGACATTTTCATTTATTTATTTTATAAATCCTCTCTTTCTGTACTCACAATAATAAATTCAGTTCAAAGAGCGGAAGCTAAAGTGAATTGAACTTGTTCATGTGTTCTCATACTGTACTTTACTGGAGCCTCCATTTAATGACCTTTATTCCATGTCATTGGAATTTACTGCTCTAGGAACTCACATAAACCTTACAGCAGAGAGCACTGTGTCAACATGTCCACTTTAAATAACAAGCTCAGACAATTTGTGGAAAAATATAATAATTTCTGGTCCAAATACAAAAGTTGAGACTGACTGAATATGCAAAGTAATACCTCCACTGTTTAATAGCAGCATTTATTGTTTGTTTAACCAACATGAACGGCCTCTGAGAATGATTTCATGATTTATTTTAAAGTTCTGAGCTAATTTAAGGCCCATGAACACACAACAAAACCCAACCTAACTGACCTTCTTCCACGGTGCTGTTAGCTTTGGAGAATGGTCTGACTGCACCTTGTTATTACTCTGCTATAGGAAACAACATCATCTGGATGTCCATAACAATCTCTCCTAGTTCACTCTTAACCTCACAGGAACAACCTAAAAAGAAAATAATCCTTAAAATGTTCTTTAAACATCTGATTACAGTGTTTTCTTTAAAACGTTGCTAGAACCTGTTGGTAACCAGTGCTGTGGAAGCATTTCCTGCTTGCTGTGGCTCCTTGTCAATAATGAGAAGTATGCAGAGTAACATGAGCTTAATGCTGTAAAATGACACCTTTCAATCCAAACTCTGACCTTTTTTAAACCGAACCGGGTAGTTTTGGCTCCGCAAACTAAAACAAGACTGACATCACAAAATAAAAAGAAGCTAAGTAAAAAAATAATGATGTAAACCAGGAAATAAACCCTTTTCTGTTGCTCTGCTGAGCATTAAATACGGCATCTGGTGGCACCAACACTAAAGAACATTCGTGAGCATCACTGAGATGACAGCACTTTTGATGAGCAACTAGTTGAACAAGCAGGAAGAGGAACAGAGGTTTGTCCTGATGTGACGTCAGGAATTATTACATAATAACAGTAACACAGGTGTTCATGTGCTCAGCTGTGTGTGTGTAAAAGTGTCTGGATGTGTGCATCTTTATTGTGTATTTGTGTGTGTGTTCAGTCCCGTGTCAAGCTCCAACGCCCTAAGACGCTCTGAAAAGGTTTTCTCACCGAGTCGTTTCCTTCACTGGGAGAGGAGAAATGTGCTGCGTGGAGCTTCGTCTACATCGTTCATCCTCCACGTTTAGCAGCTGCATAAAGACTCAGTTTAACTGTATCAACCTCAAACCTTCTGAAAGTCCAAATGAAATGTTAGTGGTTTGAAGCAGACGGCAGCTGGCGAGGTGTGTTCATGTCTGTGTTCATGGTTGGTGTGATCCTGCAGGGAGAAGACACAGATTCATGTTATTTCACTGAGCAGACAGCGAGCTGTTAGTTAAAGAGTTTTATTAATCTCTCGTCATGATTTTCAGCTTTTGCTATTAACTTATGATTTTTTTTTAAAATCTTTATCTGCTGCTTTTCACTTTTCCCGCCTCATTTCTTTGCATTTTTTTCCCCATCAGGCTTTTGCATAATTTGTGTTTCACTATCCATCCAGCATCCCAATGTTGTCCTTTAAATTTGGCTTTATTTACATCATGTCTTTAAAAAATGAGTACATTCTGCTGTCAGCTGAGTCCTGCTGCTGCTTAATCACTGTCTGCATCTCTTTTTTTTGCATCTTTTTCTTTAAACAATCATTTGTGCCAATTTAATTTCTTCCATATTCCTGTCTCTGCTTAAACTAAAGCTTGAAAGTTCCCATTTGAGGAAACTACACACTGAAAGTTTTACTTTTGTCGACCTGGATGGAGTATGGCAGCCCTGCTCGTTCATTTCTGAATTCCCATTTTAATTTCAGCTCTGTGTAAAGCTGTTCCATAAACAGAATTCTACGGCACATTTTTGCAGAAACACCATTGTTACATCCTGGACACCTCTAATGTTGTGCTAACCCTGTCAGCCCTCCACCTCAGCTACCAGGTAGTGGCAGATCTTCCCTCCCTTCCCCCATCTCTCTCTCTCCCGGGTGAACGTGGGCGTGCGGACGGATGCAGCCAATCACAATCAGCAGAATTTGTGGGCGAGCAGGTGGGAGTGATCACCAGTGATTTACGGAATGAAATAACCAAAAAAGATATTTGGATTGAAAAAAAAAAATCAATCATGAAAGGAAAGGATTGAAAATGTGATCTCAGACTTGTGGACTCCAGTGTGCATCGTTTTTATGGTGGAAACATTTCCGTGTTTCTGAAAGCAGAAATTAAACAAAAAATGATAAAAACTAAATAAAAGTCATCTGGTACTCTTCTGTGTACACACCCAACTTCATCAGCTCCTTCTTATGAATCCCATTCAAAGTATTACAAGAGGAAAACTGTAAAGCTTTTTCAGCTCTGCAGGTTATTTACTGGTAAAGGCTGGAACTTTTCCATACAACCAGCTCTCCACTGAACAAAGCACAAGAGCAGCTTCACTTCCTGCTGCTGGGCCTTTGGACAGTAGCTGTTTAAAGAGAGTGATGGACATTCTGTGTCCTAAGCTGGAGGTCAAATCTAACATAATTTTCATTCAGAAAGAGACCAAAGGAGGTGAAGTCGTGCAAACACCCAGAAGCAGGCGCTGAGGGCAGCTGGAAGTGCATGAATTACTCCACTAATGTATGTGGCGAAGGGAATCCTCTGTTTGTCTTTTCCCTGCAGGAAGAGATGCAGGCGGACAGCAGAGGAACGGAGCGAATGTTTAAACACTGAGATCAGAGTCTGATTCTGGGAAAGTATCTCCTCTTTGTGTGAGAGCTGCTCTGATTACTGAGTCCACTCTGGTTTCCTTTAGTGAAGCAGACAGATGGATTCAGCCACGAGTGTCCGACACCTCCGACTTCACACTAGCTGAGCTGCAGCGCTAAACACTGGGAGCTCATGTGAATTCTTCATATTTTTCTGCCAGTTCACATCAATTCCTCCGTCATTTTTTGATGCCTGCTTTGTACAATTTGGTTTCATAACAATTTATTTTTTTGTTTGCAAAATAGACCTCCCAGCACATTAAGTCAGCAGCTCAGTTCAAGCTCAGCAGCCAAATGGAGCGACTGAGCAGCAGGGCTGAGAGTAAGATTACAACAGGCCATTATGAGGCGCCGGTACAGAGACAAGTTTGTACACTGAATAATAATCGTCCATTATTAATAAAGAACTTCACAGTTTAACTAGTCAGTGGGAAAATAACACAAAACAATAAGTCAATGTTACGTTTCCCAAGCGGGACCCCAGGAAAATACCCAGAACCCCAAACTTTATTAAAGTATCAAAAGGAAAACCGTAACAAAACAAAGAACCCCAACACAAATAAACCAAACAAAAGGTCACAAAATGGGTTCAGAAAGGTGATAGAGGTAGATTGCCTCTATCACCCACTAAGCCAGCCAAAATGGCTGGAAGAATTATAATAAACAAAACCAAACAAAAGGAGAGGAGGGTGAAATAAATGTACTCAGGGTGTAAACACAATTCAAAGGGGCTTTATTTCTCACAGAGAGCTATTTGACACACGCTCTCAAACGAACAGAGAAATATGATGTGCAGTTCTCTGAAGTCGGAGCCCATCTGAACAGCTCCAGAGTCTGTCTTTTAAAGGAGTGTCACCAATCAGTCCAGCAGGTGCGTCGGATGCAGCAGCTGTAGCCACTCAGCCTAATCAACCAGTGTCCCAACAGTGATCACATAGACACATATGGAAAAACAGCAAAACCACACAAATTTGCAGTCACAAAGCCACAAAACAAGTTTGAAATGGCCAAAAATACCAGACACAAAACTCAAGTGAACTGATCAATGTGTTTTAAGCATTATTTCCTTCACTGTGGTCACTCATGAATTAAAAAGTCCCCTCACAAACATATGGCCACCAAAATTGGGCAGGACACCACATAAACTCATAACAGTCAATAAAAACTAATTAACACTGAAAAACATCTTTATAACTATACATTGGTGTCAGTTGAATAAGTATCCCCCACGACCCTAATGAGGATTGAGCGATGTATAGAGGATGGATGGATGGATGGATGAATAAATATCACTTCTTTGTCATATTTTGGGTCACATTCTGCCAAGGACAGAGGACATATCTGTTAAATGTTTCCAATATGCTTCAGCAAAAAAACATCTTAATTCAAACTTCAGACCTTGACAACCAGAGATAACAAAATAACTCTAGATGGTTCACGCTTGATTCAACATCATTTAATCATATAGATCAGTATAAACCGCACATTTAATTAAAGCACAAGGTTGTTTAGTAGACCATAGTCAACAGTTCATAACATTCACAATAATAATATGTATGGAAGACAGTTTGTGCAGTATAAATGCTTCTCTGTTTGTATTTCTACTTATGAAAGAATCTGTGCAGGACCATTCATTTGTGCATTATTTTTTTTTCCACATCCAGAAAAAATGTGGACCATCTCGTATTTTTGTATATTTTTGGCTTGTTTATATTTTCCATCCCCTTTGCTGCAAAGTTCTCCACAATGGGAATAATAAAGGCTTATAAATGATAAAACCTCTCTGTATGTGAAACATCCAAAAGTGACTGAAAATCACTAAAATGAAACAATGAATCTAAAGATATGCAGAATAAAAACAAGACTAGAAATGAAAAAGTAAAAATAAATAAAAAAAATTGGACAAGCAATGCAAAATAAGTGTAATGACTGGTTATCACAAACATCATGTCTAAAAACATGTTGGACACTACACAGTCCTGGAACTGTTTATGACTCTTAGTATTATCAGCAGGTACTCATGCTGTCTCTAGAAATCCAATCTGTTGAGCTCCAGCATATAACATATGACATATGGAACATTTCGATGCCAGAATTACATTTCTGAATTGAGATCTCGAGAGTTACAACAAAAAATAAACCTCATGCTTGACATTTCTTGCTTAGTGTTTTTTCTGCATGCAGCACAGAAACGAATCAATAAGAGACACATAGACAGTAGGATGGATACTTTGATCACAGTTGTGATCCTTATGTTTCCTGAGCTGTGTTTGTAGTGCTGTGGGGTGTATTGTCCTGCCTGGGGTTTACTCTACCAGCTGGAAGTGCTGTTGGACTGCAATAGTATTTAGGAAGGTGGCACATGTCAAATTAACTTCCACATAAATACCAGGACCCAAAGATTCATAGCAAAACACTGCAGTCATGCATGATGATCAGTGTTATTCACAGATCTCTGTCTGATTGTGTATGTTTCACCCAGATTTGTGCATGTTCTTGTGTGTTTGTTTACTGTGTTAACCACCATCCTACATGGATACAAGCAAATAAAAGCAAGAATAAACCGAGAACTGAGCTCAGTTTATTGCTGAAATGTTAACAGTTTTGCACAAAAACAAATCAGACAGCAGCTTAAACAGGGGCAGTAAACTGGTTCAGGCAAGTTCACTGATCACTGGCGTGTGTGTGGATTGTTCAGTTTCAAGGATGAACTTTGCCTGAAATAATAAAGAACACGGATTAGATCACTGCTATTCATTAAAACTACAAGTGAGATTTGTTTCTTTCTCTTATTCCAGCGGTAACCTCTAAACTAGATTTCACTTGGAGATATAAAAGGCTGGCATACTTACTTCTCTTTGTATTTTTAGTCACACTTTGTCCAAGATAAGATCAATCTGAAACTAATAAAGGAGCCACTGGGCCCACAGAGGAAACATGTCCTTCATTTTACTTTAAATGAAACAGTAAAAGGTTGGAGCAGATGGGATAAAAGGTTCTTCTATTACACTCTTAGGACTAATTTAACATTGAAGTTTGGTGCAAAGTGAAGGTTCTGTCTGGACAACTTCATCTGAGATCTTCCTGCATCCAGATGTAATTTCACTGCCTGTTATAAGATTAGGTAGTTTTATAGCAGTGAGGGAATAGCTCTCCTGCTACCAGACCACAGGCTGGAGGATAGAGCAGGAAAAGACTAGCTCCTAGTGTTTACATCTTAACACTGCAGTAACTCTAATTCATAACTCTACATTTCCATTGGTAGATGCTTTTGGGAAAGTGTAAATAGCAAAGCACCAAAATGTCAAAACCTGGATAGCAATGCACTAAAACATCAAAACATGGATATTAACTCATGAAATGAGAATGTGAATGTCAAAATCTTTGATCCTAACACATCACACAGGGAAATTAACTCATAAAAGATTCACAATGACTACAAACAAATGCAAAACAACTGCAAAAATGAAAAATTACTCCAAACTAATGCAAAATGACTGTAAAGAGACATTAAATGACTGTATAATTAACCTTAAATTACTACAATACATACAAAATTGCTACAAATAGATGCAAAACATCTGATAAAAAAAAAAACACCAAATCACTATGAATAGCAGCAAAAATGCCTCAAACCCTCATGCTGGTTACTTTCACCTCATTAGCTATTAAACTAAACAGGAATCAACATTAAAAAATTGAAACATGAGGGACGTGTTGATATTCTTGAATCAGTTCAATCAGATCTTCATTCTCCATCCAGTGTCTCTGTGGTCAGAACCAGCTGAGTGTCTGTCAGACAGCTAACCGACTGATTTACTGGAGAAAAATGATTCTCATATTGGCTCAGCTGGAAGAAATCAGCAAGGTTTTTTAATGTACGGATACATCGATCTTTATGGATTCCCCTGCCTGCTGCACAGAGGGCACAAAGTTCACAGCAACGCCAGGAAGCTGATCAATCGCAACAGATAGCATTCACCGGGTCAGAACATAAATAGCCTCAGATTTATGTGATTTAAACAGATGTCTGTGGAGGTCACACTTCATTCAGCACACTGGAGAGAGGAAAATGATTTGAAGCATTTGAAAGAAAGGGTGGAGGTCACTGAGTGGAGGTGCAAAAGTCAGCCTAGACCCTCGGAGCTTCAGCAGAAAGAGGCTTCATCCAAGAGGCTTCTTCAGTTCTGAGAAACAGACATTTTTTGGTCATTTTACACCTTTTTGTAGTCATTTTGCATTTTTTTTTGCAGTTTACCATGACCTGGATAATTGCATTTTGTAAAATTAAAGTCGATTGTATGCCCAAAACGCAGTCTTTGTACATTCTTGTTGATATTGAGACAGGCCAAGATGCAAAGGTTCTTATATGAGGTGGTTGCTAATGAGTGACTTAAAAGCAGCTATACAGTAATGGTGGAGCAGGAGCATGAAGATGAAGCTGGTTGGATCAGCCTCTGGAGTATTTGTATCATGTCTGGTTGGGTAATGATTGGATTCAAGAATTCTTTAATGGACAACGAGGTTCGAGAATGTTGTAAAAGGTTCACTGAACCAGTAAGTGACTGGTGGAACTCGATAAACTGGATTCTGAGCGAGCCTTGGTGTTAAAATGAGTGCGGTCAGTTCAGCCTAAGCAGATAGAATGTAGGCATGCATAATTTAGTGTCTTTGAGTTACACAGGGAGACATTTATTTTGATATTTTTCATAGTAATTGCACAATTTACACAATAATATGTTAAAAAAAAAAGTGTCGCATTCAGCCCACAGAGACAATTAAATTTCAGGAAAACAAAGTTCTGACTTCGGCCCAGGGTCTGAATTTAAATTTGCCAACCAGTCTGCTATTTTTACCCTTTTAGCTACACAAGCTGAACACTGGCGGTATGAATTAGCAGCACTGGTTGGCTGAAACAATTATTCACTGGAAGATCATTAAATTTAGGAGACATTCTTGTTCCAGACAGTGAATCTGAAGATGACCGACTTCCTCACTTCACAACCACTCTGAACAACAGGCCGGAGTCCAGACTTACAATCAGTTTTATTTGGATTTGAGAATGATTTCCACGTAGCATCAGTTAGCTGAGCTGGGGTCAGTTTGGTCTGAGCAGATATAATGTGGACTAACTTCTACTTTCACTTAAGTCAAGAGCAGAGAAAGGCAGCTAAAAGCTCAGTTCGGTCGAAGCTGGATAATGGTTTCGCCCATCATGAGGCCAAGTAGATATATTGTAGCACAACTTAATACCCTCTGCAGGGCCTGGCAATGGGGCAAAGCTCTCTGACATGAATGCTGAGCTTCCACAGGAATCCTCACCAGAAGTGACAGCAGCAAGAAAAATAGAGGCAATATTTAACCTGCTGCTTTAAATACAAAGTTCTGCTCATTTCAGTGTGTCAGAGGACGCTCAGCCGTTACCAGGCTTGCCTCGGGTCTGCGGCTGTTTAATCACTTCCACTGCCTTCCTGTGCCATTACATCACGGTTTCATCATTTTTTTGGAAGATCCCGACAGAGATCTTTTTTATTTGATCTTAAAGGGGCCAAGGATAGGCTGTGCTTTTCCACCAAATCACCCCAGGAAATACTAGTCATCAGAGGATTTGTTGAATGTTCCACATTTGTTTCCAAAACTGGGAAAAGAAGACAGAAGTGTGAAAGAAGCTGGCTTGTTTCTGGAAGAGGTTTTATTGTTCGCAGTGGTTTTGACATAGATGCCACTTGTTAGTCATAGTGTCTTAAATTTAGCCACATTTACGCAATAAGGAAATGCATCTGTGGCTCATTTTACACACACACATTCAGTTTCTGTTTTCAGATCACCGTTTCACTTGATTTGTGCAATAAGTTATCTTCTTCCCTTATTCATTATTCATGCACTGTTTCATCTCAAAGACAAAGGAGTTGTTCATATCAAGTCAAATCTGCAAATTAATCTATCAGGGGCAGTATCAAATTTAAATGTGCTTATAAAGAGTTTGATCTGGGACTTGAAATAAGAATTCAGGGAAAGAATTAGTAAGATTCCCTGTGAACCCTGCATGGGAGTCTCTTTGTGTAATCACAATTACATCTAATTAGCCTTTCGCATGGGACCAAAACTCAATTCTGATGTAAGCCCTGAACTTTCAGAAAACAGAACGAAGTTTTACTGGTTGCTCAAAGCAGCAACGTTATATACTATGAATGGAATAAGGAAGACAGAAAATTCACTTTGCAACTGTCCTCTACCAAACATTTTTAGCATCCTAAAGGTAACATTAATGTTGTTCTGGTACTAAAGCTCTAAAAATCTACAATACTTTACTTGTCCAGTAGTGCTAAAGTCAACAATTAGCTGCTAACGAGCCAGATTTTAGAAGTTTAGAAGTTATTTTTTTGACCTTTTTGCCATTATCCTAGTGCACAGTGGAGAGAGAAACCTGACACTTGAGAAGAGGAGTTGAGAGAAACCTGACACTTGAGAAGAGTTGGGGGAAAGAGTCAATAGGCATGGGTTGGACTCAAACCCATGAGCTCTACATCAGGACTATAGCCCTGGTTATGGGTCGCCCACTCAACCTGTTGAGCTAGAGGCGCCCCAGATCATTTTCTAAAGAGTTGGTGGACAGTAACGATGAGCTAAAAGGGTTTGCTAAAATTATATGTCCAGTAACATCCATCTATTACCAAGTTGAGCTTGCAGCAGCAGCTGATTAGCAAAGCAGGCTAGACATCTGTTACTTGAGAAACTTCAAACGATATTACAAAGTCTGACGGGGTATGGACCTATCGTCCAACCAACATCTGATCTGTATATGAATGTCTTCTCCAAAAATAAAAACAAATGTTAATGCAATGACTAGCATTCTGATTCAGCCAGCTGAATAAAAGTGTCGCTCCACATCTTCATGCCATCTCAAGCAATCCCAGCAAAAGCTCGTAGAAGGCGCTATATGTGTCTGTTTCAGCAGTACACCTATTAATAGACTATGATGTGAAGAATTGGCTGAATTCCCCTTTAATACAGGGTACAAATGGAAAAACCAATGGATCTGATGACCTCATCAGGACTTCCAGCCTCTGGTTCTTCTTAGCCCGACTGCTCCCAGTAATTATCTAAAGGGAGTTGTTCCTCATCAGGTCCCTGGACAACTTCAACTGTTTTTTTGACACCACTGAGTCAAACTTCTCATCTCTACTGCTTGTATCTAGTCTCCACCAAAAGCTCATGACTGAATCAGATTATTGAAGAGTTTGATGTCAGATATGCAGAGAGATTTGGGTAATTAATTATTCAAACGTCATTCACTGAAACTCAATCTGAGTTCTTTTTTGGTTTATGTAACTGTTTGATTTATTTATATTCATGCTGCCATTGGATGAAGACGTATATGAAGTGCAAATGTTGGCAGCTCAACTACTTCCATATGCAAGCATGAAAGCATTTCTGGGGATCTTAGTTATTCTGACTTTCTTATGAACTCATACATGACTGGAACTCACAGACTAGGACTTCAAACCCAACTCCATCCTGACCCCGGTTTTATCACTGAGTTTATGTATTTGCCATGTGTGAAATAAGTTCTTTTACAGTGACTCACTCAAAGCAACTCCACAAAATTACATTGGTACACATCTAAACTGCATTTCAGTGATGTTTTGAAGGGTTTTTGTTCTGGGTGAAAGTCTGGCCATTGGTTTATGCCACCATCCACCCTCTCACCTCAAACTTTAGACTTCATTGCTCTTCTGACTGTCTTTCCTTTCTCCTTCTCTTCTAAACGGATGTTTGAGATGCAGTTTAGTTGAGTAGGAAGGTAGTTTCGTGGAGACTTAATTGCTCAAAGATGTGTTGCTGCAAAATTGCTAATAGTTGAGTTTGTTTGTGAAATCTTTACTTTTTAGTGTCACCATTGATCTAATCAGTCTACCTGCTATAAACAAAAGTGCCTCTTCTTTCGTTAAAAACCTTTACCTTTGGATTCTGGCTTTGTTTTTGTTGGATTCATTCCATGTAATCCTCTGAAGTCGACTCTTACTTCATTGTGAAGCAGAATTCACCAAAAGTTGGATTGTTCACCCACTGATATGGAACATGAGGTGGGTTTTGACCATCATGAGGGAAATTAGTTTTATCCTACAGATGTATTGCTGCAATAGTAATTCTCCCTCTGTTTGTCCACATGTACCTTCCATGCCTCTTTTCAGTACCTTCCATGTCTCTTTTCAGTTACTTTCTGTTTTTTTTGTAAAGATCCCTGTCTTTGTATGTTTCTTGTTTCTCGTCTCTTTTGACCTCCCGGATTTGTTGCACCTGTGTCTTGTCTCCTTAGTTAGTTCTCTCTGTATGTGTAGTCTTGTGTCTTCCTTTATTTTTTGCCAGTTTGTCCTGCAGAATCTCTGATTTGTTCACCCGATGTTCACCTACCTCTTAATGTTACGTATCTGTTTCTGGTTTGTGCATTTTTGTATTTTTGGGGGATTTCTAGGATTCTTTTCACCCTGGAATAATTTTGATGCTTTGGATCTTGCGTATTACCTAGATTCTCCAGCCATTTTATGTTTGCTCACCACCTTTTGTAAAGTAGTTGTGTTTAATTTGAACTTCCTTTTTTTGCCACAACCTGTCTGCCATCTATATCTGCACTTGGGTCCTCACTTAAATCCTCCCTGAACCTTTGAGGTCTGGTCCTACTCCTGAGCTTTAGCTTAAAACATTAAGAGGCATGTTTCATATCAGCTGATGCGTCTAAAGAACATTAAACTCCAAACAGGTGAGTGATTTTAATCAGTTAATGAAGCTCTACTCCACCTCTCCAGTCTGCTTTGTTGACTGGACTCCAGACTAACCAGTGGTTTGTGGTGACTCTGGTTACCTAAAGGGTTTTGCAAGTATAAACATGATTTGTGTATTGTTACTTAACAACGCTTGTGTTTGCTTATCATTGTATCTTGGATGAAGATCTGAATGAAAATCAAAGTTAGGACACATAAAGGTAGATAATTTCAAAAGGGTTCAATTACTTTTTCTTGACACTGCAGCTCGAAAGTTTTGAATCCAGGTAGATTATCCTTCTGTACTCATTTTCCTTTTCTGCTTTTGCTGAAAAGTTGGGCAAAACGCATTAGTGCACCTGTAAAACTCTTTCATCTTTATCACCACAAAAAGTGCTGTTCCCAACACTTCCTGACTATTGGAGTTATTACATTATTCTGGATAGATGATTTTTATATTTCTGATAAGTTTCCCAAAAGCACCTTAAAGGACCTCATCTCATTCACACACACTCGCTCATTTCCTGTCTGCTTACCGGCTCTGTTAGGGCCTCTCTGTGACTGCAGTGTTCTTTAATCAGGAGGAATGAAAAGAGTCTGTGCTGAGGAGAGTTAAAGGAAGGAGGAGCGTGACCCAGATAGTGGAAAGTGCAGCACATTGATCAATATTTCCCTATGTTTGGAGGCCTGACACACACTAAAATAGTACACAGCAATGAACTTTACAAAGCCGGAGAAGGAGGGAGAGGCAGTTATTTTAGGAACACTAAAACAAAACTGAAATAGAGATTGTGAATTGTTCACACCAACTAATGCAGTGGTGAGTCTTGTTTTAGGCTGCCGATGTAAATGTAATCCCTAATGTTGCGCCATTTGTCCTCATTAAAACGAGGAAACAACGGTCTCTGAAGCCAAATCAGATTATCCAGTCGTCTTCAGAAACAAATGTGTATTGATTTTATAATGTCTTTCTCAAGTTCTGCAATGTATGCTGATGTATGTGGAGTAGTAGAGGCAGAAAGTCTTAAGAAAGCAACGACGGTGTTTGTTTATTGACTATTATGCAGCCACAACATTAATACCACCTGAAAACCATGTTGGCATTCTGTGGATACACAATGGGATTGGGATTGGAAGAGTTCGGAGACACTTTGGATTTTTTGTGCTGAGGCATCCCATTGATGGGTGTCACTCTTGTTTGGGAGTACCAATGTTTAGGAGGGTGGTACGCGGGGGGCGGCATAGCTCAGTGGGTACAGCGGCTGTCTTGTAACTGGAGGGTTACCGGTTTGATCCCTTTCCTGGAGAGCTCATGTCGAGGTGTCCCTGAGCAAGACACCGAACCCTTAACTGTTCCTGATGGGTCATGGTTAGCTCCTTGCATGGCAGCATCAGTGTGTGAATGGGTGAATGTGATGTATAATGTAAAGCGCTTTGGGTATCATTTCAGGTATAGTAAAAGCGCTATATAAATACAGACCATTTACTTGTCAAACTAACATCCACATAAATGTCAAGACCCATGGTTTCCCAGAAGAATATTTTATTGTAACGAGCTGATCAATATTATTCACGCGACCTGTTTATTGTTGTGGTTGACCAATGCATACTTTATTTCACATGGGGGGAAACTGTAACCCACTAGCATTAAAGGAATAGGAAATCATCAACATCAGCATGTTGAAAAATTTTTAAAAAATATCCTGCTATGTAGGATTGAAAGATACCTTCTAAAATCAATGACACAACTTACTGTGCAACTGAAACGCCTGCAAATCAAGAAAATGTCTTCACTAACTTCACAACACACTTGCAAATACAAAAAATAGAGCACACTGCAACAGAAAAGCAGCATCAGCTCATTTTCCACCTCCAGTCGTCAGATAGCCAACGACGTGGCTTTAAGAGCCATTAATTATTGCAACAACAAGAATATCTCGGCTGTGAGCTTGACTTCTTAGTGTCCAATTGAAGCGTTTAATTGTATAGCTACTCAAAGCTCGGTCCTGTATTCGTGTTTTCAACATATATGTGTTACTGTTAGACATAGATCAAGGTTTTTTTTGTAACCTTAAAATTTGCATTGATTTAAATCCACTTCATGCTCTGATTTTATCTGGTTGCCCCGTTATAGTTGGTATATTTTTGGTTTCTGTGGTGATAAATATGCTAATGATCAACGTCACACCAATTTGAAATCCTGCTTGTGTGTTTATTTTCTTCTACGATGCCAGTCTTTCTGCAGCCTGCTAGCTGCAAACATGAACAGCCCCTGGGGTTAGGGTCTGGGAAATCACCACGTGAATATATAGCAGTAATTACAACTCTGTCTTACATTTGTAAGAGCTTGATGTCCTGTTGGGGGTTGTCTTCTAAAAGCTGGTCCCTGATAAATATACCAGCAGGAGGTTCTACATGTTGGAGAGGAAAACACAGTAAACAACTTGTGGTGCATTTTTCTTGATTCCCGAAAAATGTGCAGCCGGACCTGTAATTAACAGAATCAATAACAGTTGAGTTGATCAAAAAAAGATTTAAAACAATGAAGAAAAATAAAGCGCTGTGTTCATGTGCAGTTGTGTTTACTAGAGGAGAAAGATGACGAAACAAAGGGAAGTAAAATCAGCAGCACTGGAGCTGAGCAAAGGGGGTAAAAACAGGCCCAGAAGAGAACAAAAAAAGAAGGGATGGTGAAACAGAGGATAGTCGAGGTGCAGAGGTGTGAGATGAGCAGAGGAGGAGACAGAAACGACTGCAGAAAGGCATTAACAAGTCAGATGTGCGGCGGCATCCGAACAGACGTGTCATAGCTTAGTCATCTGCGGACGCATTGGGGGAGGCAATCATGGCGAACACACGGTAAAACACACACGGTAAAACCCACACAGTCACCCCACGGCACCGCTGTGACTTCATCTGATTTCACAATGACAAACAGCGCTGTGTGTGCGTCAGAGCCGGCACTAAAGCTTTGCATGTGTCTGCATCTGCTTTTCTTCATGTGTTTTTGTACCATAATGAAATTCTCTTTTCCCCATGTCACCCTCAACAACAACAGCAACAACAAAAAAAAAGTACCTGTTTTTGAAAAGGCTTCTTCATAGCGATGTGAGGCAAGGATGTGTTGAACATGGCATTTTCAAATCCCTCGCTGAGAACAAACACGGGAGGAAAGATACTCATAAATGAAACGTGGTGAAGCGTCACGGTCTCCTTGATGAATCCTGACAGCAGTAATTTACTCTGCCGTATTTAAACATGTAAGGTGATGATTAAATAATCGCCAGTGGGAACGAGTGAGTGTGTCATGTCTACTTCCTGTAACCTTTTCCTTCCTGTCACTTGTTCGTGGCTTCATGTATTCCTCAAGATAGAATCTACATAGAACATGCACCTAACAGTCCTCACTGTCTGAATACAGAAGACCAAAGCTCCCTCACTCACTTTAAAATTTTATCTTCCTGTACAGTCATATAGGTGGTTTGTTCTCTCTTATACCCACTCCCCATAAAATGATGTTCTTATAGAACTAAACTGCATCCTTTGTTTTGAAAAAAATGAAAAAGTGAACTGTGACCTCTGACATGGTGGGTAGTTTCATTTTCTGTCATCAGTTTTCACTTCCAGATTCACTTTAGGAATCAGCACTATGTGGTTAGGTTTAGGAAAATATCAGACTTTGTAAGACACATTTTAGGCGCTTGGTTAAGGTTCAGAATAATGTCATGGTTTGTGTTTTTGAACCTTCTCTCCATTTTCTGAGTTACTATGGTGACAAGTCCCATCCCGTCTAACATATGTGTTACGTCTTCCTTAAGGCTCAGGAAATGAGATGGAGAATGAATTGTGTAAAACAAAAGCTTTTTTATGTACAGAGTTGCAACAAAAATACAGGACTACAAAACTAAACCAGAAAACTACGACCGGAAGTGGTTTACAGGAAACTGATTCAATAGACACAGACTAACTCAGGAGAGCTCCTAGAGGGCTGACGGAGATATACGAGTACAATGCAAAATAGTAGAATTCACTAACCCATGGAAGGTAATACCTAGGCAGGAAAGACAGGCTAAGAAGAGTGATTACACTCGAGACCAAGAATGTACCAAGAAACAAATACTAACCTCAAGTTATAGAAAAAACACTAGAACTAGACAAGAGCACAAAGACTATAAGCGCTGAAGAGTGACTACACTCACAGGAAACTCTGAACTACCAAACTATACTAACCTGGACAATTTCTAATAGACAAATTACCATGAGAGCTCTGAATTCAGAATTACACACATGAGAATCCAAAATAACTCTAACAACTAGAAGGCTAATCTGGGATGCTCAGACTGGGACTTAGCTGAACTGTATGGAGGGGAATGGGGCAGGTGGACCAGGGAGTTTTCTTGCTGAGGTGGAGTGGTCAGGAGCGTCTGAGGAAGACACGGTGTATTGCTGGTGGTGAGGACCTCGGCGGTCGGAGGCTGCGGCGACAAGCTCGTGGTTGTGAGACGTCAAGGAAGGAGGTAGAGGGACAGTAATGGACCGGGTGAGTGAAATCCAGAAGGACAGGTGGTTGAGGAGCAGTGGCTGGGAAGTGGTGTGCAGGTGAGCCAGGAAAACAGGTGATCCAGGAGGGTGAGGAACATGCTGAGCACGAGCAGGTGGCAATCCTGACTAGGAAGAAACAGAACACAAGTTAACAGAAGTTCAGGAACCAGAGGCTGAATAGAACGGTGCATAGAACTGACTATGGATCGTTCACGGTCCAGCGACGAGTGAAGTCTGACTTTATTGCAGCAGAGGTGAGTCTGATGGGCCAGGCTCCACCTGCTCATGCTTCTGCTGATGCTGATTAGTGATTAGAATCACCTGCCGCCGCCGCCTTTGTGACAAGCACACCTAGGTTGTTTTTCAATATGCGTACTTGTCCGTACTTGCGTTCTCGCGTACTCGTGAAACGTCATCAGTCGGAGACCGAGTACTGTTCCAATTCAAAGAACGCATCTGACTGAGAATGGAAGTAATACCCGGATGTGTTCTCACTCCGCCCACATTATTGAGACGGCATCAGACCAGACTTGTGCGGACTTGGGGCGACCAAATAACCCATGATGCATTTCGCGCCGACCAGCGGGAAAGGCTGAGGAGGAAACTTTCAGAGGTAACAAGTTTTTTTGGGAATACTACTGTTATGATGATACAAAATGTAGTTTTCACATTATTTCAGGCGAGTAAGTAGTTGTGTAAACATCAAATATGTGGTCAATTTATCAAGATAAAGCCTGATTAAAAATTTACTCCAATGGTTTTGGAGATGTGAGCGTCCAGGTTAGATGGCTATGAGCGGCCGGTCAGCTCTCACCGTAGCTGCTGAGAGCAGCCTGATGTCAGCAGGACTTTTTGAAATCTGCCGCTGGTTCTGACGGTTCTATGGTGGTTAAACGGGGATATAAGTAGGTTTACATTTATCTAATGGTCACACTTTGGCCTCACGGTGTATTTTTTTATTGTTCAGATAAAAATGGGCTTGACAGAAGTTAAAGTTAATGTTCATAACATAATCTCTCTCTTCATCTTGGACAACACACAGCATCCTCTGCACAGGACTGTGATCAGGCAGAGGAGTGTGTTCGTCTCCAGGCTGCCGTCTCTGACCTGCTGTCTCTGACCTGCTCCACCAACAGACTCAGAAACTCTTTTGTCTCCCTGGCCATCAGACTGTACAACACATCACTGAGTGGTCAGGGGGGTGGGTGTCACGGTCACAGTCATCATCACATTAGGACCTATGTGATTATTATTAGGTAGTTCGATACAACTTTTTTTTCCCTACTACCTGTCGAAGCCACTTTCTAATCACTATATTCACTTTAATTTTATACTACTATAGTCTGTGTATCTGTCAGACTATAAACCTCTGGATGTTGGAGGACAAGCATCAGGTATGTATGTAGACTAATGTATTTTAGTAATGTTAGAAATAAAACTGTAAATCCATCCATCCCTGTTTATGAGATGTCCTCGTGAAGGTTTAATATTTTTCAGCAATCAGTTTCTGAAAAGTTTTTGTGGACAGAACTGACAGAACTGAGAATGAGATGGTTCAGTTCAACTGCATCACAAACTACAGCTGACACTAAACCAGTGGCTCTAAAATATTTTTAAAAAAAAAAAGGTGTACAATAATCTCACAAACCTGACACAGTAACTGTTTTAATATTAAAACGTGAACATGCAGGGCTGTGTTATTGTATCTGTTCCATTTCGTTGTTTTTCACTGGTGTTCCAATTGCACTTCAGCCTCGATGCGTTCTCGCATTCTCGCAAGTGCATACTTGGCGAGAATGACTCACAAGTCCGTTCTCGCCAAGTATGCAAGTACGGATTTGCGTACTTAGAATTGAGAAATGGCCCTAGAGAAAACAGAAATGGCGGGGGGAGGGGAGTGCACTATCTGGAGCCCTCAGCAGCCGGCCTGATAATATGATTGGTTGGCTGAAAAGGGGCAACAGTGAAGCAGTAAAATAAACAGCACTGATTAGTGATATGTTACAAACAAACCAGTAGAAAGTACGTTCCCTTCAAAACATACTTAAGAATGCGTTTGAGTTGTGACTTTTGTGGCGACTCGGTTGGAAAGTTAAAAACATGCTGATGGAAGAAGTTGCAAGGAGGTAAATGATGAGAAAGAGTGGTCCCAACACAATATTCTGTGGTGACATGTAGAGCTTTCTGAATCTGTGCCACAGACTCCAAAATATGACAGACAACCCAAGAGGGCCTGATGGTATAAAATAAACAGATCCAGATAAATAGTAAAAGAACACTGTTGAGAATTAACCATATCTCGCTCTGCTCTGTCTTTTAATAAAGGCACAAAAGACATAAAACTAAATATAAAATGGCCTGAAAAATGGCAAAAAAGTCCTGTTGAGATTGATGCAGCTTTGCACAGATCAACTCATAGAAATATCAGAGGATCTCTGTGAACTTCTTGACAAGTGTTCCGCAGCTCCACATGGATGTCTGTTTTTACTGTTGGAGGCCAACCCAATCCAACACTAGTCTTCTATGTCTTTTGGCATTTGTACCACTGACTCCTGTTTCAGAACTTGCGGCAAAAGAAGCTGCATGCATGCTCCTTCATGCAAGGTTTTGAGCAAGGTTTTTCTGAAATTACGATTTTCCCAGAATCAGTTCTCTCAGAAATCAGCGCCTCTATAAGTGCCTGTAATTGGTCAGCAATGGAAATTGCTTGCCAAAATCAGTGGTGAATTAATGTGTCATTGGCAGCAAATTAGTTTATTAAGGCGACTGATTTTCATCACTTATGCATTCTAATCTGAGTAGACCCTTCAGCATTTTCTTTACTTAAACCCTCCATCTGTGTATGTATTCTACAAATATCTTTTTCTAGTTTATTGTTATTTGTGTGTCTTTTAATAGCAAAGCTTTAGAACAGTGCACTATTGTTTGGGAACACATTTCATCTATTTGCTGCAGATTCTATATACTGTTAGTATATAAGGAGAACATGATTTAGATCTGGAGTGTGTTTCTGTGCGCATATACATGTTCTAGTAAGTCTAACTGAGCTGCCATTAAGCAATAATAGTGTTTTTGCAAAGTCTGCCCATGTGTGTTCACTTGCAATGATTAAACAGCCGAGTATTTGTGTGTGTGTGTGTGTGTGTCTGTCTATGAGTTGTAGCGATGATTAAATCATGACCAGTTTGAAGGCTCTTTTATAAATGTCAGAATATATAAGAGTCAATTTTTCTACTCGGGGGTTTTGCCTGTCTGATGGCGCATTCATCTTCCTCAACAAAACAACGAGGTTGTGTGTGTATATGAGTCGAGGAGAGAGAGTCGAGGAAAGAATGAGTGCTGAATGCAAATGGGAATTGTGGTATTTTTGAAAAATGTACACAACTCATACAAAACTATTCCCAGTGTGTGTTCAAGGAGAGTTTCAGCCTGGTATAGAGACAAATACCCAGAGTTCTGATCAAGTCTGAACACTGTTCTGTCCCCACAATGACACAAAAGTCATTTCAGTTCATTTACAAACAGCCGATATTCCCTCGCAGGCAGAAACAAAGATGATGCAGTTATTATTAAATTGAAATCAACAGACTCAGCCAGAAAACAGCAAGAAACAGAGTCACTGTACTCGAGAAATGCACAGAATGGCATCTGAAAAGTCACTGGTTCTTCTTCAACTTTTGATCATTTCTCTTCTCATCTTGACCGTGTCCTCTGATGCTTGTAAGTGTCCTCTGGTAAAGATGATTTATGAGATATATTTGATGGGGAACGTGATGAATGAAAGCATTAGTTTCATTTCTGTCCAACATGGTGTTCTGGCAGGAGTCCACCAGAACTCTGGGCTTAATGGATCTGCTACAAAGTCTTGGTTGCAGAGACCACAAGATGAGTTGGTAGGAGATCCATTAAATCCTGGAAATTAGAGTTGGAATTCATCAACCAACACCCTGTTGTGAGCTCCTGGTTTGTCCCTCCTCGGTCCACTGCTGGCCTGGGTAACCCTACAAACTGTGTAGTTTCTGAGATGCTCTGATCCAGAAGTCTGTTTCTGGTCAGAGCTGCCTCTTTCTTCCACATCCAACATGTAGACTACGATAACCGACTTAACGTCTGACACAGCCTTGATACTGACATGGACCATTTTTACATTATCAATATCATCAACCCACAAAATTACCCCTGTATAAGCAACTAAACAAAATTCTCAATCCGATTTTGAAGCAATATCATTTACTATGACTGCTTTGTCCTCACTTCTTTCCACTTCTGACAGATCTGTGCATGTTTGGCCTCCTACTCTGATTAAAAGGGATGTTCAATTCTTATGCATTATCTATGTTGCATTGAATTCTGTTCATTTGGTTCGTTTAGTCGTTCATTAAAATAAGCCAGCCAGTCTTCAGTTTAGATCAGGTGTAATGGAAATGGCCAAATTTTGTAGTTTTGAAATGTCACTTCGACCTGATGATGGGGACAAAGACATTTAATGTATTTCTCAAACCAGAATTTCCTCTGATCCACAGAGTCCAAAGATTTTTTTTTAGAATTTATTTTGGCCTCATAATTGTGCAACTGACTTACAATTTAAAAAAAAAAAAAAAAAAAAAACAGCCCTGGGCTTAAAGTTTTATCGTCAGTCACACAAGGTTCATTGAAAGGACTAGATGTTGTTGAGTACTTGATGTTCTGCTATCGGGCTTTGCCAGCAGGACACATCGTCAGTTGTGTACCTCAGCATCACGCAGTGTTTCTGCCAATTATCACAGTACACCCTCTGCTGAGGTAGACCCACCAAAGGGTTGATCAAGCCTGGGTGTATGTCCCATAGTTAGCTGTCGCTCCTCTTCAGCTGCAGCCGATGGCTCGTCCTCTCGGCGGGGTTGGCAGCAATTTGATGGTTTTTCTGTGAGCCTGTCCCCTGACTCTGACCCCTCTAAGGAGTTCTGCTGTTGTGCTGGCTACAAAGCTCCTACACCCCACCTCCACCCTTATCTTCCAGCCTCTGTCCTCTGCCCCAGCTGCTAGGTTGGAGTAGCCCAACTTCTAACATTCATGTGCTTCTTCGATGGCGTCCTCCCAGGGAACTGTCAGTTCTACGATGTAGGCGAGCTGGCAGGAATTAGACCAGAGGATGAAGTCTGGTCGCAGGGTAGTTGTTGTGATCAGGGTTTGAGGGGCTAACCCTCGGCTTGTCCCTCTCCTGAACAAACAATTGTGGGTGTCGGCACACATCCTGGTTGTTGAACATCTAACCGTTGATGGATACCCTCTTGCACTCGAGTTTATTGGCTAGACACCTGAGGACCTGGTCATGTTTCCACATGCATCTGCCTTGGATGTGCTTGAATGTTGCAGGGGTTGTATACAGGTGGCAAGATGGGTCCTTTCCAAGTTACAGCTGCAGATTTGTGGAAGAGGGCAGTAAATCATATGGAAAGATGAAGCTCAGCCTGTTAGATTCCATGCCCCAGAGTTAGCTCCATGTGAGTTTTCTCTTCTCCACACCGTCCCACATCATCTACCAGCCCTTGTCATCTAGTGCTATGGCTTTGGAGCATCTGGCTGCTTCCTCCTGCCGCCGCACCTCCTCTATCATCAGGGTTCGATGTTCGGTTGCAGATGCCTTTTGCCAGAGGGGTGTTACAGCTCTAAGGCCAAAGCCACTACATCACGATGGAGGAGAACAGATTTGGCCTGTATGAGCTGTGGCTGATACACATTAGAGAGATGCTCATCTGGGTCTGTCGCATCCAAACTGCCACATTTTTCAGAGTTTAAGAGACAAGACAAGAACTTTTAACCCATAAACATACAGAATTTCCTGTTTCTCTCTTCTTCAGTAAGCTTTATGGAGTTTAAACCTCATTCCACATTGGTGCACATTCAAGTCTTTTGTGGTTCTAGAACAGATAATACAGTGTCTTAATCTTAAGAGCCTAATAATGCCTCTGATCTGAGTTTTCTGAGTTTTACCCATGACAATAGCTACTTATTTGTCTATTAGTATTTATTTGTGTTTCCCTCCAACCTTGTTCACAATAATGTAAAGGAGCAGCCTTCATAGTTCCGTTTAATTCCCTTGCGGGTGATTAATGGGAGCTTCTGGCTGCCCTTTAATCTCAAAATGTTGTTTAAAAAAAAAAAAAAAAGAAAGAAAAGAAAAAAATAAGAAGTCAAGACATACAGCTGATTATTTACACCCAAAATCATCTCATTCATATCTGAGCCTTAAGAGTGAAATACTGATAACATTTAGCAAAGACATGAGCCAGTCCAACTTTTCTTGAAGTACAAAGACTGGAATTTACAGTTTCTCTCTGTTTTTTTTTTTTAAATTTCCACAGCATTTTCTGCTGTTCTTTGCTTTACTTCGATCAGAAGAAAATGGAGATCCTAAGTGGAAAAGGAAAACAAACCCAACAGCCTAAAGCTGACTTGTAGGTTTTGCAAATTAGCTTGTTTTAACGATTCACTTCATTCTAATTCATGAAACAATCAGGAGGCTTTTTTTCTTTCCTTTTTTCTCTCTTAGCTCCACAGTAATTAATGAAAGGTCCCGACTACTGATTAAGTTCAGCTGAAGCGTAATAAAGAGGGAGGACAGGCACAGAGCTCTGAGCTGCTTATTTCCATTAAAGCTAAATCTAAAACACCGCTCGGCTGCATTAAACTTATTGTCAAACCAACCGTTCGAGCCACATCTCAAAAACACACACATAAGAATGAGCCTTCATAGACAAACGCAGTCTCTCCAACTCCATTAGATTAAGATCCAGACTGAAGTTGATAAATACGTGTGGCCGTTTTAAATTGTTCTTTTTATTGAATGACTAACCAGGTTGCTAATTTGGTGTGGCATAATTAATTACAGTCAATTAGATAAACAGATGGCGCAGAGGAAATGAGCGTGAGGATCATTAGCTGGTGTGGGCGGCTGGATCGGGCTTCACCACTCGCCCACCAAAGTAGCCGTGAAGAGGCTTTAGTTAGGAGAAAACAGAGACGTAAACAGATGAAGACGGAGGCTCGGATTGGGTTATGCTGACAGTAAACAGCTGGCTTTAAAGAAATCATCTGCTGCACTGAGTTAATATTAATGTCTGTTTCGCTGCTTCCTGCTGAGGAAGTGAATCCCTGCGTGACCACTTAAGAGTTCACACTTTGGAGAACAGTTTTTGGTGTGTTTGGTTAAAACCTCTATCTACAAAAGTCTCAGCTGATCTTCAAAAATTGGTAAACCTCCTGTAAGGCTGACATGTAGAAGAGGAGAAAAACATCCAGTAATAACTGTAGGAACTAATCTAAGCAGCTGATTCCAACTCATGGGTCCTTTGAATTCGCTGTTGCTCAACATTAGCTAACATTTCCTGCAGGTTATGTAGATGATGTTCTAATGATGTTTTAGTGAAAACATTTTAATACAATGTTCAGAGGCAGTTTTAAATATGTATCATTTAAAGTACACTGTGAAAACTGTATTTTCAATAAACTGCTGATTTACAGATTTTCCTTGTTTTGTTACAGACATCTCATAAAATCGCAGGAAGACAATTATATTTTAGTTTACTAGTTAACCATAAAAAACAGTCAAATTACATTTTAAATCAGCCAAAAAAAATTACAGCAATTTGCTGTTATTTGAAAGAAAAACTTTGTATATTAAGGATTGAAAGCTGATAATAAATCATTTTTTTAAATACAAATTTACTGCAAAATAACAGTCTTACTGTTTTTAAATTAGCCAAAAAAATCAGTACAGATTTATCCTCTCTTAAATTGCAAATATTTACCTGAATTAATTAACTGAAAAAACATATAGTTAAAGCAACCAAAAGCCATAAATATTCGCTGTTATTTGACAAAAGAAATGACGTTTCATATTTATAAAAAAAAAATGGTAAATAATAGGCATCTGTTGAGATTTTCAGAAAACATCTCATAAAATTACAATTTTTTTTTCTTAACAAAATGACATATTACTGTATTTAAATCAGAAAAATGGTATTTTAATGATTTTTTCCTGTTTTGTTAAACTACAGATATCTAATAAAATCACAGGAATATTTATTAGTTAACTGTAAAATAACAACAGAATTCAATATTTTTACCAAATCTATGTTAGCAAAAAAAAAATTTTAAAAACAATATTTGCTGTTATTTGAAAGAAAAAGTAAGTATACTACAGACTAAGTGACAATAAATAACGCTCGTCAGCTGTCATTTTGCAGATTTACCCTGATTTGTTAAATGACCAAAAACAACTATTAAAATCCAGATAAATAATTTCATTTATCAGTTAACTGAATAAAAACAGGACAAAATTAATGTGTCTGATTGAATTATAAATCAGCAAAACATATTGTTTTACAGATATTTGCTGTTATTTAAAACATTCACACTGAAACACATTTAAATCAACACAAACCAGCCCATCTCCTCAGAGTTATAGAAACAAACCAGCATTTCAGATCTGGAACATTCTTCAGGTCTTCAATATTTGTCTGTGTTATGGGGGGGCTGGGGAACCCAGGCGCAGACACAGAGAGACTGGCAGTAATGTGAATTAAAGAAAGACTTTAATTACACCAGAGGACAAAAACAATACATAAACAGAGAACTGAACTGGGAGGAAACAAACTAAACCAAACCACTACAAACAAACACTATGAAAACATGGAAGATCACTAAACTAGAACTAAACGAAGGAGGGGTACTTACAAGATGGGGGGAACTAACAACAGAAGGGGAAGGGAAGCAGGCTGAGGTAATCCAGGGGCAAATGGGAAAGAGGAAGGAACAACTGGCTGGAGACTGAAGCAGAGCTGACGAGAAACCGGGAGGAAAACTAAGTCCATGCATGAGAAAATCCAGGAGGGGGGAAAACAGAGTCCAAAAGTAAATTCAACAGAATGTCTTGAGTCCGTGACGAGATGTGAATCCTTGAGGGTATGTGGGTCGATGATCCGGCAGGGAGTGAATGAATGAGCAGGGTTTAAATAGTGGAGGTGAGGTGGAGAACAGGTGAATGGTGTGACCTGATTGCTGCAGCTGAAACTCATTGTAGCAATCAGCAAACCAGAGTGCAGGCAGGTGAAGCAGGTGAAGCAGGAGGGCGAGAGACAGGGAGAGAGAGAGACATGAAGGAGAGGTGACAGACAGAGGGAGCCAAAGAGAGACAGGTCAACACAGAAACAAATCAGGACTCAAGGGAGAAAGGAGGAAAAAGAGGAAGAAGGGAAAGAAGGGCAGGGGCTAGAGCAGGATCCTAACAGTCTGTTGGATTGTGGTAAAACATGCATCTGTTTAAAGAAAAACTCAGATATATTCCAACCTGTCATTTTTTCCTAATAAACCTGACTACTGTGACTCTGAGTCTAATGCTGACTTGCACGTCATTTCTGTTCTATCAGTGGTTCTCACAGTGAACTGACTTCATGGATCCACCTGAGAACTGGCTGCTAAGGTCAGACGTGTCTCATAGAGCGCGGATGACAGAATATTAGTGTATACATGGGTTTTCTCTAGGTTCTCCAGCTTCCTCCCACAGTCCAAAAACATGCTGAGATTAAGTGGTGATTCTAAATTGTCTGTAGGTGTGAATGTGAGTGTGATTGTTTGTCTCTATGTGTAGCCCTGTGATAGACTGTTACCTGTCCAGGTGTCCCCTGCCTTCACCCTCAGTCAGCTGGGATAGACTCCAGCCCCCCATGACCCTAATGAGGATTAGTGGTGTGTAGATGGTGGATGTTTTATATAAATATTGGTGGGATGAGATTTAAAAAAAAATGAAACTAATTAATTAGAGTCTCTGTAATTAATTAAGCACGATTAATCACATTTTTGTCAAATAGCAATATTTGACACAATGAGTAAGGTTTTTCAACTAAAATGTTGGTTGAGACTGAATGGACGAACAGACATAGACGTGAACTTAAACAACTTAAATGTTTGTTTCATTTCTATTTTTCTGTATTTTTCATCTGGCTACTACATTCACAGATTACTGCAAACTCAAAGTGCAATTATAGATATTTTAAGACTTTTTGTAAACTAAAGCAGTTTAAATGTCTTCTAAAGTGGTCTATTGTGGGATGGCTACACCGTTAGCCAGTAGCAGATCAAAATCAACATGTTGAAGTCCCAGTCCCAATAAATAGATGTAGTAAAAGTAGTATGTGGAAGGACCCGCTTATGTAGTTTTGGGAGACAGAAACAATAATTAGCTCACTTGCACACATTCTGGTTGTAATAACTTGTAAGAATGTGATGTTTTTTGCTGTTGCTTACAGAGCTTTGACAACTCTGGTTTGATTTCAGTCACACTTTTGGACCCATGAAGTCCTCTGGAACTGACTTCACTGAGTCAACAGCATCTGGGGTGATTTGTAGCTTTTAGCCCGTGATCTCCTCACTGTTGTGGTAATTCCTTTTCATAAGCACATTAAAGGCAGCAAATGTGCAGCCACATAAAGGTCCATTGATAACTCAGTTGTAAATAATACGTTGTTGAACCTCAGTGTCTGTACCAAGTCAGTCCAGACTGAATGAACTACTGACTCAGAAACACTGTAGAGCATCACTTGAGTTTGTCGAAGTGCATTTGAGTGGCGACACACTCATACTGTTGTAAAGCCTGAAGTCCATGAGATGTGAGGACCTTCAGACAGACGTGGTTTCTATAGAACAGACCTTAGCACTCACCTTGAATACATAAAAGTAAAAAAAAAAAAAAAAAAAGATGTAACTTACTGCAGTGAACAAAAACATGATGAAAACAGACAGAAAAGTGAGCATAGGGAAGTGATTCATGGCTTCCATCATCACTTCCTGTAGCTTTTTTAATGAACATGATTTTTACATGAATCATTGTCCGACTCGACAGCAGACACAGGAAGAAGTCGCCTGGAACGTTTTGGTTTCAACTGTGACTTTAATGAAAAAATAAAAACATGCTGACGCTGATAAATCCGGACAAACCAATGACTAAAACATAATGCGTCGTGCTTTCTAAAACCTAGCCTGGCGCCTCCCTCGTCCCGCTGCTGCTCCACGTGCTGACTGAAGCTCCAGTGCAACAGAGAGTCCATGTTACCAGGCTGATGCATAATCAATAGGACAAGCACTCTCCAAATAGGGTTTTAACTTTTATTGAGCTCGCTGAAGAATGAGCGAATACGTGCACGGCTCGGCCCCTCGCAGACCCAACAGCGTTTTGTTTGAGATTCAGGCATTTTTTACTGCTGACTTCTGCTGCTGTGATGAAAACGGTGGGTAAGGGAGTGTAGCGCTGCCCGATCGATACACGACAGAGGTCTTAAAACAGAGAAATCAATCTGCTGCGGCTTTAAAACCGAACAGACGTCCTGAAGGAGAAATGAAAGATGCTGATTTAAACATGCCCCGAGAATAGCGGTGTCATTTCGCTTTTTATTTATTCTTTGGTGAAAATGCAGAATCCATCAGTTCGCAGCTCTGATCTTGCATTATTTAATTTAGACTTTAGAAAATGGCCTTGCTGCATCTGCTGAATGTTGCATTTGAGAAAAAAAAACAAAAACAGGCTGCAGTGAGAAATGTAGGACATGATATCACTACTGGACTACTGGAGTTGGAACACTCTGAATTAACAAGAACTTTAGCAAAATCCGGGCTTTATGAACCAAAAATCAAAGCCTGATAGTTGATATGACAACCATAACTTATCTTGAATTAATCTCCTTTTTTTTTTTCTGCAAAGCCACTGTTTGTTGGCTCCAAAATCCGAAATGGTTGGAAAACTATAGGATGATTTTAAAGTTTCATCACCAACATTAATCCTGCAACTTTATTCCTGCGGACACAATTCAACTCAGCTTTATTATACAAAACAATGACACAACATGAAAGACAATAAAGATGATGTTGATAAAGCAGCAGTAGCTTATTTTTAACAAGAAAAGCACTCAGAGAGTGCAGTACTTTGCCAAGGCTGCTCAGTTCTTGTATCATTTCCGACGGATAAGTCCTGGTGAGTCCTCAGCGGTGGATATGTAGTAGGATCGCAATCATGTGATCGTCAGCAGGCAGCTGATGTAGTGTTCACTTGTTGTCATGGTTACAGTGACGCCATGCCGCTATCTCCCAATGATACAGACATCTTTAACAAATCCATGGATCCAGATGATAAGCTGCATCACTGCCAGAATCTAATCACTTGATCCTTGTGTCATTTCTGACCCCCCCTAGAAATTTCATCCAAATCCGTTTGTCTGTTTTTGAGTAATGCTGCCAACAGACAGACAGACAGACAGACAAACATACACCGATGGTCACATAACTCCACTACATTCCTTGGAGCAGTAAGAAAGGGTTCAATAATGTAACTGTAATATTAAATATTATATTTCTTGTCTAATTCTCAGGGTATTGTGGATTTATTTAGTCCAGAAACTGGTTCCTTCTGATAAATTCTAATCAAAAACATGAGAAGCAAATCTCAGAAATAGTCTGCTGGGTCGGTTGACATTCACTGACTTCAATAATGTCAGCTAATAAATGATGCTGGGATGCTACCAGGTTTGTTATTTTAAAAGCAGTGGTCTGACATAACTAAATGTGTTTATCCATCTACTGTATTTAAGAATACTTTTGAGGTATATTTTGAGGTATTTTCATTTTGTGCTATTTGATGCTTATAATTTAGAAGGAATACGTTTCACTCCTTGCTTGCTCAGATTCTGTTCAATAATACAAACTGTAATCAGCATATAAATGATGATGTATTACCTGTTAATAATAATATATTAGTAAATGTATTTATTGCTCACTGCAGTGGAATCTAAATCCAGTTGTATACAATAGAATAGCTTTTTTGCACAGTGTACAGTCACAAAATCATGTGACATTTTTTAAAGTACAGCAATAATTGTGCAAATATGAAATACACATATCATGCAGAAAACTAGTACGTACCAGTTACTTCTATGAAAACACTCTATGAGAACACTGTAGAAACAGTAACTGATGTTGGACTTCTGCATATTGCACACTGCTGATCATACATGAAAATATCATGACTTGAAGTAGTAGCAGTTGTAAGTAAATATTTAAAACATGTGCAGGCTCAGTGCGTAAATAGAAGGTGGAAAAAAGATTCTGTAAATGTAACAGAAATTAAATCAAATGACATGAAACTGAAATGCTAGTGGAAAGTTAATGTCAGTCTGACAGACACATGAAGATCCAGGAATCCAGACTAGCTTCACCTTTACCTTCAGTTTGAATCCATTCCAGTTTTATTTCTACACAACCAGATCTTAACATGCAGCATGTGGAGGCGCTTTAAGGTCAACACCTTACAGTATTAAAGAGAGAAACTCAGTTCCACCAAGTATCTGGAGAAAGTGGAGAGGAAATACTCCTAATACTTTAATAAAGAATATGAGCAGGTTTATGAAGCCACTAATCAGAGATACTATAAAATATTCCGAAACAGGTCATTCAGGATCACAAATTCTTTCCCTTTTCCATTTTATTTTATTACTCTATTTTAATGACTTCAGCTTGACTAAAATATCGAATTGAGGATTTTACTCCTAACAGAGACCTTCCACATGGCGGTATTCCTGTTTTTCTTAAATAAAGAATCTGAAACTTTTCATCACTGTGTTGGAGGCTCTAATATAAACCTGAATGTACTGAACTCATATCTGTAGGCTACAGAAGCACTCACACCAAGGAAGCAGAATAATAATTAGTTGTGGAAGTGAACAGATAATTCTCACTTGAAAAACACATAATGAATAGTAGCTTTCACTCAAAACAATATGAAAGACGGATGTTATATTCTATCTTCTATCCCTTATTTACCAACTTGTCTTGTACATTTGTAGAACCACAGTGCTTTTGAAAGCATGAAGTCTGTGTGTAGATGTGTACATTGGACTGTATGGTGTCGCCAATTAGAGCAGCATGAAAGCCAGTGAGGCAGTAATAGACCTCAGTGCTAAAAATGGACATCACAATATCATAGTTTAGCTTTTTCATTTGCATTGCTGGCTGGAAACAGGATGTAGAAAAGGTCATTTTGTGTTAATGTAACAGTCCACGTCTTCCACTGTCTCCTAATGCAGCCGATGTTAAAAGGCTGCTGCTGCACTAATGATGCAGACTAATTATACAGTGTCCCTTAAAACGAAAATTAAAAATAGATGTCGGACCGAAGATAGTGTTTTTCATGGCCAGGGGAAGTCTGGCTGCTGTTTTAGGTTGGTCTGCTACTGCTCTCATTATTCAAATGTGATTTTTTTTAATGCTAAAGAGAAACTTAATGCAGCATTGATGGTTCAGGATTGTTTACCTGGAGATGGCTGGCTTCTGAGCAGTTCTGGTTCCACACTGACACTGAGGTTGTAGCTGAGCTCAGTGATCTTAGAACTTTTAATTCAAAGTGGACGATTACATTTTGGTTTTGACTGAATCACAAACGCAAACCCTCTTTTCTCATCAAGTTCTAGAAACCAAATCAACACCTGAGTTTGAACAGTTTCAGTGTAAAAGTTTAAATTGGACTCAAATGCTAAACAGAAATTAATTCCCATTTTTCACAAGACAATAAATTGTGATGTTGCATTCTTATCACTTTTTAATTCTTCTCTGATGCTCTGTTGTTGCTCTTTTTAATACTTGTGTTTTAGTTTCTGGGTTGGTTTTGTAATACATTCCTTTGAATTTTTTCTTTCCCTTTTTTTTGGTTCCTGTGTAGGTCTTAAGGACTTACAACCTACACATAGACAGTTACTTCCAGTTTTTTTCTCATAGTTTTATTTCAGTTATTCATTCCTCTTTTCCCTCCCTTTTGATTGGCCTGAGTAGTTTCACCTGAGTCTTGTCTCTCTTATGAGTTCTTCCTATTTAAACAGTTTTGTTTCTCTTTTTGTCAGTTTGTCCTGTTGCCTTCCTGTTCTCCTGCTCTTATGTTCTCCTGACAGTTCTTCTTCTTGCACCTCTGGTCTGTGTTTTTGTTCTTTTGATTTCTGTGGATTTTTGGGTTTAGACTGCTCATTGTTTTGAATGTATTTTTGCCAGGATTACCAGACGAATTTCTTTTTTTTTTTCACATGTATGCCCCAGTAAGTTCCTATTAAAGATGCAGAACTAATTTGGGATCAGTCAGATGCTTCACTGACTACAATACATGGCGGATAATAATCTGAACATCTGAAGAGCCTAAACCTTTATATTTATAGTATAATATAATTGTGATCACTATTTTATTTTCACCATCTGCTGGACTGAATATTGTCATAAAGACTGTACTGTGGTGCCGGCATGATAGCCACTCTGCAAACAGAAAGAAGCTGAGTAACATCAGAGCTGCTGACACAGAAGAGCTAATTTACACTTCATTTATTAAAAGCACTGTTTAAAGTTTCTGCTTCTGTGACAAAAAGCTACAGTTATTCATCCAGTTATTTTAGAAATACAAACAACAACAACCTCTTTTGTGTGAGGCATTAATTAGCTACTCGACCAATTATTTCATGTTTTAAGAGTCTTCTGTGCTGTTTTTACTTCCATTTATTTGTGTTTAGACAGAGACCAGACAGCGCTCGACAGGAAACTGATTTAATATCAAATTCCTTTAAAAGTAGAGATGAGTTTGTGTGACCTCTATGGTCTGAATGCTTTTCATGAGCAACATCCTGCTTCATCACTTCCTTCCAAATTTTCCATCAGTCACTGAATTAGTTTTTTTTTTTGTAATTTTTCATTGCAGGCTTTTCTTTATGCAGTGAAGCGCTCCATATTTCCAGACCTTGTGACATCGCGGTGCCTACAACATGCTTAAACCTGGCGAGACGTGCACAGATCACAGCGGGAATCAGTCCTCTAAGCAGAGCAATATCCTGTATCTCCTCTCTTTTTATCAGCGCTGTCCATTCAGCTGCTGCTGAATGTCACCAGGGGATAACCATCGGGGATCGGACACACACACACACACACACACACACACACGCACGCACACACACACACACACACACACACACACACACACACACACACACACACACACACACACACACACACACACACACACACACACACACACACACACACACACACACACACACACACACACACGTGGATGTAGGCCTGAAAAAACCATACAGAACCATGACAGCTAAGTTGGAGAGCAGTGATCTGGCTGCAGGTCGGATGGACAGGTTTGTGGCTGGGGTGAATACATGACAGTATGTGACAGAGTAACAAAAAGAGACAGACTTTTGATAAGAATCAGACCTCTACTGAGCAGGCAGACCTTCATATTGAATATTACGGAAGAAGACTTCTAGTTTTGCAAGTGTCTGGGTCAGAATCAGGATTTCCAGAACAGTAAAATTAGACTCGTGTTGTTTTTTTTTTAGTGGGAATTAGCTGGAGAAAGAATCCTGCCAGATGCTCTGCCAGATGTACTCCAATAACAATTGTGATTTCTGAAAATGACATCTAAATGTAGACTAACACTGCATGGAATGAAAGCTGCTGTTACCAGGAGAAACGATGAAACTTCCTCTGAAAACTTATTACTCTACATTATGTCCCAGCAGTCAATGCTCTGCACTAATTCAAGAAGCTTTTAGTCATAATGCATATTGGAAGGCATGAATATGACTTCACAAGGAATGTGTGAAGACGACTCGCTGTGTTCCAACAAAGAAAGTAGTCGCTTTAAAGGATTAAGCTAATGCAATAAGAGTTTGACATGTTTTCTCCCATTTGTTACCTTCTGGCTAACGGCACCAAAATCAGCTCTGTGCTTTCAGTAGGACAAAAAGAAGATGCTACAGCAATGCTAGCAGCTGTCAGGATGCTATCAGGCTCAGGATTGATTGAAAATAGTAATTTACCAATACTAACGTGCTCACAGTGGCATAATGCATCTTAGCATGTTAACATTTGCTTTTTCGTACTAAATGTAAAGTTGGGCTTTGGTTGATGTAAATGTTAGTTTAGTGGGTATTTGGTGATAAAATGAAGGAGTGAACAACATAAAGTGTGATGGTGCTGGAGGAAGACTCAGAGTATAATACGTTTTGAGGGGAGCATCGACGCCTGCAGCAAATTTGAATGGAAATCTATCCAATAATTATTTTGCCACTGCAGGAACTAGCTGTTTTAGGGCCTTTATATTCACCACAAGACCTGCCTCTGTAGATGCTGTTTAAAGGGCATTTTTTCTTCCCATAAATCTCCAAATCTTGACACTTGTTTAAATTTGGACAAGACAAATGCAGCTGGTTTAAACTTGGAGTGCCATTTGTTTCTTCTCTCTGGATGTGGCCATCTTCCAACGCAAAATATAGATGAACAAAACAAATCCTTCATTGTTCTGTTTCCTACAAACTCACAGAATTGGAAATAAGTCCAGTAGCTCCTATTTGCTGCAATTTTTGGTGCACTCTAAGTTAACATTATGGTCGAAAAAGATTTTACACAATGAAAAGGGCCAATCATGGGGTTTTTAATGTATATATATATATGTATATAAGAACATCGTGATGGTCCGAGAAGAAATGTTTGGTCAGACTCACACAGCAATAGGAGAAGAAATGATTGTTTGGCACAGATTATTTGGTAATGTAAGCGGTCTACAGATGCTGTTTGAAACCTCCTGAACAGCTCAAAGACTCATCTGGGCGCCACAATAAAATCAAACTTGTGAGATTTAGTGCTGATATTATTTTTCTCCCACATACATGTTCTAGACCAACAAGAAGAATTCTGCTGCTGCCATCTGTCTTGTCCTGCAGCATCAAAAGCATCCAGAACATCAGATCATCAGGTTCTTTTCATTCTCTCATTCTTTCATTCTGTATGATAGTTGGACTGTTTCTGCAGGCACCAGATGCTGTTTTTGTTGTCGCTGTGTCCCTAGATGTCAACAGCTGTTTTACTCCGTGGAACATCATCACAACGAAAAGTCACATTGTTCTAAGAGAGAAATATGTGATGTACCAGTGATGGACCAGTCACTTGACATTTTGCAAAAAAACATTCAACTATTCCTAAATTATCTAAAGTTTGTTTTGTCGAATACATTTATTTAGATTTGGACATTTTACTTTAATCACACCAGTACTTCCAGATGCTATGACGCCCTATTAGCATTACATTAACTTTTACAGGTTCTGTACCACATAAATAATCATAATCTGTTTCACAGGATGTATAGATGACCTGAGAGAGCAGGAGGAGAGAACTGACGGCAGTGTTCTGTACCATATCGACTTTTGTTTCTTCCTTGTACACTGACAAATATATGTACATAAGAATGCTGTGATGTTGTGAATTCAGTCTAGTAAAGGTGACTAGAGAGGATAACAGAGCCAGGTTTAAGAGGGTTCTACAGCCAGACAGGGAGTCTTTTCATTTTTCCTTATCCTGGATTTATCATTTATTTCAAGGGAATCTGTTGTGAGGCTTAATATCCATCCAACTACTATCTATCTATATACTGTTAATTCTCATTAGGGTCATCAGGCCACTTTCATTTCCATCCAACATGTAGAGGTCATGTAAAGTTCCATTTTCACATTTTATTTGGACATTTCAGCTCCTTTGTCAACTCAGCAACTTAAAGTAAAATTCTCAAAACTGGAGGCTAAAACTATAAACTGGCTTCACGTTTGCTGAACTGAAAATGGTTTAATCCAGTTAGAACAAACTTATCATCCTGATTAATGCTTCTGGACTGCAGGTTCCATCAAAGCTGATCTCAGGGCTCTTTTCTTTCTTTCTTTCTTTCCTTCCTTTGGGAGAAGGTTTGGAAGTGCTGAGGTGTCAGCACGGGTTAGGAATAATACCAGGTAATCCATTCTCTCAAATGAGCCAGATGGACAGAACCGGGCCGTAAGTTCTCTTTAATAATCTAAGTTACGGCAGCTGAAGCCAGGATGTCTCATTCTAGCCAGCTGGCGACGAATCCAGAGTGGGGTCAGACGAGGCGGCTTTAAAATGCTGTGACCTGCGGGAGGCTGCTCAGCTGGAGAGAAGGCAGCGAGAGGAGGCTAAAGATAGGGAGACAAGCACAGCCGGCAAGACTCATTAGTTTTTCAAATCAGATCTTTCAGCCTGACTTCAAGTAGTTGGATCTGATTTGTGCATCTAAGAGCATTTGTGTTTGGACAAATGTGTCCGCAGCAACTAAAACACTGGAAAACACTGGCTGTTGAGGTAAAGTCAGGCAGAGGGCAGGTTTTTAAAGCAACGACAGATGAGTAAAGAAAACTTGGTCAATATGATGCAGTCTTGTGGTATTTTCTTGGTGGTATTTTTTGACTTCAGTGTTTTGGCCAAAAGTTTCTGAACTGGGATGGGCCTCGTCTATGTCTGTAATGAAATATTTAAATATTTAACTTGGAAAAAAAGCAGCTTCTTGGAGCACAACTCTACTGTAAATGGCTCCAAGCATTAACATTGTCCTGTCATATTTATACTTGAACTTTATACCTTAAACTCTGATCCAAATGAAGGCATCAGTTCTGGTTTACTTGAACAATTCTAGTTCCACCTCATACAGCACTTAGTTCCACTTTTAGGAAGCTTCTACATTTTCAGTTTTTGCTGACATCAAAAATGTGATGATTCTTTTGCACTTATCATTGAGGTCATAGTGGCAGGTGTTGGCAGACTGGACTGCAGTGAATTTAAACATGTTCTTAATATTCTGCTAGTGTCCCCTAAGTATGAAATGATTCAGAACTGTACCACCTTACAGGAAGTGCATTATTTAGAAGTTAAATGATAGGGTGTCTGCGATGAGACAATATACATTTATTATAATAAAAAAGATTTTAATGTTTGTTTTTTAATTCTTTCTATTTCCACCTAGATTTTTGATGACAGATTCAACTCTTGTTGATATGGAGGATGCCAGTTTTGCACAGATATCTGGAGAGATGTTCTGCCATTCTTCAGAGACTATTCATCTAAGCTGCTCTTTGCTGGAGAGGAAGATCTGCTCTAGTTTCCTCTTCAAAACACCCCAAAGTTGTACTGGGTTGAAGTTGGATGACATTCTTGTTTATTCACTTCTGTAGAAACTCTGGTGTGATTTTGTTCTTTGGATGGTTCTCATGCTGGAATATTCTTCTTCTGCCAAACATCTGCAGACTGGGAGTCATCTTGTCAGCCAGTATTGTGGTTTATCCACAGACATTCATGGTGCATCTATAAATACCATCTCCTTTTACACTCATCCAGCCTCATATCATCAAACTCCCACCTCTGTGCTTCACTGTCAGGACTATATATTCACTGTTGTAGTCCTGGTCAGGTTCACACCAAACATGCTGGACTCCATCTGAGAGCAACAAATTTATCCTTCTCTGACCAAAGAATGTTCTCCCATCATTCATCAGGCTTATTTTCATGTTCTTTAGAAAATTTTCATCTTGCTTTTTTTTTTTTTTTTGCCAAAGAGCAAGCCAGTATTCTTCTGTCCATAGAAGTTGATGTTCTGAGGTGTCCTTCACACTCTCTGAACTTCACAGAAACTTTTATTTCCATTCAATAAACTGTGCCACGTCTGAAGCCGCTGTCGTCTGTTTTTTAGAGTGAGATTGTATCACACTATGGTGATATTTTAAGAACATGACCCCCTGTGACACTGATTAGTGGTACTATGGTTCCTTCTATACCTCCTGATTACCGCTGCAACTGTGTTTAAATGCTTTTTGTGTTTAGTCTCACACTCAGACAGAAGCAGCCTATTGGTCTAAAACTGAGAATCTTCTGCTCATTTTAGAACCATGTTCATGCAGTTAGGCTGACTTGAGATCACAAGGTGGACTCAGCTTCTCTAACTTGTGTGTCAGTGATCACAGTTGGATTCACTTTTGTTGCATAAAAGGTAAGAGGAAATACTCTACTTGTTAACTAGAAATAACACAACTAGAACGAGGTGAGACAACTTTCAACTCTCTGACATTTAGATGTATTTCACAGCAATGTGCTCACTTCTGTGCTATACAGTGTGTTAATGTAGTGAGCAGAATGTGAGGAACAGCCCAGTCCATTACACCACACCGCCTGATAGGTTTACAGATTTATTTACATGTACCTTCGGAGAAATACAAGTGTATCTTGACTCTTTATGTCGCCAGTTCTGGGCTTTTCTAGGGTCAGAGAGTTCAGATCTGACTCGGACTCACCACCTTTATTTTCTTGTTGTTTATTCAGTCTCAGTGATCTCTGCTGGAGCAGAACACGACCGAGTCATTTCTCTGTCTGAAAACTCTTCGTGTTGTGACAAGCTAATAGTTTGACTGATGCTTACTCCGAATGTTCTCCGAGGCATTTTGTAGTCATTCTGCAGACTGAACCACATTTGTGCAGTGGAGGCATGAAGCTGCACTCAGATGATTTTTCTGTCTTTCCTCTAGATGTGCTGTCTGTCTTTCCCTGTTATTCATTTTTACTTGACTTGGTGTCACAAGGTTTCATGTCAAATCAGAGCCTGACCTGGAATCAAAAAGGTGTCAGAACTCTAAACCAGCAGTGTGCATAGTGTAACCATGCAGGAACAAACCACTAACAGCCTGCTGCTAATGTGGAATTCTGTAGTTGAGATTATACTTTTGGAAAATTTAAAATGTCTTTTCAAGTGCAATGAGATAAGGGTATTAGAGGTAACTGCAGGTGAAGATGCCTAGCAGGTTGTTGTTGAGAGGCACGTTGTATAATGTATGAATATTATTCTCAAAATCTCTAACACATTCAGACATGTGTTTTTCTTTTACCATTCTCCATTTGCAAGTTTGTAAATGTGCGCCTTGACTAAACATGTCCCAGCAGTACTAGTAATTCATGTGCAGAAACAAGACAGTTCCCTTCCACACAGTGACATACTTCACCTCACACAACAGCAGGACCGTCTCCTAGTGCAAAGCTGTTATTGTCTGTGATACTAAATTGCAACACACATGTACTAACACAAATACAAGCACTGACATAAACACAAAACCACAAAATCTCCACAAAACTACATTCCAATACTACTATTCAACATCTTCCATTAGGTTTAAAGGGAAGTGTGCTGTTGGTGTGTGTTCATTCGACGTGTCTTTGTCATGTATTTTACTGCTTCATTGTTGCTACTATTCAGCCAGCTAATCATATATGAGATAGGGCGAGACTTTTCACCATAGTAACTTAGAAAATGGAGGAGAAGCTTTAAACATGTAGTGACAAAGTGGGATTCTAATCATAATAAAGTAATTTGGTGCTGAACCTTTGCCAAGCCTCTAACATATAAAAGTGTATGACAAAGTGTGATATTTCCCTCAATTGAACCACATTTTTGTGCTGAAACTTAACTGGAAAGTGAGTGAAAAATGAATGTCAGAAAAAGTCTGAGACAGATGGTCAGTCATCCATCATGGGATGTGAACTCAGGTCTTCTGGGTGAAAGTCTAGCCACTGGTTTATGCCTTTAATGCCTCTTCCTAACTTGAACTTTGTTGCTCTTTCACACTGGAATGAGCTTGTATGTCCTGTCTGTTGTGAGTTAGAGCCTCCATGGAGCCAGAGCAGACTTACTCCTGTCAGGGAGCATCCCGTTGGTCCTACCCATCCTGAGATGTCCTGACCAAGTCGTCTGGCCATAATTATTCAACATGGTGACTGACTGTTGAGATGACCCCTGAGGACCTCTTAAGGGTGGTTCTAGTTTTCCCTTGGTTTTGGGAGTGGTTGATTAGTGTAATCTGGAACACCTGTGGACACCAGTGTGTTCCCAGGTTAGTTAAGAGCAAGGATCAAGTGATTAGATTCTGGCAGTGATGCAGCTTATCATCTGGATCCATGGACTTGTTAAAGATGTCTGTATCATTACGAGATAGCGGCATGGCGTCACTGTAACCATGACAACAAGTGAACACTACATCAGCTGCCTGCTGACGATCACATGATTGGGATCCAACTACAAATCCACCGCTGAGGACTTATTGGGACTTATCCGTTGGAAATGATACAACGACTGAGCAGACTTGAAAGGAGAACTGCGGTCTCTGAGTATTTTTCTTTTTAAATATGCTCTACTTTGGCTGTGATGCACTGCCTTTCTTTATCTGTAGTCAACAATATGTGATCATGAGTCTATTAATAAGGATAAATGATAAATATAACACTATTTATGTTTGATAAACATACATAGACATTATACATTTAAACAGTGACATTTCAGCAAAGTTTTGTGTTGCAGGTTATGTTATTTTAGATTTATATTTTTATTACATCTGTGACTATTAGGCTCCTTGTTTTATAATAATCGACTCTGACAAATGCATCTATGCTGAAGGAATCACAGTGACCCAAAAGTACTGTACCAAATACTTCTAGCAGTGACGATCGATAATATACACCAGCTACATACAATTTAAGGTTTTGTCATTTTTGTGTCCAACTGACTATCAGACAAGTTAGCACAAAAAGATGCTGAAGAGACAGAGACCAACAATCAGAGGCAGACAGGAAATGAGAGTAACAGCGACTGTAGAAAAGACAGACAGAGAGATGTTCTCCTATTAGTTTGTTCTTTGCTGGAAGTGGGTCACAAAGGGCTCGAGGTTAAAACTCTGACAACAGCACTCTGCTTGTTCCTGTAAAACCTGTTCTTCTTCTTTTTTAGCAGATTTTTTTTTTGTGAAATTGATTTCTGAGGCCAAAGTGAGAGCGACACAGTCAAACAGAGTGAAAGTGGAGCACAGGGAAGGAAAGTGCTGGAGAGACAAAGCAGAGTTAAATTTAATAGGTATAATAGGGAGAAGGATAGGAGGAGCGCAGACATTATGTAAATGACATAGTTTCAGTTTGTGAATAACTTGAATGAATTACGCTTTGCTAACCTGCCGGCACTCTGTTACATTTTCCTCTGTGGAATTATTAACTATGTTTATATAACTTTCCTTTTGTGCAGGTGTGGGTCAAATAAGCCTGCCGAAGCAGCTTTTCAACACCTGCAAATTTAGCTTCCCTGAAACTTTATATTATTGAGGAAAGTAATCATATGGAGTAAAGAATAGACCCCTTGAGGTAATGCACTTTAAATGAGAAGCCTATTTTCTATAGAATACTCATTACCTGCCAGATAATTAAACTGAGAAGTGGTTAGAAATCAAAAGAGCGGGTGTTTCACTGCTGCAGGAAGCTTCTTGAGAAATGAAAACAACTTGGTAAGAAGTGAACTTAGAGTCCTTGATGCGGAAGTCATTGGTCATGGTCAAATACAGAACCCTGGAGTTAAAATGAGAGTCTGGTCTCATCAGGAGGAGACTCTTCAGTTCTTACAGCTTTGTGTGGGTAAATATGTCAGACTGGATGGTTTGGGTGCATTAGCAGTAGATGCTTTCTGACTTAGTTTAACATGGCAGCATACTAACATTGTCCAAATAGAACCACACAAAGCTGAGGTTGACATAAGTGTCTTTAGTCAAACTACTGGACAAAATGTAATACTGCAGGATTTAAGGTCAGCAAAGTAACTTTCGGTTTTCAGGGATGGTGGTTCTTCTTACCTGTGTACATCAACACGGTAATGGATATAAAAGTACCACCTACTGACTAATCAGATGTTTTGGAAAATGGCACCACAATTCTAGAAGACCCTTTGAGCTATGTGTTGTATCTTTTGTGGGAAGAGTTTCTAGACGCCATTGAAACCCTTTTCTTTCCCTACATGTACTCCAGTCTTACAACAGTTCTTTTTTTTTTTTTGGTTGTTGTTGACTACAAACAATTTTAAAGCTATTTTATCATTCTATAAATCTTTGTTTAATCCTAAAACATAGACAAGTAAGCCTTGTACTTACTTTAACATCACCAGGCAAAGAATAGGGCTAAGATTGTCAGACTACAAACTACATCTATGCAATATATATAATGGAATATGAAATGGTATATAATGAGATCTATTTGTGTCTTAATGATGGGCTGGTGACATGGATTCACCAGCTCTCCTTCATGCTTCAGCTGCAGAAACTATACTTGATGAATTGAAAATCTGAGATGTCCACAGTTTCCAGTTGATGGACCTTAAACTCGTAGAAATGACTTCATTTTAGCAACACCAACAGTTTACCATTTGTTGATTTTTTTTCTGATATTGGTTTAAAAAAAAAAAGGAATTAACTGCATTGAAATTTGCTACATATATTTGTGCTCCTGACATCTGTTCTTTTCTACCATCAGGTTAAAATTTTAGTTTGGCCAGTGCTTCACAGAACTAAGTACTTGACTGACATTTCCACCATCCGTAGCTCTTCTTTATTTAGTAACCGTCTGTAAATAGTCTGAACTTATACAGCACCTTTTAACTTTAGCCCCAGCTTATTGTTAGCTAGCACGCTGACATGCCTAAACACAATGTTGACAATGGTAAACATTTTCCATTCTGCAATACCCCAACAAAATAGCATACTGTCTCATTTTTACCCTTTTTGTACCAGAGAACTTCATTTAATCTACACAACTGGTCTCAAGGCTTAAAAATACCAATTTGGGTTATGGGTGGCATTTCTCCACCTCCCCATTTTGTTGTCAGGTGCTACAGATGGGACTTAAACCTTCAAATCCTGGTTCAGGTCTGCTCCTCAGAGCCCATGGGCTTCAATGTCCCGATTCAAACCCACACATTGTCCTTGCTGGTGTTTTAAAATGCATTTTAAATTGATTTGGCTCGGTCCAAGTATCTGGAGACCTCAGCTATGGGGCAGGTAAAAACATCAGTTTCTGAAAGAAGGAAAAATGTAAATGTGTTACCTGCAGGAGTCAAAAGGAGACAGCAGCAGAGTGGTGGAAAGTAAAAAGGCTGCATCCTGCATGTAAATGATTTCAGATAGCATGCATGAGTCTTTGTCCTGCTTGTTAGTGTTTGACGAATGTTGTGAGCGGTGAGTGGATGACATTCACAGCCTCAGGTAATCAATGACTGGCTCCCTCATTACCACTGCTGTGGACAATAATGGCTCAGATTCTCAAATATAAACTCACAAACGTGAAATTTCAGTCACATGTGCACACACTCACCCAATCTGGGTAGCCGCTGTAATTATGCAAAGTGTAATCATTCATGGTGGCCAAGCTGGAGCTAAACCTTTCTCCAATTAATTCAAAAACTATTTTAATTAAGGTGATAAACATTTAAATTACTTCTGGGAGATCCGTATTGTATTTTGCTCTGCCTGCCATCTCTGCTGTCTCCCTCTATCATCTCTGTTTGCCTTCGAACTGCTCTTTTCCTCTTCCAATCTCTTTCATCTGTCCTTCTTTGCTCGTGCCCATCATCCTCTTTCCTCTCCATCGTCGCTTCATGTCTGTCTCCAAGTCTTCTGGGGATAAGGATTACATCTCAGCCAGCCAGCGCTGCATTTCCCTCGTGGAAAAGCGACTCATTCAGTGCTTCAATTGGCCCACTCCTGTTGATTCAAATTTGAAGTCCTTTTCCCATTCTTTGGCTTTCCAACGTCGGCGGTAGCAAGCCCTTCCCGGGCAGTCGCCCAAACGCTCTCTGGGAGCTTGCAAATGCTGCATATGTCCTCATGCGCCGGAGCATTAGAGAGAAAATTGCATTTGTGTCGAGAGGGATGATCCGTCTGAGGCCCTGTTGTTCCTCTTCCCATTCATGAAACACATCTCCATCGATTGCCAGTCTGTTTACTGTAAGGCCAATTGTGCTCGCGCTCCAGTGCTTCCAGTAATAAGCAGGAATGTGTCCCATTACGTGGCCCTCTCAGACTGTAGATTTTTAAAAAGCCTGGCTGCAGTTTGGAAATCAGAGTGACAGATGAGAGGTGGTTTTGAAGCCAAGGCTCTCACAGTGTTACAGTTCCACCCAGCCATGATCTTCCAAAGTTAGAGGAGCCATTAAAGAACTTTTGAAGCATGCCCTGTGAGAAAAAAATTGTTGATTTTTAATGTGACGCACATAAAAATGTTTAATGGTTATGGTGTATGTTGTTAAAACTCAACTGTTTTTAAAAATATATGTTAATGACATTCCTGTCTGTGATGGAGAATAGTTCAACACTAGTATATTCATTGTTATGTTTATACACTGCATGTTCTTCTGTTGGCCTGCACAGTGGATAGATGCACCTTGCAACTAGAAGATCCCTGGTTTGCATCCCGGCCTGGACTTGGGATCTTTCTGCATGGAGTTTCCATGTTCTCCCTGTGTGGGTTTTTTCTGGGTTCTCCAGCTTCGTCCCACAGTCCAAAAACATGCTGAGGTTAATCGGTGATTCTAGATTGTTCGTAGGTGTGAATGTGAGTGTGATTGTTTGTCTCTATGTGCAGCCCTGTGATAGACTGTTACCTGTCCAGGTGTCCGCTGCCTTCACCCTCAGTCAACTGGGATAGACTCCAGCCCCCCGCGACCCTAATGAGGATGAAGTGGTGTATAGATGATGGATGCATGGATGGATGCTCTTCTATTGAGAAATGTTGATCAGGTCATTGGGATACTTCAGCAGCAACATATTCACAGCAGACGTCATGTAGAACAATCTGTAACAGATTCATTTGGTCACTGTAGTTGAAGTTTTTACTAAGTTTGCTAAAGCTGTGCAGATAAATCAGCTAATTCAAAATAAGCCAAACACAAATGAATGTCATCTCAAATGGAAACCTCAGATATGGTAGGAAGTGAGGAGGGACGAGACTAACTGCTAAAAATGTATGAAGATGTACAGTAAAGGGAATGGTAGAGGCATGAAGCTCATGATAGTTAGAACAAGGACCTGGTGGTTTCCATCAGCCTCACTGGAGTCAAGCAGTGGAGGATTCAGAATGAGTTGTTCTGTTTGGTGTACAGTTTGCAGATAAGTGAGATATATTAGTTTGAGTGAGTGTTCTTATTCTCTTTGGAAAAATCGTGTAGAGGTAGGTTTAAATTATTGTACATATTACATGACCGTTCCATTCTGGATGTAGTGGTAGAGACTGGTGCATTCATATACTGGATGAATTTCAATGTTTTCTAAATTTTTTTGTGTCGTGGGTGAACCTGTGTCACTCATTGTTATTTTAAATCCTGTAAAAGGCAAAGCTTTGCCAAATTGAAATGCTGTCCTTCATTCTTCTGGCCATGTGTCTTCGTTACAGCTGCCATCCTCACTTGAGTAGGGAATACACCATTGTTAAAACCGTACCAGCTCTCTCTAATGCTGTGTCCGGTCAAGACATATACTTCTAGGTTTGCCCTGTGGTGTCTTACACTGGGATGTTGGCTGCAGATGGTTTGAGTCCTGTGGATTGTAGGGTTTGTCCTCTATGGATCAATTCAATTCAATTCAATTTATACAGTGCCAATTATGGTTCAGATTGTCCCAAGATGCTTTACAGAACCCATATGCCTGAACCTCCAGAGCAAGCCATAAGGTGACAGTGGCAAAAAAAAAACCCTCCCCTTTAACGGGAAGAAACCTTGAGCAGAAAGTTCAAGGTACAAGAGTAACATAAATGATTCATACAAGTACAAGCCAACATGTAAACTGATTGATAAGTTTACTGTCATGGTGTAGCCACTCAGTCAGAATCAGATCTTGGGAGTTTAGAGGATGTTCTAACCTGAGCAGGTCTCACAGTGTCTGGAACAATGGGTGGACTTTAAGGATTTTTTTGTGGCTAAAGATATTTTTGAAGACCTTGGCTGGGTATTTGGGTTTGTTGTCACGCTGCAGAATGACTAATCTGGTTCCCCCCTGGTGGGATTCAATTAGCAGTTAAAATCTAAACATTTCTTCTATGTTTCCAGCATAGTTTGCAGCTTTTACATTGTACTATATGTAGACAGACTTCTGAATTGAGTTTACTATACTATAATCATAAAACCGCATCTGTTTGAGCCAAAATACAGCAACTACCTGAAAAAAACTACTGGAACTGAAGATTATGTTTTTCATGTATTCTACAACCAACATTCAACAGTCTCTGTGCTTCTACTGCAGGAAAGGTAATTTACTGTCATATTTTTGCGACATTTGCATTGCTATTTTTCATTATTTCATGTTCAAGGCTCAATAAATTCACTAAACAAGCACACTAATGATAATTACCAGGACAAAACAACCTGGTAATGGAAATAAGAGTCACAGTGCATCCAAGCATGTGTGAAAATGTGTTTACAACAAAGCTAAGGCAGAGAGAATTGAGATCCAGAGGTCACCATCCATAGCTCTCTGTACTGCTAAATACAACATACCAGAATCACTTCGGCTCCGGTGTCCAATCAGCTTGTGTTTGAGTTTGTGTGTCAGCTGTGATGTGAAACCTCTGAGTTACAGAAGTGCCTCTCTGCTGCTCTCTTCTCACTACAACAGCTGAGCTTTGAGTGAACGTGATCAAACTTTAATTGTTTATTGCCAGAGTCGCCGTCCTGAGGGGAGAGAGTGGCTTTGGAGAGAAGACAGCAGCGATTTGTATTCCCCAACATGGGAAAGTGGAGTCGCTGTCACTGCTTCACCCTGACTGAGAAAGGTTGTACATGTGAGGGAGTACACTTGCACATTCCAGCTTGTCATTTGGTTTTGCCCACAGGCAAAGATGTTTCTGCCTGTGTTTAAACGTGTGCATGTTTCTCGGACGGTGCTGGAAAATGGAAAGATTGAACACACTCACATAGATTATGACAGAGACATTCAAAGAGTTACAGTATGAAGTGTATGAAGCCTTTTGTGGCTCCAGAGAGAGTCTGATGAAAGTTCTTAGGTGATGTCCTCAGTTGATGCTGACTCAAGTGACAGTTTTGAAAATGAAAAAGTGTTGGAATGTGCAGTTAGAAAATAGTGAACTTATCAAATCTCTGCAGCCTGCTTCTCATATCTGACGAAGACAAGCAGCTCAAAGCTACATTAACTGTCACTAGCAAAACACACCAGAATCGTCAACTGAGTCGTCAGTGGTGAAGCTGCTTTGTTGATATCGTACTTTCCAGACTATAAGCCGCTACTTTTTTCTCACGCTTTGAACCCTGCGGCTTATACAACGATGCGGCTGATGTATAGATTTTTACGTGCGAGCTTCATGCCATCAATACATTTAGCCTCGTCACATCAGACCAATAAAATTACCTAACAGGTCACAGTGGACCAATGAAACTGTTCAAATTAAATCAAACACACTCAATAAATTCTTCAGATCAGTCATTTTGAGCTTCACCCTCATCATGGAAAACACACGAAGAAATGCATATGATGCAGCTGTTGCAGGCCAAGCCTGCTGTCCTTTAACCTAGACAGGAGTGTGTGTGTGAGAGAGTGTGTGTGTGATGTGAGGAGGAGCGCTGCAGCGGTGTGTGTGTTGCAGAGATGAAGCGGAAGCATAGTGAGATGCACCATGATGATATAGCCAGCTATACAGGACAAGAGTGGGAAGCCAGTGTACCCTGGATGAACTGTAAGTTTGGACAGTTTGCTGCTGATTCAATAAAGTGCCTCGTTCTCCCCCTGCAAAGTTTGTCCGGACTTATGTTGGCTGTTACCATTAACGAGCCGTGCTAAGCTAAGTGGGCTAACGCTACCCGAGACTGTCCAACCACGGTTCGGCGGCCGGCAGAATCGGGTCGGAAACACAGTTTTTAAATTAAAGGCAATCGATCGGCCTGTCGAAGCTAGTTGTAACACGGCAGTAACACTGTCTTACTGCCGTGTTACAGGCACTGTTTGGAAAAAAAGCATGTATTTAATAAAAAGTAAAAATCTTTCTGTGTAAATATCTCATGTTACAACGTGGACACCTGCGTCTTATAGTCAAGTGCGGCTTATATATCTACAAAACTTTTTTTCTTTTTAAATTTAGTGGGTGCGACTTTTATTCAGGTGTGCTCAATAGTCTGGAAATTCCGGTAGTTTCGGTGGCAGGTTTTGTCCAGGTTGAGGCTGAAACCAGTGCAGAAGACCTATTAAGTCCAAAAAGGCCCTGGCTCCGGTTGTTCACAAGTCATCTTGGGGGATTTGGGCTCAAATCTTGAAAATGATTTGCTAAAATGGAAAAAAAATAAGTTTCTGATATCAGCTTAGATCACATAATTCAGTCTAGCCTTTCATCTGGATCAAACCTTCAGTGTGACTTAAGAACTATTTAGCAGGATTCGGGTTATCTGGGTTATCTTGATCGCAGTAGAAGGCTGGATTTACGGTGGATTTCAGGAATAAATTTTATCTCAGGTTCTTATTATTTTACCTCACTGTTAAGTCACAGGTTATATTGAGTCAATAATGTTTAAGCGCCAGAAAACTTTTTGGTTTTTCTGAAGCAAAGCACATAAATTGTATCAATTTCAGGTTAATGGAAGACACTAAAAGATCAAAGCCAAGATTAGTTGGAGGTCAGTGATCTTTTTCCTCTCTGTCCACTTCCTTCTGTCTTCACATCTCTTCCAGCTCACCTCCTCACCACCTCTTTTCTCAGTGGGAGTCTCTGTTTCGATATTCCTTCTCTTCTTCCTCTTGACGTCCCTCCCTGCCTCACCTCATTCGGGGGTCAGATTCGTTGCTTAAAGGATTTTTAACCTTTCTCTGATCTGCTTTTCCCTTTGATTCCTCTTTCTCCTTTTTGATTCTTTGATGCCGCCTGTGAGGCAGGTGGTCGGGGTAAAACGAGAAGGCTGCCGGAGGGATTTCACCTGGAACACACCACGAGTACTGCAAGGTGTAAATATGAGACAAGAAGTGCTGGATTTTCAACTTTTGCGTTAAGATTTTTAGAATGTATACGCTGTGTGCAGGAGTTTCATACACAAGAGTCCCGGAGAGAAATGCTGAGAGGAGGGAAAAACAAATAAAAGAGAATATAGAAACCCAGGACTTCCAGCACGGAGAGGATTTTTCTGGCTGTGCATTCTAATGCTCAGGACAAGATGTTCCACCTGAACAAGTTTGACTTGCAACATGTATTTGGGTGTCTGAGCTCAGAATGTGTTTGTGTATGTTTGGATAATTTTGGATGTCTGACAGGGAAGTGGAAATGATTCCAAATTAGATTCATTTGACTGTTTGTCACAGGAACACGATGCTGGAGGTTGTGCTTTAGAAGTAAGAATAGATGCTTTTTGGATGCAGCTCCGAGTTTTTAGAATTCTTGAAGCTTCTTTCAGGGGAATCAGAATAAAGGAAGGCACTGCATTTCTCTGCTTAATCTCCTGTCCATCATGTTAATGTAAGAACTTGTGGCTTTTTAGATGAACGTTAAACAGAGAGTACACCATTTATCTGAGACCTGCCAGATTCTATGACCTGTAGCAGTACGACAATGATTACATCCAAGGGATAAACTGAGCCGTGCCCGCCTCAGTTCTTTAATCTTTGGCCTGACACACCTCCTTTCCCACACTGTCTTCAAGTGAGCAAATAACTGCAGAACATGACTCTTTTCTTTGACTTTATGACCAGCTGAGGCCACCACACAGTAACTAGATCTACACTTTGTCTACAGATTGAGATAGATTGAATTATTTACAACCTCTGACATTGCTGTAAATATTATAGTCACCAAAGATATGTCAATTTTTTTATTGTCAACCAACAATTCAATGAACCTCTCTGCTACTGCAGTGTTTTTAGGTACAGGAATGCCTGTTTGGGATGGTATATTAGTGGTCCTTGTAGAGAACATTTGTTTCTATTCAGTTGTATCTGCATTTTGCCAGTATACTAACAAAACACACCAGAAACCCATTGGATTTAGACTCAATTCTCGAAAATGAGTTGGCTAAAAGGAAAGAAGGATTCTAATACCAGCTCAGATAATCCACTCTTGGTTTTCATCTGGATCAAACTTTTAGAACATTTGAATAGGATTTTAATGCCTGTGATCCTGCTCCCAGCAAAAGGCAAGATTTAGGGTGGATTCCAGGAATAAAATGTCCTAAGATTTACCTCAGGTTCCACTTAAAAATGTTGATATTGCATTTTTCTATTAAGTCATAGATTACAAATTCCGGAAACATAAACCCCCACCCACCCCCACCCACCCCCTTCAGCCTCCCCAGCTTCAGCAAAGGAATGATGGCATGTTTCAGCAAATTTATAATCAAGATACTTCACATCAGGAGGTGAAGACAGAATTACAGAATTATATACCCAACAAAACTGAAGGATTTCCTCTGAGCAAGCGCTCAACAACAGTCCATCCCTGGTGGTGTCTGTTCATTCACATTCGATTAGATGGGATATAAACTTAGTTTGTGGTACAGCTTTAAAGATACATGGTTCAGTGTGATTTCAGAAAAAAGTGTCCCTGTTTTCTGACTGTTTATTCAGAAACATTCTCATACACTGTTTTTATTGTGTAGATCATTAGTTTGATGCATGGCTTCTGTTCAAACAGATATTATCCGGAGAAAGTTGTGTTCACATCATCCTGTGGGAGACGTTATGCAGTTTTCCCAGTGAGTAGGCAGACTTTCTGTATGTTTGGAGACTGTAGCATAAATACAAACAGCTACCTTACCATGGTGATGCATTACAATCTCATGAGACCATAACAACAGAAGTTAAGCCTTTAATGGACAAATCTTCATGAGAGAGGCAATGAAAAGTACCCTCAGAGTCAATTATTGAACAGCAACATACATCTCACAGCTATATAGAATATATCTTCCGCTTTTGCTGGAGGCCAGTAAAGACTGAGGCTGAATGGTTTGAAATATTACACACATCCTGGCTTTGTCAAATCTATGAAACATAGTAAAGTCCCTATAGATGGCTGGATATAAACATGGCATTCGCTAAATAGAAGCATACGCTGATCAGGCACAACATTATGACCACCTGTCTAATATTGTGTTGGTCGCCCTTTTTGCTGCCAAAACAGTCCTGATCCATCGAGGTATTGACTCCACTAGACTCCTGAAGGTGTGCTGTTGTATCTGGATCCACTAGACTCCTGAAGGTGTGCTGTTGTATCTGGATCCACTAGACTCCTGAAGGTGTGCTGTTGTATCTGGATCCACTAGACTGAGGTGCTGTTGTATCTGGATCCACTAGACTCCTGAAGGTGTGCTGTTGTATCTGGATCCACTAGACTCCTGAAGGTGTGCTGTTGTATCTGGATCCACTAGACTCCTGAAGGTGTGCTGTTGTATTTGGAGCCACTAGACTCCTGAAGGTGTGCTGTTGTATTTGGAGCCACTAGACTCCTGAAGGTGTGCTGTGGTATAATGTTAGCAGCAGATGCTTTAAGTCCTGAAAGCTGCAAGGTGGAGCCTCCATGTATCAGACTTGTTCATGTCCCACAGATGCTCCATGAGATCTGGGGAATTTGGAGACCAAGTCAACACCTCAAACTCGTTATTGTGCTCCTCAAACCATTCCTGAACCATTTTCTGCTTTGTAACACAGTACATTATCCTGCTGAAAGAGGCCACAGCCATCAGAGAATAGTGTTTCCATGAAAGGGTGTACATGGTCTGCAACAATGCTTAGGTAGGTGGTACGTGTCAAAGTAACACCCACATGGATGGCAAGACCCAAGGTTTCCCAGCAGAACGTTGTCCAAAGCATCACACTGCCTCTGCTGGCTGGCATCTTGGTGTCATGTGTTCCCCAGGTAAGCAACGTACATGAACCCAGTCATCCATGTGATGTGAACTACAACATTGTTCATTGTCCATTGTTGGTCTTTCGGTCATGCACTGGGGTCAGCATGGATACCTTGACTGGTCCACAGCTAGGCAGCCCAATATGCAATAAACTGATGTATTGTAACACCTTTCTATCAGAACCAACATTAACTTCTTCAGCAATCTGAGCAACAGCAGCTCATCTGTTGGATCGGACCACACGGACCACTCTTCCTCCCCACGTGCATCAATGAGCCTTGGTTGTCCATGACCCTGTCTCCGGTTCACTACTGTTCCTTTGGACCACTTTTGATAGATACTGACCACTGCAGACCAGGAACACCCCACAAGAGCTGCAGTTCGGGAGATGCTCTGACCTAGTCTAGCCATCACAATTTGCTCCTTCTAAAACTGGCTCAAATCCTCACACTGACCCATTTTTCCTGCTTCTAACATCAACTTTGAAGGCAAAATGTTCCCTTGCTGCCTAATATATAAAAACTCACTAACAGGTGCCATGATGAAGAGATAATCAGTGTTATTCACTTCATCTGTCAGTGATCAGAATGTTAAGCCTGATCGGTGTATATTCAGTTTGCATGTAGACGCGTTGGTTCCACCAGTTGAGCCTCTGAGGAACAAGGTGAGATTTTATCACTCACTGACAAATTTGCACTGTACTGTTTCTGTTTCTATTGTGCATCATTTTCAATAGAGCATATTTTACTGAATAAACAGTCCCTATGAAAATTGTTTACAAATCCAATCTCACTGAAAAGTACTTTTCCTGAGAGATGCCTCAGAAATTCCTCACGATAGAAACAAAATGATTCTGAATAAGTAAGATTCCATTAAACTACAATTAATCACAGTAAGAAGCTAAATAAAAAAAAGGAATAAAATAAAATAAAAAACAGCTTGTAGGGTCACATTGCTAGACTGTATTCATATGTACACTGCAGTTGTAGAAGAAGCTTCCATGTCTTGAAAAAAGATGTCCACATGGCTCCATCCAACAAATGTTCTGCCTAGTCTGTCTTTGGGGTTTGGGTTATGTGTGCTTCAGACTGGGAAGCTGACCGTTTTGGTTATTCAGTCTCATTTATTTTTCTCTAAAAGAATTGCAGTGATGATTAATTGATTTCAGATCTCAGCATGTCCACACAAAGCACTGTGCCAAAGAAGCTAATACTTCTTGCCAACGTGCACACCACCATCATTGGACAGCCTAATCGGATTGCTGTGTGGGCGTTTTTCCACGGCCGTCTCTCAGAGGGTCCCTCTGATGTCCAACATGATTCACAGAGGCAGCCAAAGCCATTTGCTGGCTACCTCTTAGTAGCCTTGTTTGTTTGACTCATTCTACTGTGAAAAGGTAATCAAGCCAGAAAAGGACAACACAACTTTTTCTTGAAATTAAATATTGAGTAAAACACATTTCACAGCAATCTGCTGCATATTTTTGCTGTTTTACTTTTATTTAGGTGTGCACACAAAGCAACACCTGATTTCTGTGATAAAACGTAATAAAACTACACAGTTCACAATTTGTCTTAACTATTAATACATAATTTTACATAAACTGCTTAAATTACTGCACACACCCACTGTTGTTGCTGATCGACTAGTTATAGCTGCAATAGTGGCCTTACTTGGACAGTTATGGCACAGAGACACAATACTGATGTGATATTACCTTCCTGTAGCACTGCTGAACAACAACAGTTTGTTCACACCAGTATAGAGCAATATTAGCATTTATCTCTCTGGTGACACAACCAATGTCCTCATGTCTTTTAACTCTGTTTTGGTCTCAACTCGCTCCTGAAGCAGTATCTGAGTCTTAAGCTGCTAAATGTTCTGTCCAGCTAACAAACAACTAGTTTTAAATTGCAGCAGGTTGAAGATGCTATGAAGCCCCAAAAGCTGCTGGTTCTTCACTTGAAGTAACCTCTTCCACATGGCACTTCATTGATTCATCGGTAATATAAGAATGTGATCAATGTGACTCTAAAGGACCAGAAACCCATTTTTTCCAGCAGCATCTTTGTCTTTGTTTTGTCGTTGTGCTAAACTTGAAAAAGTGGTGTAATGTCAGACTAACCATGGAACACATGGACAGAGGGACAGAAATATCTAAATTATGACCGTCATTCCTCAACCAAACACTTTTGGATGGGACTTAGCATCTATTAATAGTTTTTGACTCAGATTTATGTCTTTGTATGTAGAAATGCTGTGTCTGTCATTGCTGATTTGCACACACATGTGCAACCATGGCAACCCTGAAACCACAGAACATTGCACATTAGAAATCCAAATGTAACCGATGCAACATTTCAGTCCGAATGTGAAGCCAGATTTGGGTTTGATTGCTCACGTTGCCTGCATTGTCAGGTGAATTCAAACTGGAATCAAACTGAATCAATAATAAACTTCAGGGAAACTTTATGCTGGTATATTTCTAGCACCAGGTCCTCCCTCTTTCCACCAGGACGTCTTGAGAATGTGGAGTCAAATAAATAATAACATCTTCTGCTACTCCACAACCATAAGTCTGCCAGCTTTATGTAGAGCTTTGCAGCGTTCTACTTCATGTTTTCATTATGGACCACAACGCAGCACAAGACAAACTCACACAACAATAACACAACATTATGTTGATAGATCTACAGTTTAATATATATATATATATATATATATTTTACAGTGTGGTGTATCTGCTGTTTCTTTCCACCATTTAGATCCAGAGTCAGTCTGGCGAACCAGTTCTAACCACTGCATCCTCATATGATATTCTGGGTTGTTAAACTTTCATACTGGCTGAATTTAGAACCACGCTGAGGTAATGAGGGATAGAAACACTTCCAGAACCCACAGTGGGCGATGGTACCTCAGTGTTTTATTTAGGATGAAATGAGAAATACACCGGAGCCTCCTGTGACCCTGACAGAAGAGGCAGTTTAGAAAAGAAGGATGGAAATGAGCTTGAACATGATTTCTGCCACGATGAAATGGGGCATGGTGAGATGTTAAGGGCGAGGGGACGTCATCCGTGATCTTGGCTAAGACTTCCCAACAGATACGCATCAGACCAAGAAACCACCCCCCCGTCTGGGAGGAATCATGTCTTCAGATACGATTTAGTAGAAAAACTGCACAGCTGGGAAGATAACACACTTTATTATCCTCCCAGGGCACCTTTCAAGAGCTGCTGGGGGCCTCACAACCCACTTTGTGAGGCACTGATTTGGAGAATATTGCCAAATAGATGCAGTGATCACGGCTTGTTGCTTTCCGTTTGTATTCTTGGAGTCTCTGTGGTGAAACACTGCTCCATAGGAGAAAACAATCTGTCCAGCTGTGTTCCTGCAAGCAGACACACAGTAAGTTCTTCTTTTATGGTGAATGTTCTTGGTGAACTTCAGTGTTACATTGCTTTGTTTTCCTGGAAAAATGTCAGGCATGTACAGCGAAGTTAACCATTAGTTACTGGTATCCCAGCAACTACAGGATGGTTTCCTATGGGAGCTTCTGCAGTCTTTCATGGTCCCAACAGGATGAATCTTAATCTCAATGACTTTGGTGATCCTCTACTTTTCCTCTCGTGTCAAGATGAGCTTTTTTGTTTGATTATTTGCTTTTTAGTTTTATTTTTTAAGGGAAATATTCCATGAATTGCCATGGACCCTGGTGTGCAGAAACATCAACTTGATAGTTTGACAGTTAATTCCTTGAATGAAAATTTCAAAGTTGTATTAGGAATTTTGTATTTTACTTTATATTGTTTTTGTTTGATTGTTTTTTTTTCTCCCCTTATATTTATTCAAAATATCAGAAGAAAATGAATGGATATATGATTTTTCCTCTGCAAAAAGTTATTCTAATGTTAGTTCAGCTCTATATGTATGAGTGCTGTATGCCTTTTAATGGTCTGGATGGAAATGAATAATGGAAACAAAATAGGGTGGATGTCACTCAGAGAATGCAGGTCAGAATAAATTCATGCTTTCAGTTAAAGACTAAAGTTCCTGCTAGTCAAACTAAAGCATTTCTGAAGCATTTCATTAAAGAAAGCTACAAAAAAATAATACTGGAAAGTTCACCTGGCTGTTGTATTTTCACTTTTAAAATGGTCTTAAACTTCTGCTCATTATTACCACTACCTGCATCAGTTTGCAGTTGGAAAGGCAGAAGGCTCAATTTGGGATCATGAGATCAAAATTCCAGCATCAGTCACCTTTGGTCTTGTTCTGCACAATAACATGATGTTCTGTGAAGCAGATTTTTAAAACTGTATACAGTTTGTAGTAGTAAACATCTCATGCTCTTTTAGCGACATGCTATCAGTTCCCTTTTCTGACAACTAGTTTTTACCTGTTGTACTGAAAAATACTTTATGATTACTGTTCATGGCAACTTTTCTATATATTTATAACCAAGTTTATAGACATTGATCATTAATGGAAATTGGATTTACCTAACACGACAAAAAGTGTGTTCCATAGATTGAAATGTGCGCACAACAACTAATTATTTTTTCAGAAACTGGTTGGATTATATTGTAGTTTAATGTATTTATTTTCTAGCAACTCAAGGTGTGTTACAGGGTAAATTATGCTGAATGGCAATTACAAAGAGCAATGTTGTTTTTTCCAGTTTGACCTGATGGTGGCAGTGTTGTCCTACAACAAATTCCTAAAACCAGGCACAGTGATACAGGAGTTGGTCTGCATTTCTTCTTATATTAAAGCTGCAGCTGGTTATAGGGTCAGTTCAGAACATCTTTTCCTTTAATGTCAGAGATTAGATGAAAATCCACAACCCAGTTTGAATACATTCATTTGAAAAGTGTTCCAACGGTAAGTCTAAACAAAGCAGTGAAGCCAGAACCTCAAAGACTCAGTGGTTCTCCAGAGGCCTCAACATGATTGATAGTCAAAGCAGGGCTGCACAAGAGGATGCACACTTACAATGGAGGACAGACAAAAGAGAGAAGACGGAGAAAATAGGAACAAGAGACGGCAATAAGAATTAGAAAAGGACAGACGGAGATAGAGGAAATAATATGAAACAGACGGGAGGAGGTTCACGCCTGGCTGAGCTCTTTATCTGAGCTCTCACCTGAACACCTGCCATCTATCTGCTCTTCAGACTGCAATGGATGACAATGACACACTGCTGCCAGAGCCAAAAATACTTCAGCAGTAGACGACAACAACTCCGGAGTTAACAAGACGGAGCAGGGGCTGCTGGGAAACTCCTCCTTGAAGATTACTAAAGGGAATGAAATCTGTCACAACCTTGCAGCTCCTCCAAGGACCATCAACCTAATCAACACCAGATAGAGAGACACTCTTAGATAACGGTGTCAATATTAAACAAGGTTAAATGTCTTCGCTAACAGACAGTGGAGGCTATGGTGTTAAATACAGCAACAAAGTAAAGTGATTATCGACAAATTACATTCAGTAACATTCATTCATGAACTCGTGAAACATATGGTTGTGATGTAGATCTCTGTGATTAACTAGAACATAAGATTAGTTTGCATCCTCGTGCTGCATTTTTTTTGTCTTGCAAGGTGCTTTATAGTACAAGGAAACCCTTTTGTGGCTTTGACTGAAACAAACAACCATGCAGGCCTTTGGTAGAGCAGCATATACTACAGCAGAGTGAGTTGGTACTGTGTTTAATAATGAAACAAAACTCTTGCTATCAGCCTCAAATTCTTGCTAAATATGCTTTAAATATATAATCAAGTCATTGAAAACAACAGAAGTTGAAACAAAGTGCTGCACAGCTGTAGATAGCAATCCACGAGACATAAACACAAAGACTAAACTGCATAAAAAACACAATAAAACTAAGACACAGCACAATAAAAGACGAAATCAGGGGTCAAGCTCTGCTTGGATAAAATGCCAAAGAGAAGAGATGATTCTTCAGCAGTAACTTAAAAGCTTCTAAAACCTCAGGAACCCTGACAAAGAGGCAAACTGTTCCAAAAATCAGCTGCAGCTACTGCAGAATACTCAGTCACCACAATGTTTGTGTTGAGATCCTGGAACATCGAAGAAAATCTGTGAGCATCAAACATGTAACTGGATAAAACATTTTTTGGTATTTATGATTCCAACTATTTGGAATGGAACTGGGTACTAAACAATGACTTTATATTTTCAACCAACTGCTGTCAGTCCAACAACTGGTGAATGCTGATGTATTTGTAGAGATTTATATTTTAAAAAGAGTACAGTGACATCTCAGTGCTTCCAATGTATTAATTAGATATTTATTTGTGGCAGTCAAATATTTAAACTTCCTGCATATGAGGTGACTCTGATAAACTATTTTATTTGTTCTTGATACAAAGCTGTCAGTTTCAGACCCAACTCTTCAGTGAAGATATTAAAAGAATGTAAGGAGCCGTGTTACCATTTCAGATGCACAGCTCCAAATCATAGTAAAGGAGAGTTCTGCTGGTCGGTTCAGTGTCTTTACTCTGGCGTGGCTCACAGCACCTAACTAGGTTCTACTGTCCAGATCAACTCTGCAGTGATGCAGAGATGTCCTTGTACCGTTGTACGAATTGGGTCTTTATTTCATTGGCTGGGGTCGTGAACATGGTACACAACATTTAGATAACTTACTCTGAAATTTGGGTCGACAGTGACAGTAATCACCTTTGCAAGTCTGACAGTTTCTCTCAGCACACGCTTTAAATTACAAATAATTAAAGGCAAATAGTTCACCTGGTTAAATTCTCAAGGATGCTGACCATTAAATTAGTAAAATAAAAGGACCAAAATTAATGGCAAAGAATTCAACCAACCACTGACAGCCGAAACATTCATCCTGTCATCTGATCTTTTTATTATCAGCTGGAGTCATTTTTGAACTAGAAAAGCACTCAGAGAGCACAGTCCTCCTCCAAGGCTGCTCATTCCCCCATATGGTATTGTCAGAAATGCAGCATTGGTTTATTAGTTATTGATGATCAGAAATCAGGGCAACATAGAATGTGTCCATTTAAAATAGATGTACCCACAAACAACATGACCTTGCGCTGAGCACACGCGTGTGTTATGCATGTGTACATTATGTACGGATACTGAATCATGTGACCAAAATATGTAGCGGGCGGCGGAAATTGATGGGACTCAGAAACACCCCCACAATTTAATCAATTGTTCCTTGTATCATTTCTGACTGATAAGTCCTGATAAGTCCTCAGAGGTGGATTTGCAGTAGGATCACAATCATGTTATCATCAGCAGGCAGCTGACGTAGTGTTCACTTGTTGTCATGGTTACAGTGATGCCGTGCCGCTATCTCACAATGATGCATGAATCTTTAACAAATCCGTGGATCCAGACTATAAGCTGCATCACTGTAAAAATCTAATCACTTGGTCCTTGTGTCATTTCTGACCTTCCCTGGAAATTTCATCCAAATCCGTTAGTCCGTTTTAGAGTCATTTTGCTAACAGACAGACAGACAGACCACCGATCATCACATAGCTCCACCACGTTCCTTGGCGGAGTAACAAAAGCAGTCTGGGGAAAGAGGCTTAACTTGCTAATGCTAACTAAAGTGAGCAATGCGCTGCAGAGTTTGTCGTTGTGTCTCCTAGCAACGGCAACTCTCAGATATCAATGAACTGCTGCCATTACAGTCGTCCTCTGAGAGGCTTCAAGCTTCCACAGAAACAGTTTCCTACACTTTGGGACGAAAGGACGAATCATGCACAAAAACATGAGCATCATTACATTTCCTTTCCGTGTCATGTCAGATGCAGATACTAAGTAAGCATCCCACTCCCAGAACCTCTCTTCCCTTCTATGTATTTCTGTCTCTGCAGCTCCTTCACCTCCCTCTCTCTCCTGCAGTCTGTCTCCGTCACTCGTCTTTCATGTCTCGCCCACTCCATCTTCCTCTTTGGTATGCAGAACCCTGCGCTGATCGCCAACATACCTAATGAGCAGTTGGTGTGTTGGGGTGACTGAGTGTGATTGCATGAGCCACCCTCCCATACACACTCCTGTGCTACAACAGGCAATTATTCAAAGAAAAGGACAGTGGAAGGGGCCACCAACACTTTGCCCTTCTTCTGTGTAATTAATTCCCAGCGTCAGCACAGCAAACGATCCTCTTCCCTTTTGTGCACACTCACATTCAAGCTCAAATAGAGCCATATGGACAGAGATCAAACTCTGCTAGGCACCCACACGTTCTACTTTAGAACGGATTAGTGCTATCTGTCATGTGTCACAACACTGATTATGAGGTATGAATTTCCACTGGTGGAATGCAGCCTTCTATAATAAAAAACAAACAAACAAAAAAACCCACAATTCCACCTGCTTTTAATCTACCTTTTTATCCCTCATTTTCTAAACGACTTTGTTGTTCAGAGCTGGCTACTCATCAGCATTCACAAACACAGCCTCTTTTAATCATATCACAGTAGATTTACTACGAGATCTCCGCCAGCAGCGACTCATTAGCATCTTCTGCATCCAGATTCTATGTAAAGCTTACATTAAATACTCTGGGGGCCATTAGGAAACAGGATTTTCATTTACTGAACTATTACGTAGTTTTTTATTCAAGAATTGGATTAACCTGAGCTAAACCACAACTTGAACGCTGTGAAATTTGGACATGATGGTTAATTAAAGAAAGGTGAATCTTTAATGCAACACATCTGTCCTATTTATTTCTGTAAATAACACCTTTCTGTTGTTTTTCCTTTCGCTAACCACTATAAAATGCTGCTATGTGTTAGCCAAAACCAAAAGTTTGGTCTCTAAACAACCAGATCTCACAAAAAACCCACCAAACTCCATCCTTACTTACCTATGCTTTCTGCTGGATTATGTTTGTAATGTTTTGGAAAATCCTTTCTAATAAATGTATGTCTGGCATTTATCGTACTGCTTCACCGTCTCCTCTCAGCCAACCAATTGTATATTAGATGGGGTGGGACTTGGAAATGGAGGAGAGGCTTCAAATCTGTAGTTTACATTTTAACCAAAACCAAGTACTTTTGGTTCTGAACCTTAACCAAGTTTCTAATATGTAAAAGTGTCCAACATAGTTTGATATTTCCCTGAAGCTAATCATGTAGTTTTTGTGCTGAAACCAAACCAGTAAGTGAGTGAAAACTGAAATTAAACAAAACTTCTAATTTGGACTGTGTAGCTTGACCAAATTGGTCTCCTTTTCCCTCGTCAGAGGAATTGAAACAAAATTACAGTTTCTTCAAAATATATTTTAAAAATGCAGATTAGTTGTAAAGAAACAGAAAACAGGGAGTCCCTAAAGTCCGGACACAGGAAATCTCATTAACTATCATGTTCTTGCCTCCACAGATTAAATATGGCTAAAAAAAAGAAAGAGTTGAACTGGAACTTCTCAGTGAAGGATGGACATATGGAAAGATAGCAGATGATTTAATCATCCAAGGAGGATTCCACTTGGCTTTTCCACGGTGGTGAAGGTGGTTCAAAAGTTTAAAGAAACGGGCAGTGTCATGGACAAACCCCGTCTGCACGACCAAACGTATCAGCCAAATCTAAAGGATTGGTCATGGCTAACATTCATGCTAGCCACAAACAAATCACTTCCCTAACCTTAACCCTAACCCTATCTTTGAATATGTCCATCCTTCACATCCACTGAGAAGCACCAGTTCAACTCTTTCTTCTTTCCAGACTTTAGGGACATCCTGTATTGTGGACACTGAAGTGATGACTAATGGTCTGTCACCTCTCATGTAACACTTATTGTGGGTAAAAGTTTGGTTACTGCTTTATGCCTCCAATCACCTTTTAACTTGGACTTTGTTGTCTTTCCCATAACATTACAAGTTACAAATTACATTTGCTTTCTTTCTTTCAAAACATATTTGAAGGTAATTTTGTGGGATTATGTTTGTGGGATGCTCCAAAATGCTCTTCAGGAGGGGAACTAAACCAAAAACTACCCCTAGATAGCCTTCTTTTGCAGATGGGAGTCTATGTCTTGATATTTAACTAACTCTTCATCCTTTATAAAGCTGCTTTTCCATCTTTTATATATGCAAAGAAGCCTGACATCAAAATGTGATGGATTTGCTCTGTGATCTGAGACTTTTGAATACCATAGCTACACTTTAATAATACAAAACATTCTGATTTCTGTCATTAAGGATGTTTCTGGTACCGCTTAAACTGAAATGAAACTTGGGATTGTTGCAATACCATGTGGCATTCTGGGACACCGCTGTGCTGTGTTAAAAAAAAACAAAAAAACTTGCATATTTTTTGGACAAACACCAACAAAAAAAAAAAACTGCTGAAAAGATGTTCAGAAATTTCATCACCACTTCTTGTACTTCATCCCTCTATTTCTAGCACTCAGCTCCCGGTGGGTCCTCTGTTTTAACCCTCCTCCCCCTGATTCCTGCCTTCTCTTACTTATTCATCACACGTGTGTAGGAACACGGATGGAGAGTCCGTTTACATCACGGTGGCTGAAGTCTATAGATTTGTTCGTCTGCAAGTAATGTCCTCTGTACACGACTCGGTGCTGCAAAAGTAAAAAGATCTCCCTGAAACATTTATTTAACATAGAACTTTAATGAGGGGGAGGTTTGGTGGTCACAGTGTCTGACAGAGAGAGAGAGGCAGAGAAAAGAGCTGCATAGATGAAGAGTCATGCAAAATTCATGGCCGGGGGAAAATCTGACACTACTGTCTAGGGACAGGAGGTGAAGAAGGATGAGAGGGTCGAGGAGTGGGATGGGAGGGAGATGAAGAGGAATGGATGGATGATAATGTGGGTGGAAAAGGCAGAGGAGGAGGAGGAGGAGGGATGGAAGAGATAAAATGCAAAGTGGAAGAAATAAGAGAGCAGAGAAGTCAGTGTGTTGGAGAGGAAAAGGTTTGTAAAGAATAGCAGGACGCAGTAGTTAGTCCCAGTTCACTACTATAAATACTCCAAGAGAAGAAGAATGTTCAGTTTTCTGATTTGGAATTTGTAAAATGTATCAGAGTTCATTCAGTGATATATTCTCTATCATAGCGCTCAATTATTTTTAAACAGCTTACATTAACCTTTATGAGTTCACAGAACTTCTAATAAAATGATGTTCAATCAACAAAGAGAATTAGCTTATTTTCTCTAATAAAAACTATCTTTAATCACCAATCTGAACCATCTTGAAATCCTGAACTCAAGGTGAAAAAAACTTAAGCTACGATGTCAGTTCAATTAAGTTCTCTAAAGTTGAATTCACTTTTTAGTCAGTGCAATAATTTGAGTTCAAATTAAACATAATTTTCAGTTCATGCAGCATTATTACACCAACTCAACTCAATGTTGGCAACTTCCAAAGTTTCTGAATCAGAAAATTAGATTTTTTAAAAATTTATTAGTATTATTTTTAATCTCGTAACCATGTATTTAATTAAGTCATGGGAATGGAGAATTTAAGTTTTTTTTTTTTTTTTAATGAGTTTTATTTTAAGGTGAACTTGAAGATTTGATCCCAGTCAGATAATGTTGTGGTCAGTTACAGTTTGTTCTGATGTAAATACATTTCTGCTTTGTGTCAGCTTGCATAAATGATACTCTCCATCAAGAGTAGGACAACTACTCACTAGTTGTTCACTTAAATAATGATCAGAATCTGCACCTCAACATAAATCTTCAATGTGTGTAAAATGACTAAAATTTGACAGTATATTTGTTTCAAGAAAAAACAAAAATTCAACTTACTTAAAGTTTGGGGACACTAGTGGTTTTTAACATGTGTAATAATGTCCTGGCTGGTTGGACCATTTGCTGTGTGGAGTTTCAGGTTCTCCTTGTGCAGATGTTGGTTTTCTCCTTTCTTTCAGACTCACATTAGCTCAGCTGTTGTGAAAAGCTGTTGTTCCATGCTGTTAAAGGACGATAACACATAGCATCATCTCTACACTTTGGACACAGATTCAAAATTGATTCTTTCCAGTTCAATACATGAATTTAATAAAAGTTCTTCTGTAGCCATTGACTTTACCCTGACAGACCCACCTCTGGGTCTCAAAGTTATACATTTTAAAGAGGTTAGTTTTTTCTTCTTCTTTCTTTGAATGCTCTAGGTGTTACTCAGCATTGTAGAGCTGCTTTATGAAAACTCAGTGGCAGGTTTTAGTTTCGGAGGAATTCAAGCAAGGGCATTTGAACAGCAAAAATAATGATTCAGCACCTGCAAGTTGACGTGAGTCGTTGTTTAAGTTTATGATAATCTGAAACTTTGTTTTTGAAACAGTCATCACTACACTGCAGTTTTAAAGTGGAAATACTCAATTACAGTTTAGTTTTGTTACAGGGAGAAGTCACAGAAGGCACAGAAACAGACAAACTGGTTTCGGCAGAAAAAGGAACCGTTATTTATAACAAACAAAACTAAGGATACAAACTAAAGGGGGACTAGAAACAGGAGGGATGACTGGGCAGGGAGGACGGGCTGAAATCTGACAAACCAAACGTAATTGAGAAAACTGACAAGACCACAAAACAACAACACTCTAAACTAACTACACAGGGCAGAAGAATAAACCAAAACCAATCCACCAAAACTGGGGCAGGAAAGCAGGCTCAGGGAATCTGGGTCTGGCAGAACACAAGACGGAGTTACAGCAGGCTGAGACAGAACAAAACAGGTGGAAATACAAAAAGGGGAAAAGTGAGTCCAGGTGGGAAACTAAACAGGAACCGGCAGGAGTACAGGGGCAGCATTAAGTCCATAAAGCTGTGGTGATTGGAAGATGGCGCAGGGTACAGAAGTCTGTGGTCCAGCAGGGAGTAAGTGACTGAGCTGGGTTTATATAGTGGTGGTGTAATTGCAGACAGGTGAGGTAAATGGGCTGATCAGTGCAGCTGATTCACATAGCAGTAATCAGGAGTGCAGGCAGGTGAGTGAGCGTGAGACAGACAGAAAGACAGAGTCCAACGGGTGCAGACAGAGGGAGCCAGAGGTACCAGACAAGGAGAGAGAGGTGACATGGGACGAGAGAGGAAGAGATATAGGGGAGAGAGACCAGAGAGAGTGAGAATAGGGAGAGATGGATGACAGACAGGAACAAGGAGGGAGACAGAAGGGAGAAAGACGGAGAAGAACAGGGACAGGGACCATAACATAAAGACACATTAAATGTACATGTTAACAAGGTAAAACTTCGATTTTCAGTGAAGGCAGGCTTAAAAACCATATTATGGTTCAGTTGTCACTTGTTATTGGTGGTTATAAAAACAACTTTGGTTTCACTTATGATTTGATTCTGTTGTATTATTATTCACAAATGTCAACATACTGAAAGCTAATCCACGTTTTCGACATAAATTCATCATGACACATATGTAAATAATTAAAACTCCATACTTATCTCAAAATATAAAGTAGAACCCACTGTTCAATGCGGATTAAGCTCCAGATTACAGCCTCTTCAGAAGGCTTACAGATTCTTCTTGGCAGATCCTGTCAGACTGGATGGGAAACATTCATTTCACAATTACAGAGGCCACTGTGCTCATGGGAACACTCAGAGCTATAAAAAGAATGGTTATTATGCCCTCCAACTGATCTATGCCTCAACTTAACCTCATCGCAGAGACTTTCTTGGATCTCATGGCTTCATTTTTGTCCTGATCTACAGGGTTACTTTTGGAACTTGGCTCAATCCATCAGGTTTACCACAAGTGGACTCAAATCAAGTTCTTGGTACGTTTAAGGGTGGTTGAAGCAAACAGGAAGTATCTGACCACAGTTTGGAACAACAGGAAAGAATCTGAATAGTTCTCCAAATAAGCTACAATCTATTTCAAGAACCAACAAAAAATTATTTTTTAAAGTTGAATTAATTTATTATTTAATTGATGCTGTTTTTCCAGGTTTCTTAAATTACTTACAAATTTACATAAAATGACAATAAATGCAGACATCACATCTTCTTCTTTGTGGTGGTTATAACGCCAGTTTTAAAAACTTTCTTTTTCCTTCCTTTGTTTACATTTTTAAGAAAAACCTCCAGACTTTTGCATTGAAGTTTGGTTGCCCGAAAGTGGTCCTAATTTTTAGCATTTTATTCATTTTTTTCTTAAATTTTGACCTTTCAGGTTGTTTTCTGTTTTGCTATGTTATATTATTTCATAAAATTGTATTCTCTTTTACAAATACATTGCTTTTTGCACTTTTTTTGTTGCACGTAACTGTTAACGTACTGAACTTTGGTCAACTCTGTTTTTTGTAAAATGTTCAGTGCAAAGATGACAGATTCCAGTTCAGTTTTCCTGATTTTGCTCAACATTTCTGAAACATGTTTTTACTGCCATTATTACAGGGTTACCAGGTGTGTGGGAAAAATGAAATGGCAGTTTTGCCCATTGAAAATACATCTGTAACACAATAAAAAGTGCAAAAAAATACAACCTAATTTCAAATACATTCCTGGCAGTGAGTTTTCGTATATTGCACATTTTCTACATGACATGCTTTCTACTTTATTTTAGCAAATGGCAGGACACATAATAGAGGTCCAGAATAGTGACCATTATGCTATCGTTAGGGTAGGAGACTCCATCAGGCTACACATAAATTACAAACATAGACTGGCTGCATATTAATGTAACTCCAGAGAAATTTGTGTTTTTGCATTCAAGAAAACATGATCCTGAATATAAATGCTAGAGTTTAAGGAGCACTATGAGTCTTATCTATTCGCTGTAGATGTTACTGCAATTAAAAGGTCTTTATGTTGAGAAAATGGCTGTTTTTGATCCGTCTGTTTTAATGTTAACCCTTATTTCTCTGTTTTAATGCAACGTTCTGTTCGCCCTTCATAAGGACTTTCACATCAAAGCATCCTCAAAGATAATCTGATTAGATTCTGCAGCTATGTGCATAATAAATTTACAGATTAAAGGCGAAAAAATTGATTTTTGCTGGACTTGTTGATGCCTTAAGACATGCACTGTGTGTTAACAAAGACATGTTTCCTAATTAATGAATGGATTATCTAATAATCTCATTAGTGTAACTGGCTATGTTTAATGTCATGATGGATATTAGACAGCTTACATGCCTCACAGTGGGAAACACTCAAGATGCTTTTCTGAATTCTTCAGATTTAATAAAAACACAATATGAAATAATAATATGAGCACAACTGATTTGAAAATGATTTCTGTGTACTTGTAACTGCAGAATGTAAAATGCTAGATAAAAGTGGTGCCTACAGTTTCATTTTTACCACAAATTTTAAGTAGTTCACTTCTTTGTTTTTCTCAGAGAGGTAAATGAAGTTCCTGAACTTTTGGGAACCAGTATGCATTTCTCCAAATCTGTAGCAGAAACCTTAGTATGGATTATTGATATTATTATTATTATTATTATTATTATTATTATTATTATTATTATTATTATTATTATTATTATTATTATTTATGTATTTAAACAGCTAATGCAGGGCACCAAGAGCTAAGCCGATATCGAATTGTTTACTTGCAAGCTTTTTGTATTTTATTGCCAATATTTGCTTCAGTCAGAGTTACACGAGCCGGTCATGGATAATATTTGCAAGGACAAATGATGTTTTAATTTCTTTCTCTGCCTTTTTCTAGATCTCTTAAGATTTTGTAATTTTCAACTTTTTACAAACTATGAATGATTCACAATAGTGATCAGGAACACAAACCAGCTCCATGATGCTCTATAAAGTTGATACAGATGGTTTCTCCAACAAAAACACATTCCACACATGCACTGCCTGTCAAGAAAAGAAGTCTCCACTTGGATTTAACTCAGCAAATAGGTAAGATCCTTCCATTGGATAAGTACTGCAGTGATGACAACTTATTTAACCCTAGCTGATTCTCATTTCTTAAACAATCATGCAGGAAGACATATCCTGTGGTCATGGAAAGGATGTTAATCTGTCTCAGAAGGGTCAAATTATTGGCCTGCATCAAGCAAAGAAAACAACTAAGGAGATGAAACGACTAAAATCAGGTTAAGAACTGTCCAATGAATTATTAAACCCTGAAGGATAGTGGAGAACCATCATCTTCCAGGAAGAAATGTGGTTGGAGCAAACTCTTAGATGGTCATAGGAAATCAACAGTAGAACTCCTGGTGATGTTTAATAGTGAAAGTAAGAATATTTCCACATGAAGGGAACTCAAAGGATTGGGACTAAACAGCTGTAGCTCTAAGAAAACCACTGGTCAGTGAAGCTAATAAGAAAAAAAGGCTTCAGTTTCTTAGATAGCATAAAGATTGGACTCTGGCGCAATGGAAGAAGGTTATGTGGTCTGATGAGTCCAGATTTACCCTGTTCTAAAGTGATGGGGGCATCAGGGTAAGAAGAGAGGTGGATGAAGAGATGCACTCATCATGGCTAGTGCCTACCAGCCTGTGGGGGTTAGGGTTATTATCGGGGGTTGGTCAGGTTCAGCAACGTTATGTGCCCAAAGAATGAGGTCAGCTGACTACCTGAATAAACTGAATGACCAGGTCTTTCCATCAGTGGAGTTTTTCTTCCCTGATGGCATGGGCATGTTCCAAGATGATGATGCCAGGATTCATGGGGCTCACAATGAGAATGAGTGGATCAGGGAGCAAGAGAACTTTTAATCACATCTAGCAGCATTAACAAAGATAGAGGAGCAAACTGGCAAAACAATCAGAAAAATCCAAAGTAAAAGTTCAAGTGAATATCAAAAGTAACTAATCCTGAGAAAAACAAAAATCCAAATGTTAAAACATCAAACAGATTCAGGCAAAGAACACAAAGACAAACAGGACAAACTGGCAAAGACAAGACTATTTATACCGTCAGAACTGATTGGGAAGACAGGACACAGATGGAACTGATCAAAACAGGAAGGAACCTGAGACAAAAGAAGGAAGTAAAAACACAACCAACACACCAGGAGAGTAGATTTCAAAATAAAACGAGAAGTTAGAAGAAGGACTTTTAACCTGCACATCAATAAACAGGGAGGCACAGAAGTAGAAAACAAAACCAGAAACCAAAACCCAGAAACCGTGGCAACACCGCCAAGCCTCTTGAAGTTGAGCTGCCAGATCTGCTACAAACACAAATAAATCAAAGTGTTTCTGGTGGCTGTCAAAGCTCCACTCTATTTCCTCTCTTTCCAGTACAGAAAGTGAGAGTTGTGGCCTCACTGTTGTATTTTTCAGCAGAATTTGAAGGTGTAATTATTCTTTAAGCCCGTTTTTGGTTGATAAAGCTCAATCTACCTTTATGTAACTAAAATAGGTTAATGAGACATTTATCTTAATATTACAATGCCTCAATGTCAACTAAAATAGGTAAAACTGATTTGATTTACGTCACATCTTTAGTCTAAGCAGTGCTACCTGTAAAAAGGTCATTATGATAATGCTTCCAGCTAAGGTTACTTCCCCCTGTATAAATATTTCCACTGAATACCCACTTAAAACTACAGCTATGAAGATGAGTGTCAGCAGTAGCTTATTTATCTGAGCGTGGAGGACTACTTTTCCTGTTTTGTAGTCCGCTATTGCTCTCCCATTACACGACAGAGAGGACCTACACACTGATATTCACACCGAGCACTCAGGCTGCATAATGATTCCACTTGATATCCAGGGACAAGGCATGAATTTTTCATCACCTTCTTGGGAAAAAAATCAAGATTATCAAACATGAGGCAGAGTTAGAGGAAATGCCTCTATAAGTAATTGGTTTTGGGTTAAAAAGAGGAGGATTTAACTTGTTTTGATAAGTTTCTGCATTAACACTCATCAAATTCTAAAATGTGATTACACCTATGGGGGATTGTCAAGAGGAAGTCTTCATGTTTAACGCTCAAATATTTAGTCGGGTATCTACAACAATGACAAAACTGATGACACAAGACAGAAAAATAGATACTTGATGTTTCTCCTTGGTGATTTTCCAGGTATCCAGTAGCTCACGTTACATTTAAGAAATGTAAGGAAACCAATGTGCAAAAGAATATGCAGTTAACATGTAAATCATTCTGATAAAAGAAATAACGTGCAGCAATTGCTGGTATTTCCAAAAAAATAGAGTATTTAAAAGTCTAAGTATAGCATAAGTGTTACATAGATGACTTATAGGCTTTATAGGCTTTCTTAAATGGACTTTTATCCTTGGTTCCAGTCAACTAAAAGCTTTGTTCTCAGTGTGTATAGTGGAAAAACAGCTGCCTGACACAATAAAAAATGTGTTTTTTTTCTTTTTCTGTGGCGCTGGAGGAGCTGGGGACATAATTTGACATGCAGAGTGTTGCAGTCGGCCTGCGGTGCTTTGTGATGTACCTTCACAGCACATCGCTGGGCCTCTTTAGTATGAAGAGAGCAACACTTGAATGAGGCACATCAGACTTGTTTGCTGAGGTAGTTTGTTTCACGGCCAAATGGGTCTAAATGGAAACCTCCAGGAGGATAACGACGCTCCAGATGCATGTGCTGGCAACGGAACGAATGTGAATCACCCTCACAGAGAGGTCAGATGGGATGTGTTCAGTACCAGTGTGAAGCACCTACAACAGACCTCCAATCCGGACCCAACAAGTGTCACGACTTCAGTATATTTTACAAATTGGAACAGTTCTGATTTTGAGATAATTTTCCATTGATCAATAAAGTGAAACGGCAGATGAATGTGGTGTTAATGTGGTTCATTTCCCAACTGTACTGTTGCTGTGGAGACATTAAACTGCTGTGTTTGGTGTCGTGTTCCCGCAATAACGTTCCACCAGAGGATCTGTGATGAGCTCCAAATTGCAGATACAGAAAATGCCTGATTTTCTTCAGTACACAGTTTCTACAACTGTGCAAATGCACCGATACATGTCTGAAATGCTGATAAATGTTGACTAAATGAGTTAAATTCCAAACTAAAAATGCTTTATGACAGTAGTCCACAGTCCAGAAAGTTGACCTCACAGTCGCTTTGTACATTTTTTATATGCAGTTTGTGTTTCTTTCTCATGTAAGCATGCTAGTTGTGACAATAATATGAACCCAACACATTCAATCCAGTAGCTAATAGCTTTGCCTGGTTCCACAGAGGAACTAAACTCACAAACTAGTCAATTTGTCAAATTTATTTCTAAAAAGCACATTTTAAACAACAGGAGTTTAATCAAATTGATGTACCATAAATCATAATCACAATGACTAAAAGACATGTTGGGATAAAAACACAATAAAACAAGATAAATTAGGATTTTTTTTCTGCAGTGCTGTTTGTGTTTCTAATGCTAAATTAGGAAATTTGTAAAAATAAAACCATCAGCTGTTAAACACAACTACCTCTCCATCAATCTGCTGGTGTTGGATGATCACTTATTTATGTTTTGGAACAAAACTAACATGAAACTGTCATCAAAGCAGTCCAGAATGAATAAAGCAGTACACAAGTTGTCCTTGCATAGATGATCAGCTGTTCAAATATTTAAATCCAGGCCCACAAAGTCAGGTAATAAAGTAGGATGCAACCTCTAACGGACTGGATTTACGTTTCTCAGAGAGTTGCAGTGAGTTCAACATCGCCTACTCTAATCTGCAAATGCGGTTCTTTCTGTCACCTAACACCTCAGTAATAATTACAACCGTAATGACTTTCTCTGTTCTATCAGACTCGCTGGTACGCCACTAATTTAAAAAAACACTGTTTTAATTTGTTCTTGTTTCTTGCACAAGCTGCGTGTCCTTCTAGTGTCTTTTTATTCTGCTTTTAATCAGCTCAGTGTGAAATCTTATGATCTAGTGAAAATTGAGAAAGTAAAGCACATTTTAGACAGAAACAAGCTCACAACAATATATCAGCGAAAACTAAATTGGCTGTCTTCTACTGCATGTCTCCAAATAAATTTACATGAAATCAGTCTATCAAAACTTTTTTGCAGGAGGTTAAACCAAAACCTTTAGGACCCCTTAAGATCTGATCACTGGCCTACTTGCTATTTTTTGCTATTTTTGATGGTCTGATGAAACTAAAGTTTGCTCTGGTACATACACAAGGAAATAACGTGGTTACTTTCTAAAGATCTGACCAAAACATTAACCTTGTCCCATCTCCTCAGATCTGACATGTTACTATTTCTATCTAACTGCCAGACATGTTGTGAACTCACTGAAACACGGCAGGCAGGTTGTGGTGACAAATACATTTCAATCAATCAAAAGTCACCACAGTGAATATCAAATGTAAGAAAGCCATAGACAACTTAAAAAAAAAAAAAAACAGTGAGAAAATGTCTCAAAATCCAAGTAGAAGCCAACAGGTCAGCATGAGGTGAGCAAACTGACAAGGAAAAGGTTATTTCCACTCTTAAAACTAATTAGAGAGACAGGACACAGATGAAGCTAATGAGGATGATCAAAAAGGAGGGAAACAGAGACAAAGAGAGGAAGTAAAACCACATGAGACACAAAAGGACAGGGAATGTCAAAATAAAACAGGACAAGCCAAAACAATGACAGAAACTGAGGTTTGATTAAATAAAGTGGCCATTTTTGCTTTTACTAATCAAAATTCAGAATTTATTATTGAGTTGCACATGAAATGAGACATTAGAACGTTTGAACTGCAACTCTGCCAACTCTGATGCAACAGAAATGAAGCACAACATCTATTTTTAGCAAAATTTTAGCCAAAGTTTGGAGATAAATGTGCCACGTAGCTAGATATCCACAAACCTCATGACTCTGTGCAGATCAGACACTTATTGATCAACATGGTAATTTTATCTCCGAACAGAATATTTTTATTGCATTTAAAAAACACAGAAACAGCAAATTTTCTTGCTAATATATTCCCCTGAATATTCAGAGTGAAACTACACACAAACCAAAGAATGGGACACTTTTACATACTACTGTCAACAAACAGGGCATTGGAGTAGCTTTATTTTTGTGTATGTGCTGTAAAAATAATACCCTAACAATACAATGATAGCAGCAATTTAAGTAAAACCACACCTTCATTTCTTATAAAACTTCAGCTTGTGAGACTAAAGATGCCACTTCATGTTAACCCTTTAGAGCCCAACCAGATCATATAGATTGATCATTCTTTTTGCATATAAAATCTGGGGAGTTAGATTAATATTTCACGCATTCACCAGGTCTGAGAGCGCATTTTCATTGCAGTGACGGGGTTGTAAAAATACACAATAAAGCGCAAATAACAGAAATCTTTATAAACCAGACTACGGGATATTGTGCAATTTTTTTAAAAACAAATTTAAGGGATACAGCTATGCAGTGTCTGTATTTTGAAATATATGTGGAAAAAAAACATTTCACTTTTTTAAGTTTATTGCACTTTTAAGCAATTTACTGTAGTAGTTAAGACATAAATCAGTCCATATTATTAAAACCTGGGATATCAGGGTTATATTGATGTAAAGCAAATGTAAAGAAATAAAAACACTCAAAAAAAAACTGCACTACAGCATATAAAATGTAAGAATATGTCCTGGAGGACTGGCACAATGGTAGGTCTTAAAGGGTTCATTCAAGGCAAGTTTATTTGTGTAGCACAATTCATACAAAGGAAATGCAGGGAGCTTTATAACGGCAAAGAAATACATGACAGAAGTTTAAAATTAATTCTAAAAATGATTTAAAAGTAGACATTTAGACACTGAAATCATAGAAATAGAACATAATTAGGCAGTAAAAGTGAGTCAAGAAAAGACATTGAGCATCTGAGAGAAAGCTGCAGGAAACAATCTGATTTTCAGGCCTGATTTAAGATCTGACGATCTGAGCAGAACTCAGGTGTTCAAGAAGTTTGTTCCACAGGTGAGGAGCATCATAGCTGAATGCTGCTTCACTAGTCTTGGTCCTGGCTTTGGGAACATACAGTAAACCTGTCCCTGATGACCTGAGGGCTCTGGATGCTTCATATCTAGCTAATTAGTCCAGCATGTATTTTGGCCCAGGACCATTCAGTGCTCTGTAGACCAGGAGTCAGTCAGATTCTGGATGCTATAGCCTCAAATGTGTGCAACTCCAAAACTCCAAATACTCTCTGCATTTAGGTCCAGGCCACAAACCGTCTTCTCTGTTGAAATATAACAGTCAAATTTCCCACTACTTCTTCACTTAACGACTGATTTGCTGATCTGGTGACAGTAAATGTGTTTCCAGGTTAAAAAGGCGCCTTAGGAAGAAGAAGAAACACATTCTAAGTGTTATTACACTGCTGTCATTTGATCTGACTCCACTTGACGTCAAAGACTTCAGCTACGTCCCACAGTTGACAGTCAGAACTCATTAATACAGTTCAGACCTCAGATTTATCCTGTGGATGTAACGCTCATGCTTAATTCCAGTCAGTCACTCTGTCAAACTCAATTTGGACATGGCTCTGTATGGTGACGCTGCTGCAGGAGACTCTGCAGAAGAAACTCCATTAAATGAAGGAACAACGTGGAGGAAAGACTGAACGATCTCTATCTTTAGGTAGAAATATGTGCCACTAGAAACTGAATCATTTTATAATAGAATTTGAATCGCTCAACTTTGATTGTTTTTAAAAATTACAATTAAGTGGAATCATTTCAAATTAAAAATATTGGATGTGAATTCAGTGGCTCTGAAATTGAGTTTAATCTCTCTGCATACTTCAGTGTTCAGTTTTCAAAACTCAAATCCAGTTAGTGTAATTAAATTTCAGCTTCCTGAGACACTTTTTTTCTCATCCTCAGTGAGCTGGAAATGTGAGTTTACAGCCAATCAGCACCTAAAACCACCTTAACCGCAATGTTTTAACACGGACTTCTGCTCGACCACTTCTGATTTGCCTGAATCATAAACTACAGATATATATAAAAATAGATTTGAAATTTTAGCTTACTATATTAATAGTTTTCAAGGAAATTTAAAAAATAAAAATGTTGGTCAACCCACGTTCAGCAGGCATTCCACACACTAAAATTTGAGAATGTTTGAGAGACACAATCACAGGAACTATTAAAGATAAAAACCGAAATTTTCACTTATTTCTCATCATGTGATTGATTCACATGTTGATACACAGTAGGATCAATTATTCAACGATTTAAAGAGGACAGCAGGTATGAGCAACTCTAATATACACATACTTTACAGTATAGTAGGTTTACTGTACTTTTGTGTTGTGGCAGGAAGACTGCCTTTATTTAACCAACGCCAAGAGGCCTTGATTGTCCAAATGGTAGTGCAAAAAGATGCAATTAAACTGTGTGAAATCCAGCAACGGATAATCCAAGACAACAGCAATTTCAGAGGAATCAACAATGCAAGCCTCTCCACCGTTGATCATGTAAAACAGGGTCAGCATGAAGCAAGTCTACAGCGTTCCCATTGAAAGGAACTCCCTCAGAGTGAAAGAACAGCGATTTCAATATGTACAAGTGAGTATATGAAATTACTCTTGCATATCATAACCCCAAATACTGTATTACACTATAGTCCTTTTTATACATGCGCTCTTCTCTGAACAATCTGTTGTTGAGGTCAGCAGATGTAAGGATGGTGCATAAAGTAAATAGTTTCAGGTTGATTGTGGTTTACTTTACATGATATGTAAATGTTGTACATCTATACTGGAACAATACAAGCAGGAAGAAATGTTCTGAGAATACTGTAAAAAATTTAATGTACAGTCAGGCACTGCAATGGCCCCTCTGATTCATTTATATGATGCATTTGTGTTTAAGTTGTCATTTTTGAGGGTTGTATCATTTTTTTACACTTCACGTGAAAACACAGTGAGAGAAGACTGTTTTGTATTTAGCAGTGCAGTGTCCTAGTTTTGCTTCGTGTGTCTTAATTTTGAAAACAAAGTTCAGATTTTGACAATAAAGTGCACTTTTGACACAAGTGTGCATTGCTTTGTGAATTGTGTTCAAATAAAAATAAATAGTGTGCAGTGTGTTGGGAAATGTGTGCTATTTTTCAGGAACAGTGTCTTATCAATTGAGAAAAACTGCAATAAAAATTTTTCAAAATGTATCTAAAATTTCACAGATACCATTTTAGATACCAGAAGTCTGTGATAAATTAGTTTGAAGCAAATCAGAGATGGTGGAGCAGAAGGCCCCTGATGATTTGAGAATGAGTGACCACCTTTGGAAGATAAGAATGTGAATAAACTCACAAAATTATTAAAACAGCTGCATAGAAGAGTCATCTGACCTGCCCAAATTACTATATTTGAATGTGAGTTACAGTCATGATGTAAATTCAACATCAAACTACTCTACTTCAGTTTTATTCCAATTATTCAAGTCAAACTAGTCAAATTCAGCTTCTGGTGGCACATATTTAACGTCCAATCATTCTTTGTGCTCTGAGTCTCAGAGGAGGGCCACAAGACAAGGTAAGACTCTGAGTTCAGTCCAAGTTCAGCACAGTCATTTCCTTATTTCGTGCTCGGCAGGCTCCTCGGCGTCCTGCTGGAGTCGAACACTGGGGCTGCTTTGGTATGCATCGCTGGCCCTCCGCCTGCTGCTCACATGAACACACCCTCATACAAAACATCCATACACACCCCGAGGAGTCCGTCCAACACTATTTATGGAGATCAGGGACGCTGGAAAAATGCTGCTCTCAGACGCTCTCAGAGAACCTCCCGTCGTTCTTATTATGGGATTGTTATGGAAATATTCTAATCTGTAGCTTTAAGGGAGAAATCCGACCACCTGTCTATCACATCATCTGAAACATGAATGCTCCTCGTATTCCAGCAACATTTTTCTGCTTTTCAAGGAATGTTCCAGCACAAAGATCATTTTTCCCCCCTTTGCCACAGCAGAAATCTGATTTTAGAGAATGTGTCCAGAACACTTTGTGATTCTTTAAGAAAAGTGGCATCCTGAGGCTAGAACCAAGACCCTACATAGACAGATACAGATGGATATTAATATTAAGGCTGTTGGTGCTTTTGTAGGTTAATGTCCATGCATCTATTAATATGCAGGTTATTGATAATAGTATGTGTTAACATTTGGGGTTATTGACAATTTTTAAAATGAATATCCAATTCCATGACATGTTTGTGAATTTGTATTCCGGTTATTGATACAGCAATGTTCAAATTATTGATGCTTTGTGCATTAATTTTCAGGTTATTGATAATGTTGTGTATTAATATTTCTGGATATTGATATTTTTGTCCATTAATATCCAGTTTCATGACTTGTTTGTGAATTGTTATTCAGGTTATTGATACTTTTGTACAATGATATTCAAGTTATTGGCACTTTTGTACAATAATATCTAAGTTATTGATATGTTAATGACTTTATATTAAAGTCAATGATACTTTTGTACATTAATATTTAGGTTATTGATATTTTGGGGAATAAATATTCAGGTTATTGACACTTTCAAATGTTAATATTTAGATTATTGATATTTTTATACAATATTATTCAGGTTATTGATAATAGTATGTGTTAACATTTGGGGTTATTGGTGCTTTTTAAAATGAGTATCCAGTTTCATAACATGTTTGTGAATTTGTATTCTGGTTATTGATACTTTTGTACAATAATATTCAAGTTATGTGCACCTTTGTACAATAATATCTAAGTAATTGATAATTTTATGAGTTTATATTCAAGTTATTGATGCTTTCAAATGTTAATATTTAAATTATTTATACTTTTGTACAATATTATTTAGGCTATTGATAATGGTGTGTATTATATTAATATGCTTTACATATTTTTGTACATTAATATTCACATTATTCATATTTTTGTGCATTTTCTTTGGTTTTAGGGGGTTTCAATGGATGAGGAATTTGGTTTTGTGCCATTCATGATGAAGACTATTTAAAAACTGAAGCTGAGGGTGGAATTGGAAAAATGATTGATGCCCTGAATGTCCCAAGACAGACAAAACATTTAACATGTCCCACATTTCACTTTTTCTGTTATTTTTAAAGTCACATCTCCCTACAATGAGCTGCTGTTCAAATTTTGTGGATATTTGGAAGAAAAACAAAACATTTTGGACATAAAGCGAAAGCTCCATGCTATCGCGTGTTAGATCAGTGAACACTGTTCATAAAGTGATATCAGTATCCGTCAGAGAGAATTACTAACAACATTTTTTTGTGTCATTTTTTAAAATGGATCTCCATTCACTGATCTACTCCCAAGCAGGCATGTAATGAGAGACTGTCTTTATCTCCACGGAGCGCCTCAGAACGATCACTCCTCCTGCTGCTTTATAGTGTCCATCCCTCTACAGTCTCTGTGAAATTAAAGTGAAATGAAGCTGTAACAATGGAAGATCAGTACATTTATGAAGTCATTAGGGTTCTGTAACAGGCCTCAATCCACCTCCACCTGCTTCTGCCCTCTTTTACACCTTTACCTCCCTTCATTTTGAGTTTCAGATGATAAAACCTTCACCTCATGACTGATGGAAACGTGCTTTAGTTGCCACCTTCCCCGGATTGATTTGTCGCTGTGTGAGGAGACATAACAGAAGGTTTGTGGAATTTCCACAGCCAATAAAGAGTCACACTAAGCTGCTAAACTCCAACTCTGATTCCTTCCAAGACTGACCTCCACAGTGGAAATACTCCAGACCAGATGTGCTACCAGTGAACACCAGTTGTTTAAACCTGCGGTTAATGATGTGCTCTTTGGCCTTGGAAGTACTGCTCGGTTTCGGCTGTAGGCTCTAGCTGTCCTTTCCATTCTTGCATGCATGTACGAGGTTACCAACTCTCACGCTTTTGGCCTCGGACAGACTCTCACGCTGCCTGAACAAATCTCCTGCCACAGGCTTATTTCTGCACACTGTGGTGTCCGTTCAGCCACACAGGTTTGAGATTTTAACCGAGGATTTGTAGAAGGAAGAAGTCTTATTTGTAATTTCTCTTTAAAAGACCTTTAAAATCCATCATCTCCCAATAAAATGGAGCTCATTCTTAGATTCTAATCTGCAGATATGACTGTCAACCATTTCCATGGGAATGAATCCACTAAAACTACCAGCATCCTCACTAGCCGATGATCCACAGAGGCATGGAAATTAAGACACAGCAGAGTTTTTGCTGGCAGTGTGGAGCTTATTAGTCCTGCTATCATAAGACTGGTCAGTAGATGTAGGATCAGACCATCTACCCTCTCTAACCTGGAGCTCCCTGTTCTGGGATCAGCTTGAATCTGTTATTAAAACTCAACCCGGCAGCTAGCTGTCGAAGGCTGCTGACCTTGGCACATCCACTGACGGGACTGGAGACTTTCTGTGATTAAAATGGATGCAGTATGTTTGGGCTTCATTTGTGCTGGATTTAAAAACACATTCTGGAATATCAACATTCACTGACTCACTGCTACGAGGCTGTTATTTAAAGTCTGCATTACATGGTAGGAAAGAAAAATATGTATTTTTACAGTTGTTTTTTTTGTTATCCTTACTAATCTGATGGTGAGGACACCAGGAGTCGTTGTATTTCAAATTTCTCTCACGTGTCTCCGATCAAATAGAGCTCAAGGTTATTCCTTCCAGCCTCATATGTGTGACCTGGGATTTTTTTTTTCTTAAATATACTACACTGTATTTGCAACGTTAATGTTGCAAACAGGACTGCAAGGAATGTTTTTAAACTGCTGATTATTTTCTTGAGTAACTGAGCAGTTGTTTGTTCTATGAAATGTCAGTGTTTCCCAAAGTTCTAGATGATGTCCTCAACGCAAAGTTAGTCAGTTTACTGTCAGAAGAGAGGAGAGAAACCAGAAAATATTCACACTTCAAAAGGAATCAGAGAATTTTCTTTTTCAAAAATATTCCTCAATCTAAGCTGATCTCCAGCAGGCTCACGTCTTAAGGAACATTTAATGGGAGGAAAAAGGAAGAAACAAATAGAGGGGAAACCCTGTAGATCTTTTCTCATGCTTTAGTCATTCAGATTCTTCAACAAGCTGCAAAATGCACTTTTAAGTTAAAACATGTCCCCAGTGCAAACAAGACCAAATATAAGCTCCTTCCAGTCATTACCTGTGTTATTATTACTCCTCCAAGGAATGTGGCAGAGTTATGTGATGATCGCCATTGGTCGATCTGTCTATCTGTCTGTCTGTCTGTCTATCTGTCTGTCTGTTAGCAACATCACTCAAAAAAAAAAGAAAAACCCGACAGATTTGGATGAAAGTTTCAGGAAAACTCAGAAATGACACAAGGACCAAGTGATTAGATTTTGGCAGTTATGTGGCTTATAGTCTGGATCCACAGATTAGTCGAAGATTTCTGTATCATTGCGAGCTAGCGGCACGGCGTCACTGTAACCATGACAACAAGTGAACACTACGTCAGCTGCTTGCTGAAGATCACATGATTGAGATCCTACTACAAATCCACCGCTGTGGACTTTTCAGGACGTATCCATCAGAAATTATCCAAGGAACAATTGATTAAATTGTCGGGTGTTTCTGAGTCCCATCAGTTCCCGCCACCTGCTACATATTTAGGTCACGTGATTTGGTTTCCGTACATAACATACACATGCATAACACAGCGCAAGGTCATTTTGTTCGTGGGTACATCTTTATTAAATGGACACATTCTATGTTGCTGTGATTTCTGATCATCAATAGCTAATAAAAAATGCTGCATTTCTGACAATGCCATATGAGCAGCCAAGTATTGCACCGCTCATTATATACACATGTGGACAAAATTGCTGTTACCCCTCGGTTAATGAAAGGAAAACCCACAATGGTCACAGAAATCATTTGAATTGGACAAAAAATAATAATAAATAAAAATTCTATGAAAATCAGACATTGCTTTTGAACTGTGGTTCAATAGAATTCTTTAAAAAAATAAACTCATGAAACACACCTGGACAAAAATGATGGTACCCCTAGAAAAGACTGAAAATAATGTGACCATAGGGACATGTTCAATCAAGGTGTGTCCTCTAATTAGTATCACAGGTGTCTACAAACTTGTAATCAGTCAGTCGGCCTATTTATAGGGTTACAGTAGTCACTGTGCTGTTTGGTGACATGGTGTGTACCACACTAAACATGGACCAGAGGAAGCCAAGGAGAGAGCTGTCTCAGAAGATTAGAAAGAAAATTATAGACAAGCATGTTAAAGGTAAAGGCTATAAGACCATCTCCAAGTAGCTTGATGTTCCTGTGACTACAGTTGCACATATTATTCAGAAATCTAAGATCCATGGGACTGTAGCCAACCTCCCTGGACGTGGCCACAGGAGGAAAATTGATGACAAATGGAAGAGACAGATAATACGAATGGTAACAAAAGAGCCCAAAACAACCTGTAAAGACATTAAAGGTGAACTCCAAGGTCAAGGTACATCAGTGTCAGATCGCACCATCCGTCGTTGTTTGAGCCAAAGTGGACTTCATGGGAGACGACCAAGGAGGACACCATTGTTGAAAATAAATCATAAAAAAGCCAGACTGGAATTTGCCAAACTGCATGTTGACAAGCCACAAAGTTTCTGGGAGAATATCCTATGGACAGATGAGACAAGACTGGAACTTTTTGGCAAGGCACATCAGCTCTATGTTCACAGACGCAAAAATGAAGCATATCAAGAAAAGAACACTGTCCCTACTGTGAAACATGGAGGAGGTTCTGTTATGTTCTGGGGCTGCTTTGCTGCATCTGGCACAAGGTGTCTTGAATCTGTTCAGGGTACAATGAAATCTCATGACTATCAAGGTATTCTAGAGAGAAATGAGCTGCCCAGTGTCAGAAAACTTGGTCTCAGTCATAGATCATGGGTGTTGCAACAGGATAATGAGCCAAAACACACAGCTAAAAACAGCCAAGAATGGCTAAGAGGAAAACATTGGACTATTCTGAAGTGGCCTCTATGAGCCCTGATCTAAATCCTATTGAACATCTGTGGAAGGAGCTGAAACATGCCGTCTGGAGAAGGAACCCTTCAAACCTGAGACAAGTGGAGCAGTCTGCTCATGAGGAGTGGGCCAAAATACCTGCTGAGAGGTGCAGAAGTCTCACTGACAGTTACAGAAATTGTTTGATTGCAGTGATTGCCTCAAAAGGTTGTGTCACAAAATATTAAGTTAAAGGTACCATCATTTTTGTCCAGGCCTGTTTCATGAGTTTATTTTAAAAAATAATTCTGTTAAACCATGGTTCAAAAGCAATGTCTGATTTTCATTGGTTCATTTTCATAGAGTTTTTCTTTGTTATTACTTTTGTCACATTCAAATTATTTCTGTGACCATTGAGGGTTTGTCTTTCATTAACCAAGGGGTACTACAATTTTGTCCACATGTGTGGATATAGATATATATGGTCTCTGAGAGAATTCTTAACAGCAGCTAATATAAAACTATTTATTTAACACACAAGATTATATTTCATTCTATCCTTAGATGACAGTAATTTCATTTACGTGTACTTGGTTGGGCCAACGAGGATAAGAACTCAAGATGAGTTTTTAAAAAAAAAAAAAAAAAAAAAAAATGTGCACACAGGTTATTTTGATCTAACCTGAAGTTTTCTGCTTTTAAGTGAAGGGTTAGATAGAACAATAACACTCACTATTATGCAACCACTTACAAGACAAGTAGTCTGTTAGAAAAACATCCAACATCTGGTTCTCCAGAGGGAAGAGATGCAGATGTGGTGCTTCATTACATCCCTGTTTCTGGCAGAGAGCCTGTTGCCCTCTGCTTTATTCATGCTTTTGTTCTTCTCACCTGCCAGCGAGGTCGGCTTGGGTGAGGTTCAGGGGAGGTAAGGCTTCGTGCTCTTTATTTGAGCCACGTTTATGACACAGAAAGAAAAGAATGAAATATGCAGTGTAGAACAGGGATGCAGAGAGGAGGCTGTTATTGCACTTCATTTGAAAATGACAGGTTATCTGATGTAAATTATAGGTTCCAACTTCAATAAACATCCCTTTACCTGTTATATGGGGCTGAATACAAGACACTTTGGAGATACCTGTCATTTTCTCTGCATCACTTTCAGATGTTTGTGCAGAGATGACTTGTGTCTTTTTAGGAAATTATTCCTGAAGAGAAGGATAATATCAACAGCTCACTGAATGTTTGAAGAAAAGCAAGATAAGTAATGATGCCTTGCAGAGGTTGAACTGGGTCAGTCTTCACAGTTATCCGGAGACACTCAACATCACTACATCCATCTGCAGTAATATATTTCTACGTTCTCAGTGTTAATGATTCAAGAAATGACTGAGATGTAACAAACTGTAGAACAAGAAAAGCATTCAGAGCGCAGTACTCCGCCAAGGCTGCTCAGTCCTTGTATCGTTTCTGATGGATAAGTCCCGATAAGTCCTCAGAGGTGGATTTGTAGTGGGATCACAGTCATGTGATCATCAGCAGGCAGCTGACGTAGTGTTCACTTGTTGTCATGGTTACAGTGACCGCTATCTCACAATGATATAGAAATCTTTAACAAATCCATGGATCCAGACTATAAGCCGCATCACTGCCAAAATCTAATCACTTGGTCCTTGTGTCATTTCTGAGCTCCTCTGAAAATTTCATCCAAATCCGTTTGTTTTAGAGTAATGTTGATAACAGACAGACAGACAGACAGACAGACAGACAGGCAGGCAGACAGGCAGACCAACCCCAATTGTCACATAACTCCGCTGTGTTCCTTGGCAGAGTAATAAAATAAACATTCCTTTGGCCGTTTACAACAACAGCTTAGCTCGCAGTAGCTAACGACTATCTAGTCCCCCAAATAAATACATGAATAAAACAAATACATGAACTACTGATGGCTAAGAGAGCAAAGAGCATTCGGAGCAGCAGTTAGACGTTCTTGTTGCTTTAAATGCAGAGAACAACGGCCTATTTCACTGTCATTTTAGTGTAACTTTTGGTGTTGTCAGAGGAAGCACTTCAGGGGAGCATGATGTAAATGATGTAAAACTGAATGTATTTACACCTTTTCAACATCAGCATGGTTGGAGACACATGGTACATTTTTTTTTTATCTATATTCACACTTAGCTTTTTTCGACATAAAGCTCACACCCACTGGGCCTCGGCCTCCACTAAAACAACTTCCTCTCTGTGTAAATGTTCAATATTAATGCAAAACTAGCAGCTCCAGACTGAAGTGCTTTGATTCTTAATATTTTACCACAAAACCAACTGCTATAATAAATAAGTATAAATGATGTATGTTTATAGAACCACAGTAAATAATTTACTGTTGTGTGTTAAATAAATAAGCTCTTTTGGAATATCAAACCCTCTTGAAAATTAAATAAACCATCTCCGGCAGATCATCGTTGTACAGAATGAATTTGTTTGAACTGGGAACCAAATTCTCTTGAAATGTTTTCATATTGTTCCTTAGACATAACATTTGCACAGAAATTGAAATGTGAATTTATTTGATCTATTCAGAGGTTCAACCAGAGTGATAAAAAGCAGGTGGTTTCAACATTCAGGCTCTTTCAGCTTCACAGTTCAGATCACAAAAAACACACAAAAAAAACATTAAAGTGGCTATAAAGTGTTTCTCGCTGACACTTGACACAAGATATTGCACTTGATTAATAATGTGTCAATCTATTACACATCAATTTAAGGCCTGATGTGCGACTCAGCATAATCACCGTTATGACACGTTTAATCGAGATTAATTAACAGTGAGCTCATTTGGAATTCGCTGCTGCGCACCCAGAGGATTTACGGCGCTAATTAATTCACAGACAAATGGATTCCTGTGGCATACTCTGCTTTACGCCAGGTGGAATAACATGTTTTAATTGATTGTATCCATTGTTTTACATCTGTTAACCTTCCGCTCGTAAAAGATGACTTTCAAGAAAAGCCTGCTGCTTCTTTAAGTGTGCTGATATTCCCATTAAACTGTCTTATTATTATTATTATTATTATTATTATTATTATTATTATTATTATTATTATTATTATTATTATTATTATTATTATTAAATCAACTTACTGGAACTCAATACAAGCTATTTTATTATTTGGTGTGGGGATAAAAATGCAGCCCTCTCTATCTGTTGTGGTGCTTCAGTCAAGGTGAGAAACCAATTCCAACATAATCTGGATGGTTGTTCATATTCGTTTCTGTCGGAGTTGCTTAGGTCACAGTATATTGTGCACTTCTTATTCCCTCCAATAGACTGTGCTCCTGAGGGTAATGCGAGTTGGCAGGAATCAGCGGTGGGAGTGCAATAAACCCCTCAGGGCGATACAGAACAGAACCCAACAGGTACATTTTACTGGAGACGCACCAGGAAAGAAATGCCATTACAGAGTAGGGTCATATAAAAGCAGAGGCTGGATATGGGCGGAGAAATAAGCTGCTAGAGTAAAGCAGCAGTGGTGTTGATCCACAGCAACAGGAGGGTTACGAGTGAGAGTTGTCAGATGCTAGAGACTCTACCAAACTGCCAACTCTGTAGAATGAAACTGACAGACTGTGTTTTAGTGGTCTTTTCTCACTGGGTTCAACAGCCTTTATGGAGACTGTCCTCCAGAGACTTCCACGGGTGGTGCAGGGAGGTGGTCGAAGGTTTAACAGCATCCCGTAGCCTAAAACCAGACGAGTGTTCCATGTCTTCACCAAAATACTCCAAACCAAGTTGTTTTTGTGGATAAGCAACCATCACTGGTGACAGTTTATAGAGCTTGTTTCTGAAGTAGAAAATACCTCCCTGGAAAGTCCATCCATCCATCCATCCATCCATCCATCCATCCATTCATATTATCTATAGACACCGCTTAATCCTCATTAGGGTCATGGGTGGCTGGAGTCTATCCCAGCTGATTTAAGGTGAAGGCAGGGGACACCTGGACAGATTGCTGCAGGGAAAGTGTAGACAGCTATTCAACTGTATTGTATTTGTCAAGTGTTCCCCCACTTTCAATGACTAGCAATTATCACTGATGATTTGTGAGAGTTCATATGCAGTTTCCCCACTCGTAAAAGGATGCTTCGTCTACCATGGCCTTAGGCTGGTAAGAGTAGAACTCTGAAGAAACTGAGAGACTGTTTAACCTGCCGATGTAAGCCGCTACAGTTTGAGTTGACATTGACATTAGCCACAGAGATCGGCGTCAGCCACGAGTGGCTTGTTGTTAACTTTTTTATGTCTGTGTTTGATTAGTTGTCATCTGATGTGTAATTCGCTCAGATGTAAATAAGATTGCAGGCAGATGATGGTGCTAATTAGAGGTTTCCAGCAACAGTTAATAATTCATTCTATTTTGTAATGGTGGGTTTGGTATTTGCACTTTATTTATTTATCTATTTATTGGGTCTGTAAAAGATTGCACTTTAAAAGTGGCTTTATGCATTTTAAATAGATAGTTTTAAAAATATAAATTAAAAAAGGGATAAATATGGTCAAAAAATCTAATACAAATGTTAAGAGTGAATGTGTTAAAATGTGATTTAAATTGCCTCTTGTAAAATGCAGGGAAATCTATGTGGCACAACACTGGGTTAAAGATTAGCCATGTCATAATTTCTTTGCTTCAGTTTATTTAATGTTAAAACTGACAAACATAAATTAAGTAAAATAGCATTTGCCAATGAGGTGAAATTGTTGCATAAGGAATGTTTGTTAGTATTTGCTGAGTTGCAATTACGTGAATATAGTTCCTCTGTGTTTTGTTTAAAGGTTTTTCACCTTAACTTATTAACTTAACTCATCAACTTATGGACTTGTGAAGTTGCCATCTTTGTAACCTGTTACTTTTCCACCACTGCAAAATAAAAGAAGTAAAGAAAAGAAAGCAACTGTCTGATCAATGAGCGGAGTTCAGCTAAGGCCCGGGTAGAGGAGTGGGGAAACTGCATATGAGCTCTCCAAAATCATCAATGATAATCGCTAGTCATTGAAAGTGGGGGAACACTTGACAGTATTTGTTACTGATTCTGGAAGAAGATGTTGCTGAAACAACAAAAGTGACCTAAAAAGAACAAAGCCACCAGGATGGGTAGATACCAACAGAAGATTTGAGGAAAGTGTTTTGGGTGAACTGACCCCTAAGGCCGCTGTGTAATTTAGGTGAAAAACGTTTCTCTCCAACACAGCAATAATTCAAAGACATTCCTCTGAATCTCCTGTCTGTGTTGCTGACAGTGTTTTTGAATGTCTTTTAGTTTTTTTGCCACTGAAATTCATTTGCGCATTTGCTGATGTATCTGTCATACAGTAAAATCTGTTGTGTTACACTCTTTGAGGTTTACTTTAATAATTCCAGAGCTAATTTCCTTTAAACTCTATTCAGACAGGTTATATTGTCCTTACAAATACTGTGAAAGTTTAAATTTAAGCAGAAAATCAGAAAAATTCCGATAATAATGAACCTGACAGAAACTATTTTTGACTCTCTATAGTAAACTGATCAGGCTTTTATTATAAAGTGTGAACATCATGACTGTAGGAACAAAACAGATCATGTGCTACATTTACACTTCTACCAAAACACTCTGTATCTCAAGGATTAAAAAAAAACATCCTTGTGACTATTGCATAATATTATAGTAAATGATCTGCACTTATATTGCACCTTTGCCTGGTGATGATATACGTAACTGATTTAAAGATATATCCACACATACTTTAAGGACCATGAACCATATCTATTAATGAAGAGTGTCAACATGTTACAGTGTCCATAAACCTTCATAAACATCATTCAAATATACAGTTTTTCTAAAAACAGAATGTTGTATGAATGAGATCCATTTACCTGAATCAAACAACTTATGAAGCAGTACAATCCACAACAGTGTCATACAGATGTACACCTGCCTGATTCTCATATAAGAGACTTATGTGTTTAAACATTTATAAGCCAGACAGGATATCAGTGTAGGAGTAAGTGTGACATGTTTGAATGGAGACATTATCTTACAATATTAGACGGCTAATTTAGACTCATTAAGATATAATTAGGTGATGTTTCACCATGAATTGTCTGTTAAATACAGATGTGTTCACTTCTTCCTCTGGAAATATGGACTCCCACTGGCTCCACTAATCCAGGAGAAAATGTGTGGTGGAGAAATAAAGCAGAAGTCAACTGAGAGGAACAACAGCTGGAAAAGATAAACCAAGAAATACAGAATACAACACTCTTGAACATAGGTCTTCGCAAAGTGGTGCTCCAAAGTCATTGATATATTGGTAAGCAGCTACCAAATGTCTTTGTCATTCAAGATCCAGAATGAAGCAGATAAAGTGAGCTGTTTATGGAATCTATTGCACCATCAAAGCTTGCAGGCCAAAAGAAGAAGTAACTTGGAAATAAATGAACTGGAATGTAGGTAGTTCCAGTTCAGTCTCATCAGACCTTCCCGCTCCAGAGACACTTTAAAATCCTAAATGGGTAAATGAGAAACTTATAACACAGTGGATGTCACTGGGTCGGCCTCCCCTCTAGTGGATCTGATGCTATGTGGAGATTTTAACCATTTCCCAATAAAGAAGGTGGAAAACTCCCATTCAGATGTGAAGCGAACTGTTAAAGAAAAAGCCTGAGGGAACTGGTGACCCCAAATGTTGCTCTCCTTTAAGACTAAACCAAAGGTAAGAATGGGTATAAATGGAGAGACGGAAGGGACTTGAAAGAAAGGAGGCTTTAAAATGGTGTCTGTCTGAAGTGGCAGATTGTAACTCCACTATATGAACTGTCATTAGTGTCTGTATGCATTTAAGGAGAAGGAAGATGACTTTCCTCAGTAATGACTCATCAGAATAAAAGAAATTAAGCGCAATGACTCTAAAGAAAAACTACTATGAACCACAAATTCAACATCTGAAGAAGGAAAACCCAAAGAAGGAAGTACTGAGACTGTCAATAAAGGCGTAGAACGTAAGCGTGATACAGTTTGATGAGGCCTGAACTTATTACTCCCATTGTTCCATCAATCTTTCAGTGCCACTGAATCCTGGAGAGCCTGACCTGTGCAGATGAACTGTACTTTTACAGAGCTTATCCCACAGTGGTATACCTTCACAGCTCCTAGAGAACCATGTAGATCTGGCTGCTGTCCTCACTCATGTTGTTCTTGCACACAGGAAACAGTTCCAGCTGCACAGAACACCTCAAATATTTGCCCCATAAGCAAAACTTCAAACCCCAGCACTGCTAGAGGCTCGTTTTATTAACAACATGCTTGCAGGAAAAACCCATCATGAATAAATTGATTCCAGCAGCGATGTGTGAATGTAAAAACCAGCATGTCCGCCTCCCCAGGTGTAGCATCATGCCTGTGTTTGTTTAAACCACACATTTCATGGTTAGAGGCTACAGATGTGAGACAGCAGACAACGCTGAAGGTGCCGCTGGCTGACATGTCCGGGGTCTTTGATAGGACCAGGCCCAGCTGCTGCAACATCTGGAGGACATGGAACTGAGAGAATGATGGCGAATGGTACTTAGTGTGGGCTCCGTAAGGAGGTGTGGTCTCCTCATACCTCTTTCTCCCTCATATGTCCACTTGAAAGACTGTTTTTGGTGATTGGGAATGGTGACAATATTGGACTTTCTTGGGCAATTCGTTCTACATGTATTTATAGCAACACTTTGATGGCGATAAAGACTCAGCATCTAGACCATTGGGGTACATCCTCAGATAAAGCCTCCTCCAGTGAAAATCTACATCAAATCAAAAAGTGGTTCTTTTTTCCTTTAGTTGCTACTTAACTGTTTTTTTTTTCAGTAGCTACTTATGTACTTTATTTTATGTAGTATTATGGCAACTACTGCCACTAAAGTACTTGTTATAACCGCTGCAGTAGTTTGTCTGGAGTACATCTTCTGGAAGATTCCACCAGGCTGATGTGGAGAAAACATAACCAACTAAAGAAAGAACTGAATTGTTATTACTGTTCCTCTGGTCCTCATGAAGTCCTGATAACGATGAAGCATCTCAGCTTTCTGACCTCTGTGGTGACACTCAAACTGAACAGGTAGTGACGAAAGCCTCTACATGGATTATCTTTCTAACTGTTCCCGCCACACTTGTCCCACCCTGCAAAGGCCTTTTCACCATCTGTACCACCGTAGTGAGGCCATGTGTGGAGTACGACACTGTTCTTTTATTGAGGTGTAACAAAAGCCAGCAGCACTCCACCACTACAGCTCCCATCTCTTCAGAGCAGGAGGCAGCAAGCAGCCATTCAGCTGGTCAAAGACGTGATACATCCCCGACATGCATTTCATGACTTGCTCCCAAAGACGAGAGCGAACAATAGAAAGCGACTGCTACGGAGCGGAAACAATAAAACACACATCCAGCGCAGAACAAACAGACTGAAAGCAGCAGCTCTGCCTGCAGCAAACACGCTGTACACAGCTGGAAGAAACAGAAGACAGACAGCTGAAGGGTTCTGTGGGTGTTTTGTGTCTTCGTTTTATGGTTTTTATGGTTGTATTTGTAAATGCGCATGTTGCATAATAATGAATGCATAGCTGCAGGTGTGTGCAAGTGTATTATCAGTGTAGTTGTATGCCTTTAGGGTGTAAACTGTATTTTCTATCAACATTATTATAAATTCCACTTATAATCAGTTGTTAATTGTTTGCATGAATGTTAAATAGCCACAACTTTTTCACTTTTTGCACAAATTTACTCATTTTGTCTTTGCAGTCTGCATTGTACTCCACTAATATGAGTTGCCAGTGCTGTTTGACAGCTTAAATCCAATGTAGTTTGAGCCATTATTCTGCTGTGAACAGTCATGAGGAGGACCAACAGAGGACCAGCAGACCGTCTTATTACCACAATGTTCATGATTCTAACACACAGTAAAAGTAGCCGGTTAATGCACCCAAATGTAACGGGGTAAAACCTGTCAAACTTCTTTAGTTTTGGTGTAATATCAACACAAATTCTGAACGATTTGTATATTTACACATTCTGTACAATATCATTTTTTCAACTTAGAAACAAATCTGTGCAGTATTGATAGTTCTTTATCACATTTTTTGAAATACCATGAATATGTGAAATATTGTTATTTCCATCCAGAGGAATCTGAACTAGTACTCCTGTATATTTTTCTTTCATTTTATTTTATTACTATCTTGCAGAGGCAGAACTTTCCTCTTTAAAGGGCTTATCGGTGAATGCGATGTTGACTCATAGCTGTGCTGCATTTAACAGTTTTACCACATATCCAGGACCTCTACCTCAAAACACAATATACTACAAGTACCAGCTCACCTCAGTAGCCTATACGGCGCAGACTGACTGCACTAATTGGCTGCCATGCTGGTAAACTTCAAGTCAGATTTAGTTTGGATTGGAGCAAGTCGCAGCTCTCTGTGTGCACATTTGGGATTTTGACAGCACAACAAACATTGCATTGCAGGCTGCAGGTATCTCACTCAGCTACATGCACAAGGACATCGTCATTACACATCCCAGCCCACTGCATCCAAACCTCGATTAGTGTGCATCAGCTCAGGGACAGTCAGAGTTCTGCTCCAGAAAGTGATGAAGTCGCCCTCCTCGCTCCCATTAGCCGCCACGCTTGCTGTTGCAGCAGCCACTTGCCAAGTTTCGTGCTTCTTATTAGCCGCAGGCTGCGACGCTGAGCTCAGCCAGTGTTTCCCTGCTCTCCTCTGTGTGCGTTTGAACAATTCACTCGCTGAGGAGGAGAAAGAGCTGCAGTGGTGGGAGGACGATATCACATATCCACATCATTTTGGTGTGAATGCAAGAGTCAGCAGAGATGTACCTGAGGAACGCTGGCTCTCACTGGCTCAGGACCCCTTCTGTGACCTCTTTATTAAGTTTTAGTCTATAAGGCGCAAGATACAGAAAGTAGCCATTTAAAATCTGAGTATATTCCCAATTTAATCCAAAGAACTCTGATTTTAAAACCTCCTCTGTCATTTTCAGAGCAGTGAGGAGGCCTGGTCAACGTTTGCTGTCAAATGTCATGTTTTCCTGTCAGGAAATACAAAGTCTAGACAGTCTCTACCAGAGGACAATTGGTGTAAACTGACTGAAGTGAATGATCCTTTCTGTTTAAACTGATGTTTGCATGATGTCAGCTTTAGTGATGATTTTTGGTTTTTTTTAAATGAATGAATGAAGCTACCGTCAGTTGTTATAACATTATTCTCTCCAGTATGGGGTTTTGTCTCAGTCATTGGCTTGCTAGCTTGTTCACGGCTGGCTTCACACTGAAAAGGCTTTGAAAAGGATCAGGTTGGATGAAGAAGTTCTGCTCTGAGGGGAATCCATCTTCTGAAGGAACTAAAGCTTAAAAACATTGTCAGACTACATGATGTTTAGCACAGTGAAGAAGGTTTTTGAATAGTGTGATCAGGATTTGAAGAAGTATGTTGACAGCTGCAACGGAGCTCTAGACCCTGAAACTGTGAAGTCATTCATGAACCAGCTGTTGAAAGGCCTTGCTTTCTGTCAGTCGAAACTTTCGACTGACAACAGTTAGATTTTTGTTTCATCAGTATTCCAAAAGTTCTCCTGTACTGAGAGCCATCACGAAATTGGTCCAGTCAGACTATGAGAAGTTCATCCATTTATAATCCAGTGTAGATGGAGGATCTAATGTTCTGTTTACATTTGCACATAAAGTTGACCTTTTGCTCTTAAAATCACTAACTGACATGTTAAATCCAGTAGCATTCTCGTAGACTTAGCATCAATACCAACAGCAGCTGCATTCAACACATTCTCCTCACTGTACACCACCTCTACCTGCCTCGTCTTTCTCCACTTCACCACTCACTCTGAGTCCAGCTGTAGTTTAGTTGCTGTATATCAGTAGCTTTATTTCTCTGAACGAGCATTATTCTAGTGTCTTTGTTTCGGCGTTTGGGTGTCTAGTAACAGTCCCTGCGTTTAGAATGTTCATTATTAAACCTTCCTACCTCAGTGACACCTAGTCCTGTTTAGTGGGCATTCACTCATTATTCTAGACCAGGGGTGTCAAACATGCGGCCGACTTGTAAAGAGTAAAAATTACAGACAACTGCAAACTGTCAATTTGTACAACTATAAATTTCAAATAATTTCTACACCATGACAAGTTATTTTGATCATGAAGTAAAATACTATATTGCTCATAGTTCTTTTGTCATTTTGTGTCTCGTTTTTGTAATATTTTGTCCTGATTTTGTTGTCATTTTTTGTCTGACTTTTGTCATTTGTCTCATGTTTTTGTTGCTTTGTGTTTCCTTTTTGTATCGCTTGTATTTTTTTGTCTCATTTTCGTCATTTTGTGTTTTGCTTTATTTGTTGTTTTGGTGTCGTTTTTGTTGTTTGTGGGTTTTTTGTCTCGCTTGTGTTGTTTGTCTAATCTCTTGTCATTTTGTTTCTCGCTTTTGTCATTTTTGATCACGTTTGTTTAATTTTTTGTCCGGTTTTTGTCATTTGTCCATTTTTTTCTGTCGCTTTGTAACTTTTTTGTGTCATTTTTGTCTCTTTTTTTATGTTTCATGTCGTTTCTCTCAATTTTGCCATTTTGTTGCTTGTTTTTGTCATTTTGTTTCTCATTTTTATAACATTTTGTCTTGTTTTTGTTGTTTTGTGCCTTTTTTGTCTGACTTTTGTCATTTTAATCATAAAGTAAAACACTATATGGTTCAGTTCCAGATAGCTGTGGCTAAATGTGTTCCTTTGTAGACACTCTGTGATCTGGAAGTTGTAATGTGTAAATGATAAACTGAGGGTTAATGTTGTTGAAATTGAAATCATTTTTCCTAAGAAATTTCAAGTTGTTTATAATGTTTTGTAAAAAGATAGTTCATTAAATGTGATACTCTTCAGAACGTACTTTTTAAAAACTAAATCAAAGGAAAAATTTGAAATTGTGGTTGTTTATAGGTTATTATGCTGTGATTTTACTGGTCTGGTCCACTTCCCATCATATTGGGCTGAATGTGGAACCTGAACTAGAATGAGTTTGACACCCCTGTTCTAAACTAAGACGTTGTGTATTAGTTTCATTAGTGACTACTGCCTTCCAGTTCCGCTGTTCCTGAAGACTACTTCCTGTTGTAGTTTTTCTTGTGGTTTGTAAATGAAAGATGTTTTACTCCAAATGGCTGTCTGTCGTGTCTCCGCTGAATCTCTGAAACCACCTCTGTAACACGTTATGCATCTGTTTTCTTTGTGCTTAAAATAAATAAAAATGTTCATTGAATAAAGAGGCTATGACTAGGGGTGGAGCATCACCTCATTCATGAAACCAGTGAACTATGCTGCAAAAACTGACTCACAATTCAACCAAATTACTTGCTGCAGATACATTTAGTGCCAGAGATGCAGCTGTTTTCTATGAGGTGAGAAACAACATGACAGCGTTAAGAGGTTCATCTCAGCTGCAATGAATATAGGAGCCTCATTAGATGCACACTGAGGTAAGACCTTTTGGACAAACTAATGATGCAGCATCACAGTTCCACTTCCTTTTCCCTCCTTCCTGTTGAGTAAAAGCTTCCCCGCACTGATTGTGATTCCAAACACACCACTTTGTTGTTCTTTCTGACAATCTGACACATGGATTCTGCTTCCCAAGATGTTGTAGCTGAAAGTTTGTGATGTCAAAGTGTCTGCAGAAAGCAGTAATTTTATCACACTCTCCTCCTGGATCAGCTCGGTCCGACCACTTCACCACAACTGGACACTTCAGAGTGTAATCAGCGGAGCTTCACCTCCTGCCATTCTCATGTGGAGAAAAGTGGTTCGGGAGAGAAAAGTGGCAAGAAAGGAGGGACGGGGAAAAATGAGCAACCAGATGTGTGTTTTTTTTTTTGTTTCTGCTGGTGTTGTTTGATGGTTTGATGCAGCTTGGGTTTGCTCTAGTACATACTGCCTCCAGGAAATAGCCATGAGCCGACATGTTAGGATCTGATACTGACAAGAGCTTTAAATATCACCAGCTAACCGGAAACAATGCAACCTTCAACAGCTAGAAGCCCAGCTGACTAATGTAGAATGTAGGTTATCATGTAAGTATTGCAGATTGTGACTGGTAGTGGATGCAACTGTTCAGCATTCGACTGCTGATACCAGCTCTTTTACAGTAACACACAGCAACAGTGGATTTTACTCCTGATCTAAACTACACGACAACAAAATCAAACTATTAGCGCAAAAGCAGCATCCTATTTGGTATGTTACAATATAAACAGTGCTATAAACACACTAATATATGAATATATAGATGTGGATACAACATAAAAACAGATCATCCAAATGTACAGGTAGAGATAAATAGAGGTGTGGAGAGTAAAAATTATATAAATAATACAGACAGAATCAACAGTATTAGGAATCGACTGATATGGAGTTCGCTGAGGGCCGATACTGAACAAGAAAAGCCGATAACCAGTATTTGGAAATGGTATACATTGAATGTAATGTTTTAACAGCATGTTAGAGCAGATGTTTTTTGTTTTTTTTTATTTAATGATTTTTTTCTCCTAAAGCAAACTGGATTTTATGTTCTTGACTGAAACCTGGCTCCGGGAAGGTGATCTTGCCCCTTTTTCGAAGCTCCTTCTCACTAGATGACGTTTCTTCAGCTCCCCTTTTTGCAGTCTCTGCTTGAGAGAAGTTTCTAAGACCAGTAACAGCAGACACAGAGGAGGCTGCATCAGACCGGAAGTAACACATTTAATTTACCAATAATCGACCAATAAAAATGTGGATTATTAGGAAACTGTAATGTATCAACCGCGATAATGGTCCTGGCAGGTAATTGTTCTATCCCTAAACAGCATAGACAGTATGAACCCCACGGTGCAGAGCTCAGTAGCGTGACGACTGAGAGGAAGAAGCTGTTCCTGAGCTTCCTGGTCCTGAATTAGAGGTTTCTGTAGCTCCTCGCAGAGGGGAGGAAGGTAAACAGGCAACGTTTGGGGTGGAAGGTAATGCACAGTCTGAGACAGAGTTAGACAGACACTTCATCAAGACGACTGATTGAATGAATGTTTAACGCTTCCAAACAAACTGTCACAAAACCACAAAGTCCTGCTTCATGAACAAAGACAGCATCATAATGGATGTGATAATGGAGCCCCTTCACCTTCTGTTGCTCTCTACATGGCTTCACTGCAGGTCTTGTCAGTCTTCAACCACCATCTGTACCAACGGACCTCACCTGCTGGAGGTTATGTCAGCAGGGAATGGTGGTTGTCCCTTTGCAAGGCTGTCTTCATGGTCAAAAAACACCCATTTCTGGGTTTTTATTTGCTTTCTTTATGTATATCAAGATAAGATCGTTCCATTTCCTTATTTATTTATGTAGGTATAGATTTATTTTTGTGTGTGTGTTTACTGCTGTGTTAAAACTGAAATGTTCACCTTTGTATGTTGATAAACAGGTTATATAAGTGTGTAACTTCAAAGTGAGGTGGTGAAATTCAAATTTTACTTTTTCCCCCCTGGTCTATATAAGAAATAAGTACTTATAAATGATCAATATCAAGTAAAATGAAACATTTTACTGTGATGACATTTTTCTGCTATATTGTCCAGCCCTACTTTCTCTCTGATCTTATTATAATGTGCCCTGAGTGGCCTGAAAAATGCAACTAACACCCAAAATTCCCATAACAGCCAAAGATACATGAATTATTTGAAATACTTGATACCTTTAGAAGTCCCGAATCTTTCTATAGAAAGTGGGAAAATTACACTTGAACCTTCCTGTACTAGAAGAAACACACACATTGTCAACCTTCTAAGGTCAGTTTGTTTGAGGACTCAGCTTCTCTGTCACCTTCTTTCCTTCCACTTCAGTCTCTTGGCCTGTGGCTTCTTTATTGCCCCTTAATGGATCTGATTCATTGGGAGATGCTACGAGTTTAGGAGTGGAAAAAGCACCAGTGGCAGTAATATAAATAACATTCATGATGCAGTGTAGTGATTAGTGTTATTAAAGAGGCAAACAAAGGAGAACTAAACACAGCAGATCGATCTACAGCATAACTGAGTTACTCTCTGTATCTATCTCAGTCTGTGCTGGCTGGCCAAACCAAAAACACACAGGAGTAGAGCAAAACACAACTGTATGAACTAGAAATGAATACTAAACAGTTTGCTAAGAACCTATTTTAACTATGTTCAAAAGAGAGAACAAACACAGTGTGAAAGGTGCTAGTGGACACCCAAATATTACCTACATACATTAAGAACACCTGTATCACTGCTTATCCATACAGAACAATGTATAAAATCCTATAAAATGTATGTAAAAAGTAAATATTACTGAACAAAACGCATGAAGTCCTGCAGATCCAGTTCAGGAGGTTCAGCTGATGTTCACATTAAATGAGGGGTTAGCAGCAAAGTGGTCTAACCCAGAAAAACAACAAACTGAGTTTTATATAATTTCTGTAATATTTTATGGCCTAGATTTTAGTGGCTGAGTGGTTTAACCCACAACCCAAATATAGCGTTACAGTGGAATGTTAGATCATTCTGGAAAACACAAAACTTTGAACTCATTTTTATCAAAAACGACAGAAGGTGGGTCAGACCATTCTGCTTCCAAACCCTTCAAATGTCACAATGAGACTTAAACCTTTACATGATTATTGGTGACTGGTTCCTGGGATTTTCTCCACAACAGTCTATAGAAGTGACTGAAAATGGTGTAAAGAACAGCCAGTAGCACACTTCGGACCTCTTAATGAGCCATGGTTGATGAAGTGACCCGTCCTCTAATGGCTGCTTCCAGTTTGCTGGTTTTATGAAGGTGACGATGAATTCAATCGACTTCAGTCTCCTCAGCCAGCAGATCTGAATCCAGGAGAAGATCTTTATGATGTGGTGGGACAAGAGGTTGACAACATGACCATGTCACTGATAAATCTGCAGGAATGATTTGATGAAACGTCAACAGGGAGCAGAATCTCAGGGGAAGGAACATCATGTCTTTGTGGAGATCATGGGGCGGCTGTACACAGTATTAGTTTGGTGTTCCTCATAGATTTCTTTGTAGTATTTTGACCAAACTTCATCTGAAATCCAGTAAAATCAACAGTTATATATTTATATGTGCACTCTCAGAATTAGAAGAGCCTCAAGGAACTCTGGAGATATTCTAGGAACCTGTAATTATTTAAAACCCTCAAGGATGTGTATCAAGGGGATATTGAAGGAACCCTGCCTGCTTGCTGTCGGCAGATCCTGGAGAAATCTGTAATTATTATTAAAAATGGGTTCCTGGAGGAATTTTTATTTAATTTTTTAATTTTTCGTTTTTGTAGAATTCGGTATAGGCTGAAATGGCACTTTACATTTGCTTTTACTCCTTGTTTCATGAAGCTAAAACTTATTTTCTCCATTAAATTATGGTGCTCTGTTTAATAATGTCACATATATTAATGCGAGTTTTAGTGACTGGTTCTTGAAATTAGAGTGTTCTCTGACTTTCTGCTGACAGAATTAATGACTCCTTCTATTCTAATCATGCAATTGTTAAAGAAGAAGCCTGGGGCAGTGGTGGGTTAATGGTGGAGTTTCTAGGTTACTTGCTGTACCTCAGTATCATCCTGCTAAATGGTATAAAATGCTGACCTGTCTGTATTTCTTCAAACACATCACAGTTGTTGTGGGAAGAGCTGAACAAAGGACCTGGGTTTTCACTGAAAATAAAAGGTTGAATTGTTGTGGTGGAATACATGCATGCAGAGAGATGAGGACTGAATGCACCAAAACCACCAAAAATGATCACTCCTGTCTCAACAAAGTTACGTTCCCAACCAACTAAACTGCATTCTCAAATGTTTTTTTGAAGGGAACATGCATTTTTGCCTGAAATAAATGAAATTTGCAACCTGTAATGTGGTCGGAAAAAAAAACACCTGCTGAAACCAGGGACTGGACTTTCACCCAGAGGACCAGAGCTGCTTCCGGTGATGGACACCAAACCATCGGCCTCAGAATAAAGCTTTACTTTCAGTGAAAATGCAAAATATATGTTGATTAGAAAGACATATGTTGATTTTCTCAACAAAAAGCTGCCAAAAAGGGAACAGAGGAATCGTGAGGAAACATTCGATTTATTGTCAATGAAATAAAGCTACACAATAAAGGCAAAGATAGTCCTCGTAGGCGGCGTGACCATCCCATAGCATATTCCAACAAGTGGGAGGATGAGGATAAAACATTAATGAAGCCTCCTTTTTTTTTTTATATTTAAGCTGCTTTTTGCTTGATGAACAAGCAGAGGTGAAAAAGATGAAAGGCAGAGAGAAGGAACAGGTTGGTGGAGAAGCTTTCAGCCCTGTAATCAGCTCACTCAGCATGACATCGCCTATGTTTCCTACTAATTCCTCTTTTCTCTCCACAGTCGTCCCATCCACTCCCACGCTCAGCCATCAGCCCACAGGGAAATTATGGTATGTCGGCGGAGTAGTAGAAAGAAAGATGAACAGGAGGGGGAAAAAGGGCGAGAAAGGAAAATAAAGACAGGCAGTGACTCAGAGAAGAAGTCATCTATCTTCTATGACCAAAAGTCCATTTTCTTGTCATCTTCGCCAGTGCAGACAAAACAAGGTCTGATATCAGCAGAGGGAGGACAGATGAAGAAATACATGTAGCTTCCATTTTCCTTCCTGAATAATAGGTTTTTGAGGCCAAAGGGCAAACTGTTAGTCAGAAATAAGGCTGTGCAATATCAACTGCAATCAGCATCACAACTGATTTTACCTTGATAATGATTTATTTAAAGTTTCTTTTCTAAATACACTGAAGGAAAGCAGATTTTTTAAAATTATTTACACACAAAGCAAAATATCATGAACCTGGATGCTTCAAGGACGTTGGTTATCCCTCGTTAGCACAGGTCATCAAAAATTAAAAAACTGCAGGTTTTAGCATTTCCTAACAAAGATGCTCAGCAAAATAACAAGTTTTAGCAAATGCACTAGTGTGAGAAAATACCTTAGGAAAGATTATTTTGAAAGTCTTAAATCACCGACAGTACATGCAATGCTCATGTATAACCAAGTGTGTTTCTGTAAAACTTTCAAACACATTCTGATGATGTACAGTGATTATTATTTTCAGTCATTCTGCTGCTGAACACCTGCAAAAAAAATTACACAGTTCTGTTTTTGTGCCTCTGTGCGTGTCGCTTTTTTGATCCATTTTAGTTACTTCTTGTTTTATTTTTGAACTAGACTTTCCTCAAGTGTTGCTTGCTTTTTTACATCCATTCTTTGTCCCTCTTTCCCCTCATTAGTTCCAACTGTGTCTTGTCTCCCCATTTCATTTTCAGTGTATAAATATTCTGTCTTTGTCACTCCATCCAGTTTTTCAGCTGTTCGCAGGATTTGTGTTTTACTTTTGGATTTTTGTTGTTTTTACAGACTCCTTAACCTTAGTTTGGACTTTTCCCTTTATGTTGTGTTTGCTCCTTAGTATTTTTTTTTTTTTTTTGGTAAGTTTTGATTTGATAAAACTTTTGTCTGAACTTGGGTCTTTATCAGAACACCTCTTAACATTTTTTTTTTTTTTTTTGTGTGTGTGTGTGTGTGTGTTTGCCATGTTGAGGAACGGGTGTCATTTGTTCCACCAGCAGCACAGGTCAGTCTGTACTGGTTTTGGTAGTGAAATGGCTTCGAATTCCAGGGTGATTGTGGTGAAACTCAGCAAATAATTCAGATGTTGCTCTTGTTTGCAGCAATGAAATGTCGGACAGAGATACTTGTGTCTACATGTAAACCTCCTGCACCATCCATCCATTATCTACACAACGTTTAATCCTCATTAGGGTCATGGAGTCTATCCCAACTGACTGAGGGTGAAGGCAGGGGACACCTGGACAGGTAACAGTCTATCACAGGACCACACATAGAGACAAACAATTACACTCACATTCCCACCCAAGGACAATTTAGAATCACCAACTAACCTCAGCATGTTTCTGGACTGTGGGAGGAAGCTGGAGAAAACCCACACATGCACAGGGAGAACATGGAAACTCCATGCAGAAAGATCCCAGGAAGACCGGGACGTGAACCAGGAATCTTGTAGCTGCAAGGCGACGGTACTAACCACCGAGACACTGAACTTTTTGCACCTTCAGGTTCAAATTAGTTTTTACAGGTGGGTACAGCAGAACCAGGTTTAGACGTTGATGCTAAATCATGACTTACCTCAGTTAGTCATGGATTATCTCAGGCCAGAGGCAACCAACATGAAGAAACGCACCTGGCAGCTCAGCACTAACAGCATGTGTTTGTGTGTGTGGCAGAAAGACACAGGGGTGAAGACTTGGAAAAGAACTATAATTAAAGTTACAGTCAGGTGACTACTCTGCTGAATGACAGATTCTAATTAGTTGCACACAAGCACAGCGTAGACACACACTCTCCCTGTGGCTACATCTGTCTTCCAGCCCTTATCTTCCAGTTAAAACTGAGCTCTATTATACTACAAATACACCAAGGTAATAGTTTTTGTTTTGAAATGTTTTCTCTTCCTCCTCCGGCTAAAAGCGTCGTTATGTTATTTCCAGTTGTCTTCTGTGTGGATGTGTGGTGATTACAAACAGACTAATCTGCATTTCTCTGCCAAATGTTCTGATAACATTTCGAGCCATAATCACTCACTTTTTCTCCTTTCTCTTGTTCTGTTTCTCTTTGTTTTGTTGCTCCTGTGCAGGAGTTTTTGTTTTAACAAATGCCAAAGTACGAAGAGACAAACTGCGAATGAAAGACATACACAGTAAGATAAAATTATTGGGTGCATGCTAAAATACATTTATTTCTATTTACTCTATGTATACAGAAAAGAGGGGATTCCATTAAACATTGTGTGCAAGAGTCTGGATAGTACTACCAACAGAGTGAATCTCATTAGCAATGATATTTGGACTTTTTATTTGACAATGAGATTGCATTGAGGAGCAAACTTCGAAGTCTGGAGTCCTGCTAGGATCCCATATACAATCCAATATTCACTATACACTGTGGTGGTGTGATAATGGGTAGAATAAACAGCACACAGAGCCCTGATACTTCTAATGTAACACTGGAAAATGTGAAGTTTGTCTTGACAATAGTGTAAGACAAAAGGTTTCTCCATTTATATAATGAGTTCCACCAAAAGTTTTGAGAGGATGTCCTTAGAGAAAAGTGAAAAATAAGTGTTGAAAATGGAAAGATTCATCCTCTGAGGAGAAGGAATGCACATTTGATTGAGATGGGCTTCTTCTGTTCAGGTGAATCTAGAGTATACAATCAAGAGTCTGTGAATATGTAAGCAAGACAATGCTTTGAATTTATTTGTTTAACAAGCCCCATCACTTCGTTTCTTCTCATTTATTGTTGAAGTGAGTCATCCTGCAAGGCATTATGGTAGCTTTCATTACATTTTCAAGAGACAGGGTATCGCGATACCCTCTGCTTCTTTGCATAAATTTGAGGCCTCAGCTACTTTTTACACATGAGAAGCATTGAACATGATCATACACCTCTGACTGTCATCGATGTAAAACAAAGGCACATTTAGCAGATGCATGCCTTATCTTCATGCCTCGGATGCTGTCAGAGACACATTTCACTGAATGGTTTTCATAATAAAAGAAAAAGTCTTCAAACAAGCTGCCACGTTGGTCCGGTCTGGAGAAAGAGACGCTGAGTGAAACGTCGTCCAAACAGGTGCAGCCAATGTTTGCCCAACTGTAGGGGGTGAATCCTTGATTGATTCTTAAATTTTGACTAAATGGTAAATGTTTAGCTCTGTAATACTTTTGTCCTACCATGATACTCAAAACCGCTTCACAGTGTTTCCCATTCAGGCACACAGTAATGGTGGCAAAGTACTGCCTGCCAACGGGAGAAAATTCCCATCGGTGACTTGCACGATTGAAGATATTTCAGGAGCTGAGATCAGATCAGTGCAAATCATCTTTTGACGACCAAGAACAAGAAATGTTGAATTCACATTCTCTATGAATGCCTATAATGTCTGAAATAATATTCCTTTATATACAGTGCTTAACATATTTATTAGACCACCACCCAGTGTGAGGTGTTTGCCCCTGCTGCCCTAAATTAACAGTATTGCTGATTACCAAAATATTTTTTATGTTTCTGTAATGGTTAATCCACCAGTATGTGCAGCTCTTTAATTACAATGATATCTTTGCTGCTAAAATGTAATTATTGTTATCCATGAATTTTCAAATTTACTGTTTTACAAGAAACAGAAAAAATTGTAAAGCACATTCATGTAAATTACAATTATTTGTCTGCATTCCTGAACAGAAAAAAATGTTTTAGTGGTTGTATGTTATTCTTGATTAATTTGTAACTTCTCAGAAAATTCCAGTGTGCTGGCTGAAATTTGGGTATAAAAACATGAATTCAGTTTGAAATACTTCATTCCTGTTCAACATGGTGAAGCGTAGAAAACTCACTGAGGAAGTCTGAATTAAAGCACTTCATGATGCTGGATGGTCTTTGAGACATAAAGTGTTCTCATACCGTGTTCAAGTACACCTTGGACTCCATGGCAGAGACTGGTACTTAGAAAATGCTCCAAGGAAGAGGCCGAAAATGAAAGCCAACAGAAGCAGATGTCAGACACCTCAAGATCTGAAGTACTGAAGACCGAGACAGAAGGAAGACCACTGCTGATCTTCAGGCAGAGGTTAATGCTTCTAGATCAGAATCTGAGAAAGTCTCCAGAATGACCGTAAGCAGGCAACTGAAGGAACAAGGATTAAAGGGAAGAAGAGCTGCCAAGAAGACATCACTGAGGTCTGAAAACATCCAAAAACACCTCAAATTTGCCAGGGAGCACAAACATTGGACTATAGATGACTGGAGGAAGGTACTCTGGATGGACAAGTTCAAGTTTGAACTCTTTAGTCAGCATCATCATGTTTATGTCTGCAAAAAAGCTGGAGAATATTTTGATGCTATATATATCACAGTGAAACACGGTGGAGATTCCATTTGTGGAAATAGCATGGACAAATTAGTTGAATTCAATGGTATCATGAACAAGAAACCTATCAAAACATCTTGGTGCATCATGGAATTCCTTCTGGATTGGACCTGATGGTCGTGGGTTCATACACCAAGAAGACAACGACCTCAAGCAGACTTTAAGGCTGTGCAGACGCTACTTGACTAAGAAAAAGAAATCTGGAGTACTGAAACTGATGTACTGGCGAAGTTAAAGTCCAGACTTGAAGCCTATTAAACAGATCTAGAATTTACTGAATTAAAAAATAGAACACAAAGTTTCATCCAAAGCAAGTCTCTGGGAACAGCTAGGAACTATTTAGAACTCAAAAACAAAAGAGGCTGTTGAAAAGAACATAAAAACAACAGCAGCAAGAAAGCAAGTTGTTATCGGGGCCAAAGAAGGTCATAGAAAATATTAAGATTTTTGGTTAATATATGCGAACAAGGGCTATTCAGTTGTTCAAGTTTGTTATTTGCCTAATAAATAGTAATACCATTTTTAGCTCGAAGTAAGTTCCTGAAAGCTTTCTAAAATATTTATGTTTTCTTGTTTTTATGACAGTTGGTCTTAAAAATTTGTTAAGTACTATATATATTGTCTTATTACATACTCATATTTATTTATTGAAATCGTTGGTCAGTATTTAAATTGTAGATCAGTAGCATTTGATATGGAGATACTGTACATGGATGGGCCAAATCATAAATATCCTGTCACAGTTGAAGAAAATGACTTAAAGGGTCTCTTGATAATATCTTGGTGCCATCTTCAGAGGTATTAAAGAGTCCGTACCGGGACAGACTGGAGCTGCTTTGGTGATATATGAAGAACCAACAGCAAGCATTTGAAAAGCTGAAGTTAACAATGAGGGGAAAAAACGGGAAGTTGGTTGCAGTGGTAGCCTGAAAAACGCCAAGTCACTGTTTATCCAAGACAGTTTGAAATGTCAAAGCATGAGTATAATTCTACAAATCTTCCCTTTAAAAGCAGTGTCTTGGAAAACTCACCAAGCTCCCACAGCCGATTTTACTTCATAATTCCCTGTTTTCTAAAACTCCAGATTCCAGTCAGAAAACGTCTATCTTTTACAAAATGCTACTGATAGATTATTGATGTAAAGTAGAAAATTGTACTGTTTGACCTCTTCTTATGCACCTAATGCAGGCCACATTGGATTTGAGTATTTCTGCTTATGAATAAATCATCACTTGGACTCACAGCATCCGAACTATCCGACCTCATCATCTCTTATGTATCCCCGTGTAGCTTCCACTGGCAGGATGATGCTCACTTCACTCTTCCAAGAATTATGAGTGTTTTCATACCAAGTCTCCAGTCAGTTGCATAACTTCTCTCTCTTTTACAGTCAAGGAAACTACTTCTCCAGGAGCTTTCAAAACAGAAGCTTGTGATTCACCACCAGTTTTTTGGGATATTTGACCCATGACAGATACTTTAGATGAGTAAAAAGAAAAGCCAGCAGCGTTAACACTGCATATCCATGTCTGTATCATGTGATTGTCAGCTGTTCCTGTGAGTTTCTACCTGGCTTAATATGTGTGTGTGGTGTGCTGTTGGCCTTCCCTCTGTTAGACCATGGACCTGTCTCACACAGTGACTTCACCTGGCAGTATAAACCTGAGTTAGCTGCCAATTTCCACAGTGTTTCTGCTTGTAATCTCAATTATGCATTGTCTACCACCTAATACCACATATTTTGTTGGCCAGGTGGGGATCCTCTAAATGGATTTGCTGGATGACTCTATTTACAACAGCTGTTTCTTTTTTTTTTTTTTTTTGTGCCATTTTCAACAATAGCCAGTACATTAATCTTTTTCCAAATGATAATGTATAATGTATCTTTAGTAGGCTTTGTCACTAAATCAAACTCAAAAGAGCTCCAAGACCCGACAACAGCAAACACAGGTGTCACCAAGACAGACAAAAGTGAAATCTTAAGGGATGAGGAAGAAAGCAATGTGTTTGGTATGTTTGAATAGAATATATACTTTATTGATCCTTAATAGGAAATAGCTTTGTAACAGCAGCATGTTAACATAGAGAACCGAGACAATGGAGAGCAGAGAAGGAGGAGTGAGCTGAGGTGGGACGGAGCTGGTGGAGGTCACCAGAGCTGGTAGTGGAGGGGCAGTGGAGAGGATGAAGGTAGAAGTTTGGGTTAGAGGAGGAGGGTGGAGGAGTTGGTGGACCTGGTGTCTCCAGTCCAACCGTGTGCAGTAGGAGGAGTGTAAACAACGTCAATGATCACAGTGAACTCCGGTGGCAGACAGTATGATCTCAGACTGACTGCTAACAGTTCATTGTCCTGCTACAGATCTATTCTTTGATGTTAATGTGTGCAGGGTTACACCATCTGTCATTCACTAGCAGAGCAAGTCCTCCACCTCTCCTCTTACTGCTCACTGTGGCGTCCCTGTCCGGAAGCCTCTGACTCTGGTGTTATTCTCAGTAATACATACTTTCAGCCATAATTCCATGTAAAACATGAGGCTGCTTCCTGGTAGAGTCTTTGGCTCCTGACGAATGTCTCCAGCTCCTCCATCTTATTACCCATTGAGCTGCAACAGACGGAAGAGTCGGTCTATCAGTATCTCTCCCTTCCTCCTCTTGCTTTTTACTCCAGCTCATCTCCTTCTTCATCTCCTCCATAGAAATTCCTCCAAAATATCATGTCTAAACATCCTGGCAGTTTTAGAGATCTCAGCAAGATCAGAGGCTCCTGCTGGAGTAAACAATATCTGGCAGGCTCCAATGCTCCGCAGGTAGAACTCCACTGAGCAACGGTCTTTTCCACTCCATTTCCTCTTCTCACTTCTCCAAGACAATCAAAAAAGTACAATAAAAAAACACTTAAATTGACAGTGATTGTAACTTAGTCATAGTTTGAACTATGTTTGTAGGATTAGATACCATCAAGAGGCAAGTTCCATAAACTTCCTAAAATAATAGGAAATCAATAACTTTGAGTTTGTTTGGTTCTCTGCTCTGGTTAAAATTTTTAAGGTCTGTTCCTCACCATGTTAAGAGCTGTGAGATGACATATGTTATGAATTCATGGTATATGAATAAAATTGAACTGAATTCAAATGACTTGAGGCTGCCTCCAAAAGTGAGTCAGTTCCTATAGACCCCCATGGTAAAATGCATAACTTTACAGTCGGTAAAAAACATGTTTACAGCTTGGTATAAAAATGGTTTTGGTTTCTATAGCTAATTTCCTCCAATTTTCATACAACTCACCTTGCTAAATTGTGTTAAGGCTTAAAGCTATGCATATTGAAGGCTGTGGCCTCATTAAATGACAGCTTGGTGCTGTGATAGGACAGTCCATAACCCAGTTATTATATCAATTCATGGTGTCTAAAGGATCAACCACACATCCCACAAACCTGTTTATTCCTAAACCTTTCCCCAGCACCACAACAAGGTTGACTTTCTAACCAAATTTTTGGCAATTTGTACAAAAATCCATGTTTCCTGGAGGATTGCTGTTCATAACTTTGGTGGTCCTGTGACTTCACCTCCAGCTGAAAGTTTTTTTTTAAATTTTATAATTCACTGAATAGATTGGCACTACATGAAGTTCTCATTTCTGGTCTATAATATGATATTGTAGGTTCTTAACTTTACTATGTGAAGTACCCCAAGATGTTGTGGATTGGTTGCTATATAAATTAAACTACTGTACTAATAAAAAGACAAAAGATTTGACTAATGAGAAGCTGTCAAAGTTAACATCATCATTAAAGATTCAAGAATCAAGACCTTTTATTTATCACAAACACAATTATACATAGTAGTGAAATGCATTGTGCACCTGTTCCAAACCGAAACAAGGAACACTATATATATATATATATATATATATATATATATATATATATATATATATATATATATATATATATATATATATATATATATATATATATATATATATATATATTTAAATTAGCAAAATAAATATAGAAATCAAAGTGAAAACCTACTACATGAAGAATACGCAGCCTTTTCTTCCCTCTAAAGAAAATTTTCCTGTTTGTCGGCAAATTTTTCCTCCCCGAGTCATGCCTCGGATGCACTGTGACTGAGGCCAGCATTCATACAATGCTTATTAAGTAGACCTATTTCTTTCTTGCAGAAAAAGTGTGATTTGCAGATCCACAATGGTTTCTGCTGCACAGACGAATGCACTGTCTTCTGCTTTGTTGCTCTCAGAGATGTTCAGTGTAAACATTGCAGTTTCACATCCATTCTGCTCACTGTTCATTCAAAGTGACTCATCCCGGATGTTAAGTCGGAGCAGATGATGGGACTTTGAATAGCCTCGGCATGCTATCTGTATGTGTGTGCTTTTGTGAGGCTTCTTGTGTTGGTTTTGTGTCTCGGTGTGGTACTGCTGTCAGCAATGGGCTGTGAATGTCACAACGTTTTTTGTTGTTTTTTTTTATCAGTGCTGAAATGAATTCCTCCAGCCTCTGTGTTTGGCACTTGAACTTGGACAGCTTTCACTCCACCTCAGTTTTGTGTCTTTTCAGTTGCCTTTAAATCATTTCAGCTGAATCCTGTTGAAAAAACAAAACCGTATTGGCATGACTGTAAACATCATATATGCCAAAGCAGGTTATGAGTCTGCTGTTGCCAATAAACAGAATAATCCCATCAAAAGCAGAAAGCAAAACTATTTGATTTCTACTAAAAAAAAACATAAAAAAATAAATCAGTACAACCTAATGTCATTATTCACATGAACTGAAACAAGCACCTTTGACACTCACTCCAAAAAGGCGGATGTGCAATTTCCTTTTAAATGAGGAAATTCAAAGTAGTACTGCTGCTGACCACCCTTGGCTGCAGTCAAGGGTGTTGACGGTACACTGGGTGCTACTTAACCTTTTCATCATTACACTCTAAAACATCTGAATGGAGTAGAAAAACACATGAAGGCTAACTGAAAAGGCTCAAATGAAATAACATCACTAGAGATGAAACTGTGAGAAGATAGTTGAACACAATGTTGAATTTTGAAATACTGACATACCAGCGTCGAGGTTTAACATCAAAACAGTCAAATGCATTCAGGAAGTCAGTATGTACTCCCTAAAGGACGTGGACAGCTGTGAACCACGAATGCATAGACGTTCTGAGTATAGTGGCTATCTAGTCCACTTAAGAATTCATAGATGTGAAATAGAACTAAGAGGGTACTTCAGTGCACTTGGTCCTTTGATGTCCAAACTTCTCTATCCCTTTGTGGAAGAAAGTCACATCTTGGCCCTCCACATTCTTCTCAACAGTATGGATATCATCATCATCACTCTGAAAATGGGAAACACCAAGTGGGAAACAGAAGTCAGAGATTAAGGTGCATGAGCTCAAAGCTTTCCTCTCATTTTTATTGCTTCTTTCAGTTCTGATACAGAGTTGACCCTTTTGCAAAAAATCAATCTGTCTCTTCTCCAAACAGAGAAGCTGTCACTTCGCCAACAGATGCCACTTGCTTTAACTTTTTGAAGGTGGATACCTGGTGTATTTCTATTATTTGATTTGATTCTTCGATTCAGGATTAAAGTGGCAAACTCGTGTCCTATCCTGGGTCGCAAATCTTCTGGATCAGACAGAAAATGAGCAAAAAGTGTCGACATTTTCTTTCTCTTCAACTTTTAATCCGGTGTCAACATTTTAAGTAAACAAAATTGGAGTTTTTGTAGATGGTGGTGTAAGGCTTTAAAGTATACAGATACGCTGTTTGTTTCCAGAGGAGGTCGTAACTTTTTGAAGCACATGCACAGCATTGCCTCTGCAGCATTGTCACTACATGTACAGAAATTTTAAGCTGCCAACGGACGACCACCAAGAGGTTTGCATAGACTCACGCAGACTCTCCTTTGCCTCATTAATGTGTCAGTCTTGTATATACCTGCAGAGATATTCTACCCTGCAAATTATTCTGGTCACAGGACTTTTTTTTTTTCTCTGTGCAGGCGGATGACAGGGCGAGTTTTACAGTGCGAGAAGACAGATTTCTCTAACATGGAAATGAAATTGAATTTTTACAGATAGTTAGATATTCAGCAGCAATATGATTCATTAAATGTCTTCCCAGTTTCGCTTTTCCGGTCTCATCTTTCAGTTGTCAGACTCACATGTAACTGGTGGAACAGATACACTTCTATTTCCATCAGTCCAGCTGTCTGCACAAACTGTGTGCAGGTTTGCATTCCACTCACTCTACACACATGTACCAACTGTTCGTGCTGTGACACTGATGCTACCGTTGCTTTACTAACAGGATTCCTTCACTATGCAGCCCTTGTGGACACAGTGTTGGAGTTTCATTTTTAGTAGCACTTAGTAATTAACATGAAAACACCAGGCTGCTTTGCTACATGTAATGATCTCTCTTCATCCTGCCACCTGGCTGTCACAGCATTACTTTGCCTCAAGCCTTTGGGCTCTGTTTTTGTGGACCCGTTGCCACTTTCTTTGATATTGGAGGCCTTTACTGACAACTCTGTAAATGAACGTGTACATGAGGCTACTGAAAATGAGGAATTGGATTTTCTTACCAGTCTTGAAAAGAAACATTTTCGAGGAGACCTGGAGCGAGTAAAATGATAGAGATTCAGATATATCCCAGCAGTAAGATTATATCCAGTTGTAGTGCAGCTGCAGAAAAGGAAAACGGTACAATGAGTTCCAGAGGCTGATGGACAATCTACCAGCCCCATCTGGAAAATCTCAGAAACACTGGATGGACATCTGTCTGTTTATACTCAATCACAAAAGAGTGAAGCTGTACACACTTTGTGCATCATGCTATAACCAGGAGTTATAATGACTGTGATGTGTGATAACTGTGCTGACTAATTAGGATTTGATAGGTGTAACTCAGTGAGGAATCACTGCTGTACAGTGGGGTAACTACACACCAACGAGCCACAACAATAAAGTTACTGACAGGTGAAGTGAAAACCATGAAGCTTTGGGAACTGTCAATTAAGTGGATGTTACTTTCACAAGTATCTCCTGCATAAACAATCTCTACATTCCAGATTACATACATTCTCTTTTTTCTTTCAGTATTTACTGCAGCTGCCCTTTCAATGTGCATCCTGTTACATACATGCACATTAAGCTTTGATCGTCTTAAATATAAACATGCATGCACTACCCTTCAAAAGTCTGAGGTCACTTAGAAATGTCCTCACTTCTGAAAGAAAAGCATTTTTTTTCAATGAAGATAACATTAAATGAATGACAAGTCCAGAGTAGGCATTCCTAATGTAGTAAATGACTATTCCAGCTGGAAGCGGCTGATTTCTAATGGAATATCTCCATAGGGGTACAGAGGAACATTTCCAGCAACCATCACTCCTGTGTTCTAATGCTACATTGTGTTAGCTAATGGTGTTGAAAGGCTAATTGATGATTAGAAAACCCTTGAGCAGTTATGATAGCATATGAATAAAAGTGAGAGTTTTCATGGAAAACATGGAATATCAAACTTTTGAAAGGTAACAACGGTTACAGGAAAGCTATATTCTCAAATTTGGTTTTGAAAGAACCATATTTTCTGCATGATTATGTTTGTAAAATCAAACAATTTGTCATCCTGACAACCTTGAAATTGTAGGGGAAACTTCAAACATGTATTGAAAGGATCATATTTTAACCCGAAAATAGTGACTTTGGTTCCCAATCTTAACCATGCTTCTAAAATATGCAAGACAAAGTGTGATATTTTACTAAACCTAACTCTAGGTTTTGTTGTTGTTGTTGCCTAAACCGAACCAGAAAGTGAGTGAAGATAGAAAATAAATGACAGAAAATGAAACTTAATTCTGAAATTTGGTGGTCTCTTGTGCATCACGAGATACAAACTCTGGTCGTCTGGATAAAAGTCAGGTTGCTGGTTTACGCCTCCAAACACCCCTTATATCACATAATGTCACCTTCATTTAAATTGGCTGCCTTTTCCACCGCATCACGTCAACAATTTGCATTTATTGCAAAACACAATTACATTTCCTTCAAAACCTGATAAAGAATGAAGTTTAGTTGTATGAGGATATCATTTTCTGGAGACTTTGTTTCACTGTGATGAATGTGACATCTTCTACTACATGGAGGATTGTGGGTCAGAATGGCCAGAAAAATGCAAAAAGATGTATTCGGACATTACCGATACACAATGTGTTGTGGACAAACTAAATCTTTTTCTGGCATAATGTGGCAACAGCATTCCTGGATGACCTAAACAGGACAAGGTTCCCCACAACACTTCAAAAACTACAAAAGTACAGCTTGAAGAACATGACAGAAACCCTGACCTCCAAACTTCCCAGATCTCAATATGTGTCTTTGTTGTGATGGAATAAGTCCATGGAGTCCCTGACAAACATCCCAGTGTCATCCATGACGGGACACAGTCTGAGATCCCAGAGCTGTTTCAGTGGCACGATATTTGCAAGTTATTTTAATAAAAATGCCTCATGAATGTACTGCAGCTTGAGTCTATGTAACAGTGCCAGAAACAAAACCCATGCATCTAAAGAACAACCTACTATCGTCAGAAATCACACCGCAGTGTGCATGGAAATGTCTCTGTCCAGGTAAATTCTGTCCAGTGTCGAGCTGTCATAACATCGTGGATAATAACAGCAATGTCACAGCTGGAGGCGCTGAAAATCTGTCACTAATTAGAGCTAAGGTTGGACATATTAACAGCAGCAGCCAGCGTAGACCCAACACAGCTGGGTGGGTAACACCAGCCTGCTGTGGACTGAAGTCACATTCCAACCACTGATTTCTGAATACTGACGCTCAGTTTTCCTAATGAATCAATGGCAGTCACTCTATGCTCCATGCAGTCATAAGAACTGCAAGTTTACACAAGCAGGTTTGCATTGATTATCACCTTCAGTGGGAGATAAAGAAGAACTTTATCTAAGACCATCTCTTTCCGGCGTCTGTCTCAGCTGAGGTCTCAATCAGTGTCCCTCATTCTTACTTTTAAATTTAGTTTAGTCGCTTCCTCTTTTTTTTTTTTTTTTTTACTTTTCTTTATGCTCAAGGTCTCCCTGCCTGCCTTCTCCTTGATTAAAAAAGGGAGTTATTTTCACATCAAGGATGAAAAAATGTGTCCCAGTTCTTCCATCCTTTGTGAGACCAATTCTCCAACTGTTTCTCAGATGATTTCCCAACTTGAAATGTGGCTTTGGGCTCAATGTATTCCTTTGAGGACAGAAATGTATTCTTTATCCAAGGCCTGTTCCAATCATTGTCTTCTTTCGTTTTACCAACATGTAATAAATCATCATTCATAAAGTGTCACCGTGGAAACTGGGGACGCCGGATAGAAAGAAGATAGAGATGAGGTGGAGTGTATGTGTGTTTGCATGGAGTTGAGAATATATGGTAATAACGTGTGTGTGTGTGTGTGTGTGTGTGTAGATGCTGGCCTATGTGTGTGTCAGTGTGTGTCTGAAGGCAGAGACTTGTATGCCTTCAGAGACAGGGCTGCCAGCACTCGGAGGGTTGTTGGCTCGAATCCCAGAGGCCCTGAGGGAAAGGCACCTATTGATGGATGAAAAACTCCCACAGTGCTTTGCTTCCTGTGTGCACAAAGCCCACTGAGTCTGCAACCTCTCTGAGCCCACACACTGGTGTGGAAACAGTGTTGTCTCTCTTCTCTTTATGCATCTCCTACCACTTTAACTGTCTTGTAGTTTAAAATAGTGATTCTCCGCACAGTTTCCTTTCCCCCTATTTCCCTCCTTGTTGTGCTGAAACATCGCGTTAGATAGATGCTGTGTCTAAGACAGTCAGTTATACAAGTACAGACTCAGGTACCTGTGTGGATTTGGAGTTTTCAGATGGATTTATTCTTCAGTTTCACTTATAAACTCATAGCAGGCAGCAGATCAATTTTAGGGGAAACCTAAACTGATTACTTACTTAATTAGATTTCAATGATAATTCTAGGAATAACTATACATATGTGGCTCCATTGACTCAACTATGATAAAACTGTCAGTTAATCAGCTGTAGGTTGACTTCTTAACCATCAAACTTTGACCAGTATGATGGTGGGAGAGGTATAAATTTGAATTCTATGTATTTCTATCCATTAAAAAGTCTTAAAAAGTTTTATACTATAGTATAGAAACTCTAAGCAGGTTATTAGCACTTAAGCTAGCCCTGCTGGTGTGTAGATTGAATTTGAAATGGATGGAATTCACGTTTCCCCCACTGATATACACTCGCTGCCCAAAAATCAAAAAGGAAAAACATGTATTACTTTTCCTACTTTTTTAAAAATCAGAAACATAAATCTCCCATTCTCATAAGAAATCACACCCTTAAATCTTTATAGAAGACCCTTATCAGCAGTTAATTTGAGTCTACTTGTGTCTCTATAGGCTTTGCACACCTACATTTTGGCAGTTTTTCCGGTTCTTTCTGGCAGATGCTGTCAATAGTTTTCAGATTGTAGCGGAAGTATCTGTGAACTGCCATCTTCAGGTCTTCAGATGCTCTTTGGGCTTTGAGCCAGAATCTTTCCCCAAAACCATTCCAGCATTGTCCTGACTTCATGTCACTGTGGTGCTGAAAGATGAACCCAATCTGCTTGTTACTGGAACTGAAAGCACTGGCAGACCCTGACACTGCCACCACCATGCTTTCTTCATGTTTCCAATCTTTTCTCTGCTCGGGCCTTCCAATTGCCATCACAGTTATATGGCAGAAGTATTCAGAGAGTTTCCTGGACTTCAATGTTTGGGTTTTGTTTTGACAGGCAGAGTGTCTTTTGGGGTACTGAAATCAAATGTGTGCATAAAATTATATTCTTATTTGATCTAAACACATTATTTCACTCATCAATCTATATTCACTAACTCAAACTGAGTGACTGTTGAATGGAGATTGATGGGCAAAAACAGAGATTGTATCAATTTACAGTGGAATTTATGAAACACAATAAAATAAAAATCTAAAAGTAAAGAAATGTGAATACATTCAGAAGTACAGGTCAGTTTAGATGAAGTTGTAGTTGATTAGCCAAAGTTAACTTTGTTGTCTGACTTTCATTTCAAGGAAAAAAAAATCTATATATATCTATATCTATATATATTTATGTGTGTGTATGTGTGTGTGTGTGTGTGTGTGTGTGTGTGTGTGTGTGTGTGTGTGTGTGTGTGTGTGTAAGTAGTATGTGATGTAAGGTAGCATGTAATGCAATCTAACAACATTTGAGCTGGTTTTTACAATGTTGCATAGAAAATATCGGGGCTGCTAACATCTTGTCACCTAGCGCCAGAACAACTGACATAAAAAAGGTGGAAGCATGGATTAGATAGGCCTGTCTATATGGATTAGACAGGTTATTATAATTCAACAAACAAAAACTGTTACATTTGCATATTTCCTTCAGTTGTTGCAAAAAATGGTCAGTGCACTAAGCATGAAGTAAAACCATGTGGTTGGGGTTTAAATCACTGCTAACTGGTTTGGACGAGAGAGAAACGTCCTCCTCCCATTTTAGCAGGAAACTGTTATGGTTCACTTTCCATTGGAATGTATTTGGTAATGTTGGTCACTCTAGTTAAAGTCATCATCTATCAGTCATAAACCTGCAGGCATACTTTTAGTTATTGTTAACTGCTGTAAGCTTCACTAGCTTTTGCACTAGTAATTATTTATTAGCTCGCTATTAGTTGTCGGTTGTTACCAGTGATTATCATGTGTTTTCATACCTTGCAGATCATACATCTTGTTGTTTCATAGAAAAATGCAGGCAAGCTATTTTGTGTTTTGAGCAGGATAGAGCTTTATATCAACCAACAAAGACATGATAGTATTTAGCCTACTAAATATTAGTATTTAGTATTGGATATTACTATTAGTATTTAGCTTTTCTTTTTTGGCAAAGTAACACTGATAGCCAAATGCAAAAAAAAAATGTTATTTATTATATTTTTTTTACTCCATCAAGGAACGCGACGGAGTTATGTGACAATCAGCATTGGTTTGTCTGTCTGTCTGTCTGTTAGCAACATTACACTAAAGTGGAATAACAGATTTGGATGGAATTTTCAGGAAAGGTCAGAAATGACACAAGGACCAAGTGATTAGATTTTGGCAGTTATGTGGCTTATAGCCTGGAGCTACAGATTTGCTAAAGATTTCGGCGTCACTGTAACCATGACAACAAGTGAATACTACGTCAGCTGCCTACTGACGATCACATGATTGTGATCCAACTACAAATCCACCGCTGAGGACTTATCAGGACTTATCGGTTACAAATGATACAAGGAACAACTGATTAAATTGTGGGGGTGTTGAGTCCCATCAGTTCCCACTACCTGCTACATATTTAGGTCACGTGATTCGGTATTCGTACATAATGTACACATGCATATCACATGCCTGTGCTCAGTGCAAGGTCATTTTGTTTGTGGGTACATCTATATTAAATGACCACATTCTATGTTGCTGTGATTTATGATCATCAATAACTAATAAATAAATGCTGCATTTATATATATTCAAAAAATGCTTCATTTCTGACAATGCCATATGACGGAATGAGCAGCCTTGGAGGAGTATTGTGCTCTCTAGGTGGTTTTCTAGTTTTATGTTTTTGATCATTTTTCAAGCCAATTGCAGTAATCAGCCTTAATGTGGTGATAACAGGTTGTGTTGTATTTGCATCACAGACAAGACTTTTGCTGGACAAAGAAGTAGCCTTGATCCAAAAGGAGACTGGATCTGCAGATCGGAATAGAAGATACCGTCAACAGATATACAGAAAGGTGGGTGGATATATAGATTCGTGGAGAGATGGAGTAGGAGTGTGAAAGAATATAACTGTGCAAGGCGAGGAATATATTTAAAGAAGGAGATATGTTGGGGGAGATCGAGTGTTTGAAATGATTTCTAAATCTGAGTCCTGTGAAAGGGCAGGGAAGTTACTGCCTGTTTGACTGTGAGTAGAAAGTGTTCTTTAAGGTATATGTGGCTAGAATTTACAGTATAGAGCAGACGATTACACACTCTTGTGCAATATTTCATACCGTGCAATGATTGAAAATCATATGACCTCTCAAAACTGCAAACAGTCAAACACTTTACAAAGACGAAAAATCATGACTCAAAGTAACAAAAGTGAATCCATCTGTAATCATTGACTCACAGGCTAGAAAACCTGTGATCACTGAGACGAATCTGTGTGCCTGTGATTTCCACCAAAGCTTATTGCATTTACATGGTTATGAAGCAACATGTGATCATGAGTACTTTCTCTTTTTAGGACCTATTAGTTCCATCTGCATGTCTGTATCATGGCTCCATGTGGAAAAGAATTCCGAGAAAAGCTAAAAAAATCTGATCAATGAGTGACTAAAGATCAGTTTAACACAGTTCAATCAGTCATCAGGGGGTGCAGAATGAGCCGTAGTACCACCAATCAGAGCTGCAGTGGTTGTTATGCTTATATAATACCACAGACAATATAGAAAGACGGGCAACTGCTCCAGACTTGGCATAGAGGTTATCAACACTAAGTGTGACAGGAGTAGGCATAAAATCAACAGCTATAGGTGAAGTATTAGCTTTGCGTCCTCTTTAGCAAAGTGTCATCATTCAGTCTTTGTTTTTTGTTTTGTTTTTGTGAGATTTGTTTGGTCCGATGACACCAATATACACTGTATGGCCCAGACTGCGTCCAGTATGTTTGGTGTGAACCTGACCAGGACTACCACAGTGAATGCATGGTCCTGACAGTGAAGCACAGAGGTGGGAGTTTGATGATATGATATTTATAGACTGGTGAAGACGGCATCAAAATACTGACTGACAAGATGACTCCCAGTCTGCAGAAGCTTGAAGAAAAGGAATATTCACACTAGAGTTTCAGAAGAAAGAATACTGAAAACTATGACCTTGCCAAATGTGTTGCTTGATTCATCTCCAGTAGAAGATCCTTGGGTTGTTGTAAATAGAAAGGTAGAACAACAAAACCCTACCAGTAAAAAGAAGAATGGCAGAACATTTTTTCGGAGATTTGTGTAAAACATCCTCCATGCTGGGGAATGGATTTTTGCTGCACTGGGTTCCAACTGTGAGGCCTGTATTTTCAGTATCATAAATCTAAGAGGTTTGTTTTGCCTTAGCACAAGAACAAAGACCCTCCTCTTCAACTTAGGAGTAATGCAATTACTGTATGGTGATGCAATTTTAAATCTTGATATTTACACCACCGTTCAAAAGTTTGGTATGACCCAGATAATTTCATGTTTTCCATGGAAACTCCCACTTTTATCCATGTGCTAACATAACTGCACTAGGGTTTTCTAATCATCAATTAGCCTTTCAACACCATTAGCTAACACAATGTAGCATTAGAACACAGGAGTGATGGTTGCTGGAATTGTTCCTCTGTACCCCTATGGAGATGTTCCATTAAAAATCAGACGTTTCCAGCTAGAATAGTCATTTACCACATTAACAATGTCTAGACTGCATTTATCATTCATTTAATGTTATCTTCACTGAAAAAAAAGCTGATTTCTTTCAAAAATAAGGACATTTCTGGGTAACCCCAAACTTTTGAACGGCAATGTAGGTGATATTATACTTTACCAAACTTAAATCAAATGCCTTGTTCTGCAGGATGTAGCAAATGATTAACAACTTTAACTCATTTCCTTTTTCTGTGTAATTCATTTGTCTTCATTCCTCCTCTGACGTTTTTCTTGAGATGCTTTGATATGATTAATATGTTTCAAAGTTATGCGGATGTCAGAAGCCATCCATTTAAGTGCTTTTGTACATTTTGAACTGAAAACTGGCTTTTGGAGATGTCATGTTTTATATGAGTCTCATTATCAGGTTTTCATGCAGACAGAGACATACAGACAAAGCTTCTGAAGCTGTGGACGTTCTGTCACTATGGGAACGGCTGATAGCAGCATGATTCCTCTGGTGAAGACATCCAGCCACAAATCATACAAGACCTAGGCGTGAATTTCAGTCTTTCAACCAGGGAATAAACATTGATGTGTGAAAATATGTGCATTCTCCATCAGACACCCTTACAAAGGATGGAAAAATATGGCAAAATCTTCTAAATTTAGCCTTTCTTTGTTGGTCTTTGCCTGTGTGTGCAGCGACAGCAAACGGGAGACGACTCCAGCAAGTGCACTTTACAACTCAAGTGCTGCTATCCATCTTTTTAAGCTCCTTCCTCTCATCTATCCTCCTCCCTGTCTCTGACCAGCAGCTAACGCCCTCACTGCTCCTTCGCTTTTGATTCTATGTCCTCCACCCCATCGTTTTTCTCCGTCAGGCTTTAGCTGCAGCACTCACAGGTACGGGTATTTGATGGTGGTTTGATGGTATTTTTTAAGGTGCCAGATGAATCATAACCTGGTGGAGCCTCAGCTTAGCTTGCAGCCACTTGGCTCAGTTTAAAGGTCTTATATTCTTCCCCTTTTCAGTGAATTAATGAAAGCCTCATATGTTTCCAGAATGCGCTCTTCGGCTCAAAGATGCTTCATTTTACCCTGACTGTATTACTCTTGGCTTTATCCTTGTTCTAAATGGGTTGTTTCAGGGTCTGTAGCTTCAAATGCACTTGAGCAGCTGCTGTCATTTTACATGGAAATATCACCAAATTCACAGCACAGATGTCGTTTTTATCTCGTGTGTTTGGTGAGTTTGTCAAACGACGTTGTGGTTCAGTGGTTTACCTGGAGAGCAGCAGCTTGGGAATGGCTCCCAAGTGGCTGTTGGTTAACATGTAGTTTTAATACAGTGTGTTTTATCACTGTTTCATACTTGTTTCATTGTCAGGTAACAGATAAACATGTCAATAAGAACACTTCTACTGGGACTGGGTGGTATATGTGAGCACAGAGAGCAGATGTAAATAACAGCTGAGTGTAAGCTGAACTGAAGCACAGAAACATTTTAATTCTGATGCTGGGATGCATGAAAACTCTTGTGTTCACTCTTGCAGCCAACAGCTGAGTATCTACTGAACTCTGCTCATTGCAGAGACATTTTAGAGTTAGGAGAAGCAGCTCTAGAAAGGAAATAAACCTGATGGACTGAGAGGCAGCTGCTCATTCTGACTGGTTCACCTGGAAGCAGTGAGGGGGCGGAGCTATACACATTTTTAGCTGGATGACTATTGGTTCCCCAATTCCTACATAGAAACCTGCTAGAATTCGTGCTGGCTGGGAGACTATCTAGTTGAAGGGTGGCTGGAGGAAGGCCAGAAGTAAGCATCTTCATATTTACAGAGCTCATTATTACTTTACATGCATATCTGACATACAAAACACAATAAAAATGGATTTCCCAGTTGTCTGGATATAACAGTCTGGCTTCTGTCAGTCTAAAGTCAGTCTTTGTTCCTGCTCATTTCTGTTGCATGTAACCTGTACAGCATGGACCAACTGTTCACCTGCTGTCTAAAATAATGACTCATTCCAGAACTGGGGGACATTTTACATCCCATCCATCAAATTTTAAATAATCCATGTAGAAAATCCTAAAACATGCAGTAGTTGTGTAAATGTTCTTGTCCTGAGACCAGATCTAAAAAAAAAAAAAAAAAAAAAAAAGGAGAAAGGAATGTTTGAAAATATTTTTAAAATACCAAATAAGTCTGGAGTTCCCCCTAAAATGCCATTTTTCTCTTGTCCCACCCTCCAGATGACCAAACTAAATCTCAAATAAAACTGTTACAATTAAATTTAAATCTCCCTCTCTCTCTCTCTTTTTGGTATTTTTTTCGCTGATGTTTCTTGTAATTGTGGGAACATTTTTTAATCAACATAATATTTTAAATAGTAATTTTTATGGAACGTGTGTCCCACAACATGTTAGCACAACCTGTTGGTGATGTTTTTGTCTTTTATGTCTTGTTTCTGTCATTTTCTGTCGTTTTTGCTTCTTTCTGTCTTGTTTTTGTCTTTTGTGTCTCGTTTCTATAATTTTGTGTCTTGTTTTTGTCGTTTACATCATCAAACAGTTTTCCTAAAGAATGGGTAGATCAAAGCTATGTCCTCTCTTCTATTTTTCATATTTTCATCACATTGTCAGCCTTGATTGAATGTCTCACTCTATCTCATATTATCAGGATCAGACTATTTCTTTTGACTGTTTTCCATCAGTCAGTTTGTCCTCTTGGTCAGCAGTAACAGCTAGCTAAATATCTAGCTTCTACTCCTGAGAAAAAGCTAACATTAGCATGGATTAGCAACCCTGTTCCTGTGATTAGAGTATGGTTACCAAACAACACATAAAACATATAATAAAAATGGTACCATTGGTGTGCAAGCTGAGCCAATCAAGCCTTTGATAGTTTTATTACCTATTATTGATGGATATGGAGCAGAAAACTGGAAAAGAGAAGGTTGATTTTTTTAAAAATTTTGAAGTTCCTCCGTATTCCAGATATTGGAACGTGTCTTTGTTACAAGACAGTCAATCTTTTTTTGCAGTACCTATAAAGAGTTTGGACACAACTTGTTTTTCTTTATTTTTACTACTTCCTTCAATGCAGAACAAAACGGAAGACATTAAAATCATGAAATGACTCGTGAATAGTTGTAATCAGCAATTCTTCAAAGTTGCCACACTAAACTTTGCAGACTTCATTGTCTTATCCTTTAGTTTTGAAGGGATGCCCTCATTTATGGAACCATTGTTGGCTGCTTTTCCTTCACTCTGGTCACCAGTCATCTCAAATGGTTAGACTGGTGAAGTGGAGGCCAGATCTTGGTCAAATGAAGAACAGATGATGGTCCCACTCAGCTCAGATGGAATGAAACTGTAGAACTGTAGCTCTTCCTCCAGCCACACATGAAGATACTTTTCATTCACTGTCTCTGTGTCTCATAAAGGAACAGCAGCTGGAACCAAAACTGCAATATTTTGATTATTTCAAAGACTAGTCCAAAGTCAAAATGTCCACTCTTTTAATGTGTCTTTACATGTGTTTCTTGGTCCAAGCAGTTCTCTTCTTCATTTCCATCGCTCTCGGTCATGATTTTTTGCAGCAGTTCTACCATGAAAACCTGATTCCTACAATCTCCTCCCAACAGCTGATGTTAACGTCCAGCTTTTCAGTCCTCATGAGAACCAGTTTCATCCAACTGTGTGATGCTTTTTCAAAGCATTCTGCACCGACAGCCCTTCATATCTCAATGCAATGAAGGACTGTTGTTTCCCTACTCAGCTGAGCTCTGGTTGCTATAATATGGATTGTTGCAGGAGTTATATTGGGCTTTTTGCTGTCTGTGTGTCCAAACTTTTGGCTAGTCCTGACATATAACAATGGTTATTCTAATAAAAAAATACATTTCACACCTGTCTACGACATGTAATGGTCACTGCGAGGGTTCAGAGGGTAAACTCTGAGTCACTTCACTGAGACAAATGCTGTTTATGTGAGCATTTGTGTGACTGTCTGCTGTGAGTGTGTGCGTGTTGTGTGTCGGTTTATCTAAGAGAGGAAGCAGGACTCCCAGCGACAGCTTCTCTGCATGAGAAAAGAAAAATAAACGCTGAGGTTAAGAGTGCAATTTCCATTAATCGCTGCTGTCATTCAAATGTACACATCTGATGTTTGTAAAGGAAGCTGAGAAATTCTCCTGGAGCAGTTCAGCGAGGTTAACTTCTGCTGCTTGGAAAGCAACGCAAACACCTCAGTGTGGCGATGTTAAGTGGGGTCAAGCCTCCTTCCTGCTTTTTCTTTCAAAAAGTTACAGGTTGAATTATAAGAGGACAGGCTTTCAATCTAGAAGTGAATGGAACAAATTCACCATCTCAGGGAAATGTGTCAGATGCCAAAGTGAGAGCTTTAGTGTAAGCAGATAGCTTTTCTGTCAGAAGAAAGACTTGAAGGATTGCAGTTTTTTTTTTTTTTTTTTGCTTTGGTCCCAGCTGGATACCTAATATCCATAGCTGTTTGCTGCTTCAATGCAATCTAGTGAAGCAGATTCAGATGCTAAAGCACATTTTAAATTTGCCGTAACATAAATTTTACAGAATCACCGCATTACCTTGGGGTGCTTTGTGCAAACCCCTGGCTCCGGTGTATATTTTATAATTTCACAAACCTCGGAGTAGCAATTGTATGCTGGAAATGGGTACTTCAAAAGAGCGCTTCCTGAAGTGAGGTCCTGGGAAGCCAGCAGGGGTTATTTTGCAGATTATGGATCACACAGACTATTAAATACCACAAAAGATGTACTACTCAGCAAATGAAAGCGGCAGCAGTTTGTGCTTTGGGAGCAGAGAAAAAGTGACGCAGCTTCGCTCACTGAGAACAGTCACTGCGAGGAGGATTATATGGATGAATGATCACTGTGATGATCCAGGAGGAACTCCATCATGAGCTCCTCTTATGTTAGGTGAGTGTCATAGTGTCACGCTGAGAGGGTTGTGTTGTACTGTGTTGTTCCGGGACGATAAATGAGAACAGAGTGTCGGGTAAGGAGGCTTTTGAGTTAAAAGAATGCAGATGAAACCTGTCTTCTGTCCTTGTAACTCTGCTAAATCACACATGAACGCTGCCTGCTTTCTGCTGTACAGAACCAATCATTGTCGTCGTATGGCAACAAGTAAAAAACATGACACTAGTACACATACATCCATCATTCCATCTCAGATAATATTTTTTAGACAAATGTCTGGATAAATATATATTGTGATTTTCTGCGTGTGTGTGAAAATGAAAAACATGCCCATATCAGAAATATTTTAGTTCTATTTGGTGAACCATTTTGAAATCCCAGGACTCTCCCCGACTTGGTTAAAGTCATCTACGAATGCTTTGCTTGTTTGTTTGTTTTGTGCTACAACTTGTCGTACCTGCTGAATCAGCTATGGGAGTTTAATGAAAAACCTGACCCTGACCAGGTTAGGTTCATAGACTCTGTTACTACGGTAACTGGCCGAGATCTTAAGTTACCTCTCTCTGTGAAACAGGCTAGAGTTACCCCTCTTTCTCTGGTTTGAGTTACCTCCCTTTGTGAAACGGAAAACTCAGTTTCCCTCATTTCGGGGTTAATAGACTCAGAGTTTTCACTAAACCTGTTTGAGAAACGGACCCCTGGAAAACAGACAGATCCAAACAGAACTCTCCAGGGATTCCTGCATAAATGTTCTGATCCAAAACTGAACCCTCAACTCCAAATTTGCCTGAAGGACCAGATAGGAAGTGAAGTCGATTTTCAGGCTGTCGAGCACTTTGACAGTCCCATGCTGTAAAAATATTCAAACTGGTTTTCTGTGCACCATAAATTTGCACATAGAAGAGTTGAGCGGAAAATCAACTTTGAACAGCGAGTCATGATGGCTTGACTTGCCTTTGTTGCCGAGCGACAGACAGCTGGAGCAGCAGAGACACACTAACACGAAGAGAGATTCAGGGATTTATGAAAAGAATTGCAAAATAGCACAGCAGCTGGTTTTATTCATGGAATACAAACTCTTCATCATTGTAAGGTTGCTTGGTTGTCCTGAATCTGGATGCTTGTAATAACTAAAAATGGAAACTTCAACATCACTTCACTAAAAATTAGATCCTGAATAGGATTTCCACCATTCTGGTGTTTATTCTGGTGAGATATGTGTTCGCATTGGTTAAATCTCTATGCGATATGTAGGTGGTACACAGTGGGTTTGACCTAATGACTCATACACTCATATTGAAATGCTTGTTGAGTTAACAGAAGATCTTCTTGGTGGTTAGCAGTTTATTTACTGCAGTTTTTTTGTTTTTTTTTTAGGTGAAGTATCTCTCTGATCAATGATTTAGCACCTACACACTAATTTCTGTTGATTAAAAGTGATATATTTCAAAGTTTTTGTCCATGAAAGTGAGCGTTTTCTGACTTAAAATGTGCTTAGTTGTAGCTCTACAGCGTTGCTTCCTCAGCAATGTGCTGATTTACACAGCAAGATTGTTGGTATTTACAATAAAAAAAAATATTAACAAAAACGCAAAATCTATATGTTTGATTGTCGTCAGCTTACTGCAGTTCCAAGGTGGAAATGTTCAGTCATGATACAGAGTGATGATTTAAACTTCTATCAGTTCATTCTCCTGAACGTTGCTGGATGTGGCCATTGGGACAACATATTTTTTACGTAAAATGACTCAAACTCTCACCATGAATTCTGTCTACAGATCTGGAAATCTGTGAGCTGCATAGATACAATTTAAGGTATTCATCCTTTTACTAGTATTTGAAATGTTGGCATATTTTCACTCCTTTCTGCTGTTCCATGTTTCTCTTTATACTGTAAAGTGCTTTGGATCAGCTGTGTCGCTTGATATGATAGGAAAAGCAGAAATGTAGGATTTTAGAAGCATCCTGTGTTAAAAAAACAAAACAAAAAACTCCATCCTCCATCTGTCTCTGCAGTGTTTGCGGAGAAAATGTTGTATGTTTTGGGACAAGAAGGAAAGATTCAGGATTAGGTGCACATAGTGTTACTTTGCAGTGTGTAGAGCTAAAGACAAACAGTCTGTGGGTTTACATTCTCCACAAAATGAAATCTACTCATTAATCCATAGGAATGTACATAGTTACTCATGTGAAAGTCATGTTTGTGATGCACCACAGTACTCTAAAAAACCTGATGCTGTGGTTTCAGGCTGTAGTTTTAAATGAGAACTTGACCGCATCATGGAGGTCAAAGTGTCTCAAACCTTAATAACACTTTATCCACACGACTGTCCAAGAAGTTTGTTGACTTCTCACTAATAACAAAGACATTTATGTGGTGTAGATGTGAACATGCGGTGCTGGTGGCCACAGGCTGACTGACTGTTGAACCTCAGCTTCTTCTTCTGCTGTATTTCCTGCAAGTGCAGCTGTCAAAGAGTGGCGCCTGCCTTAGAGCGAAAATACAGACTGTGTTGGTCATTTATCTGGGATTTATGAAGCTGCTGACACAGTGTTTCTCTTTACATCTGGATGCTGAGGCATATTTTTACACGAAGGCGCAGACATTTTGGCCAAAAAAAAACACAACCTATGAATGCTTGATGTGTGTAAGTCCTAATCTGACTCTCACTTTCTTTGACATTCTTTAAATCTTTGGCTCCAGCTGTCAGTTTTTTTTTTTACTGCCACCTTTGGCAGTAAGTTGTGGCTGCTCTTTGATGCTAAGCTCTCATTTCTGTGTCATTTTTGCACTGCTATGCTTAGAACACATCTCCTGCCCGCTGAATAGTCATTTTTCCCGGTAATGTCTGGTTCTGTAATGAGCCTTCTTTTATTCAAGGTCTCCCAGTCACACTGGGAGTACATTTACATCTAATGTATACTATTACATTATGATTCGGAGTCACTGTAGACCGTTTGGACCAATATAAAGCCTACCAAGTGTAAAGTGTAAATGACTCACAGTCTCTGGGTCTTTAAATGACACTGACTTTAAAATTCCTGTTTTACGCCCACATCGCCTTGGAGGAATTTTGGCCACCTCCCCTCTGCAGAATAGTTTCAATTCAGCCACATTAGATGGTTTTCCATTATGAACTGCCTTTTTAACGTCCTCCTACAACATCTCAGTTGGATTCAAGTCCAGACTTTGCCTCAGATATTTGTTGCCAGATGAAATGTTATGTTCTTGTTGGTCAATAGTGGTTTGATCCTTGTGTGGCGAGTGTAGCGAGGAGGGCTAAATAAGAATATAGAGGGAGCTTAGAACCAGGGCTGTTGTAAAGTTGCCCAATAGCTCTAAGCTACGCTTGACAGCGTTTCAACTCAAAATGCAAAGTACCAAAATAAAAAAAAATAATACAAAAGAACAGGGACATTAAGGTTCAAAATTATGTTACAGAAAAAAACACAGTCCCTAAAACAACACAACTACCAAATTAACAAATAATAAGAAATCAATACTAATTAAACCTTAAATAAAAGTAGGTCATAGGGCCAAACAAAAAGAAATAACAAAACTCAAAAAATATCCAATGATAAGAGAGCATACCCCGCTGTGTACACGCAAAAAAAAACAGAGAGAGACTCCAGGTAAAAGGTTCACCAACACACACACACACACACACACACACACATATACACATTACATTCAATCATTCAATCATTTACTCAGCTACATATGCAGTAAATACGAGCATGTTTGACTAACTAATGATGCTGCTATGCATTAATATAGGAGCTGTCTTTTAGTTTGAAACCAGTAAGACTGAAATATAAAGAAAACAAAGCCGTAAGAAGAAGGAAGAAAGGGAGAAGACAGGAGGCCTGAGCCAGACTCCTGGACCTCAGGCTTTGGTTCTGCATTTCTGCTACAGCTAACATCAGCACATACACAAGGACACATACACAGAGTGGAAATCCCACAGAGAAAAGAGCCACACCTCAGGCTAGCTGTCTACACTCATCCCAAAAGAGAGCAGCTTTGATGCAATGCCTGAGTGCCTGCTTTTATCTGCCTCCACTGGGTCTACAGCACGAGTGTGTGTTTGCAGGGTTTGTCTTGGTGTCCATAAAACTCACAACATGATGTGGAACGCAGAAATCTGGCTTGGCTTCTTGCCGTTTACCTAAAAACTTACCTGGTTACTGATGACTGCATGATATTTGTACTCTGGCATCTAAATTACCACAGACATTTGGTTTTTCTAACACTGTGACATACCTGGATCACTCATGAACTATGTAGGACAAATTATACATGCATTAAAATTATACTGGTTGTTACCTTGTCAGAGTGTAGGGTCAATAACACTCATACAAAAAGCATATTTATTCATTTATCAACTTGTTTTTTTTAGAAAGCGAGTACATCTTCGAGAAACTTCTGGCTTTACAAGTTGGAAAACCTCCAAAAAAAAAAAAAAAAAGAACTTTACAGCAGCAAGATATAATGATCTGACATTGCATCATCGGTTTCTGTTTGGATGCTAATGTCATCTATTTTGACAGCTATTTTAAATTTCACACCTTCTGATGTATGCAGATGTACTTGTCATGCTCTGGTTCTGCTTTTAAATATTTGGATTTATGGATTGGACAAACATTTCTTGTCATCAGCAGCTGCTGGTGCATCTTATTTGCAGAACTTGGATTATAAAAACGCACTGAACCTGTAACTCAAGTGCTGCACCAAACTGTGGCACTAAGCCAGTTTTTTTCTTTCTTAATCTTATCAGTGAGACAACAGCAGTATCATACTGGAAAAAATCTATCTATCTTCATACATGAGAAGAAAACATTTCAAGGCAAACTCTGTTCCACATTTTCATACCAGAAAGCTGAGTCTTTAACTGAATGACAGAGAAATTGTCCTTTTTCTTTGCAGATAAAAGACCTGTTTGCTGTCGCATCACTTGTTTAAAACGGAGCAGTAGCATCCGTCTGCATTCACAAACTCTAAAAACACATATACAGCATCTCAGCGCCTTGGTCCAGTTAGCACACTGGATGTCTTTAAACCGGGACAGTGGCTCATCCAGGTTTCTAAAATAATGTTCACATGGACAAACACAAAAGCAGAATATGTGAAAGACCCTGATAAAATGTCGCGACTCTTTTATGAGTGGAAACCTCCTCACTGCTGCTGGATATTTCAGTTTTTCACACCACAGTGAGTGGAATCCAGCATTCCTCCGAGACATGTTGTGAATCTGCGCTTCATCCTGAAATATGCTCACAGTGAGTCACAGAGGCGACGTTTCCAGCTAAAGTTTGGACTAGACAGAGCTCAGCTCAGTGTGGGCTGATGGAAATGCTGCCCCGAGGTACATGAGAGGTCACAGCTCAGTCGTCTTCTGTGGCACATTTGTGCTTGTGGGCCAATTTATGGCTGGAGTTACTGACTGGGGAAAAAAGAAAAAGAAAAAACACGTCTCACCTTAATGTCATCTGTTTGTTAAAATTAAAAAGACTCACTTTAAATTGGCACAGATCCACTGTAGTGTACCATTCTACAGTTTTACCCTACCAGCTAATAGCTTTAGAACAACAGAGGTTTTTGGAAGATGGAAGTGTCCTCAGTGTTGACAGAAAGAGAAAAGCAAAGGAAAAAAGTTCCAGAGCTGAAATTGCTGTTGAGTTGAAAGGTGCAGCCAGCAACTCTAATCCAATACAACTGATGTTAAATTTAATGAATCTCTCCTCATGATCTGCTAGCTGTTCATAATAATGTCAACCCATTACCACCCAATTAAAAAATTCTTTAACAGCCACAGGAAATCCACAGAAAATGTATGGAATATTAAGGCTTTATTAAAAAGTCTACAAAAAACAAGCAGAAGACAAAGAATATGTACACTGGAAACATCAAGGTGGCAGCTTCTGGTGTGCATGATGCAAAAGAGCATTTTAAAGTGAAACTACAGCAGAGGAATAAACATCAGAAGTAGAAACAGCCACAGAAGAACTTCACCAGCTAAAGTTATGTTTTACAATTTCATGCCACAGTGCAATCTACCACATGTTCTGATGGTGATTTTTTTTTCTTTTTTAATAATTGTGCATACATCTGTTCAGTTTCCATACAGACATTCTCTATAGGTTGATGTATATACGCAGGCCTGTCTCTGTAAATGGGAAACAAACTGGCTTAGTTTGATTATTGTGGTTCATGTTAGTTGATCATGTCCATAGGTTTACTTTTCTTGTGAAGGTGGAGTCGGTGTGCTTGTCGTCTGAACAGATGTTAGTGACAGGAATCTGATCTGTTGGAGGAAATTTACATCCCATGAACTAATGTGGACCTTTGAAGCTATGCAGATGGAAAAACCAGGAAGTGGCTGTAGGTTTGCTGGATGACTAATCCCTGAACAGAACACTGACAGAGACTGGAACAGAAAGATGTCAGACTTAAAGAAAAAAGACCATCTAATCTCTGAGCATTTTATCATTTTTCAGCTTGTTGTTTGTGCTAAGGTGTTGATATTCCACTCTCACCATCTTTGTTTAGCTAAAAAATATTTGGATAAACCTGTTGTATGCTCAAGTGTCCAGTTCGTAACTTGTCTGTTGAAGAAAGCAGAACATCTAGGAGCTGATGAAACCAAAACAGAGCAAAAAGAAGAGGAACTACAGGGGGTCCTCGGTTTATGACATCCTCGACCTATGGCGTTATGTCGGAACTGGTTAAGGGCCGGTCTTCAATTTAACATACGGCATTTCGTTGTTACATTGGAACTGGTTACGTGAAACTAGTTGACAAGTGGAGCAGATGAATCCGTCGTCACATGGCGCTATAAGACGGCTTTGTTTCCATTCTCCAGTTGTACGCCACCTTGGATTGCGCTACATTCACTAACTTTTTGCCCTTCATTCTTGCTCCCAAGGCTAAGTCAGACTCTTCTGATGCTTTGAAGAAAAAGAAAGCCATCTCCATGGAAGTGAAATTAGATAGAATAAAATGCTAGGAACAGGGCGAAACACTGACCAACATTGGTCAAGTTGTAAAAACAGGTCAACGTATTGTAGCGACCCTCTGTGATGAATGAGTGAGACTTTATCTAGTTCTCTGGTGGTTTATCGAACTTTCACACAGGCTGCTGTGGGTCGTAGCCAACACCAGAATAACTACAAAAACCCCATAATTTAGCTCCAGAATTAATCACCGTTCCCAGCTCCACACACACACTACTGCTGACTCTCAGCCAGTCAGAGATGAGCTAACTAAACATGGCACGTTCACTGACATTAGGTAAATCTGGAACTGAACAATAAACATTGAAAACGCAACATCAACAACAATATCAGTCCATTACAATACTATGTTATCTTCTTGTAAAATGATTCATACATGCATGAAAGTCGTTGGTATTCATGACTTTTCTGAAGAACTGATCGATATCGTGATGCACGAAACGGCTCTGCTTACATTTTCGCTGGAGGTCTGATTTACTTAAAATCAACTTACGCAGATAAGTAGAAACGAAACGCCGACATAAGTCGAGGACCCCCTGTGTTGAACTCATCTTTATCAAGAGGCATAACTCCACACAAGCTACTCCCTACTGTCACATCTCTGTTTGCCCACGAGTCCAAATATATGTTCAAATATGTACCAAAATAAAATGAATTATGATGCATTTTTCATCGTTTCCAACAAGCCTGTGGTGGATTCAGGCTGAAAAGGAAGACTTGAACATCAGACACGTTTAATTTTCTTTTTATATCAGAGGTCACTTCTACAAAGTGTGTCGAGTCAGTTGAAGAATATTACTGTTCAGAAGCTTTCAGTTACATTATTGTGCACTAACTGAGTTGCTGTGCTGGAAACAGTGGGAGTTGAAGCCTTTTTGGTATACTAATAATTTAGCACATTAAGAGGTCAGATTTTAATAGCAGCTGTGGTGTGTTCATATAGATAATAAGGCAATAAAAGAAAGTCTTCTGAGAGGCTGTGTTGGTTTCTAGTAGCTAATGGAACAGCTTGGAAAGTGATGTCAGCACTGAGGTCAGCCTTGTTATCTTGAATTTACTAACTGAAAGATCATTATTTAAAGTTGCAGAGAAGAGTGCAGCAAAGCAAAAGCAGGACTTAAATCTGCATATTAGAACAGATGAATGGTCTTTATTATACAGAAAATACATAGAAATGAATAAGGAGAGCATAAAATGCATATTTATAGCTCTGAGAAGTGATAGTGATAGTTTGTTTGGTGTGGAAAGGACAGGAAGAGCTGCCAGTGACAATGGTAGAACAGCAGGAAGAAAAGATGGAGACAGTGAAAAGAAATAAAGTTTTGTGAAAGCAGAGGAGGGAATAATGAGAGACAGAAAAGTGAAGAAAACGGGGCTCCAAAAATGAAAATGATGCAGAGGAGAGAGAAAGAAAATGACACCGAGGTGGAGGAGGAGAAGAGGGAACGCTGACAAATCCGTACGAATACGAGAGCCAACATGATTCTAATACTTACTTTATCACCCAGCCAGACTCCTCTGACAAATCACTTAATATGCAAATAGCACCGCATTTATTCCAAAGACAAATCACACCGTCGCATAAACAGACACACGGAATACAATGCACACACACGTTCAAACACAGGTGGTAGCATACACACACCCACACACACACACACACACACACACACACACTCACAGGTGGGTTATTCATTTGTTGAACTTGAATCTAGTGCTGTATAATAACTGCTGCATTTGTATCAATTATAGATGCCTGCATGCTGCAGAGGATAGATGCCACACTTCCAGCTGCACTGCAGGTTGTGCATTAATATATTTGTCAGTTTAATAGGTGCCGATTGTGTCTGGTTATTAGGGGTTAGAGATATATTATCTGCATCAAGAGTCACTTTGTGCACCTTATATTTGATTTTGAAATGACAAAATTGCCATTTTTCCCCATCAATCTACCCACTAAATTATTAATAATGAAAATGTAGACAATGTTTTAGAAATTTTTGCAAATACAGTGGTCCCTCGCCATATCACGGTTCACTTTTCGCGGTCTCACTGTATTGCAGATTTTTGAATTGTATTTGGGATCGCGGTATTTTGCGGTATATAAGTATTTTTATATATTAATTATTTTAATTACTTATGTGGTAAAATAAACATTTCTATCCTAAAAAATATTGAAAACAATACAAAAATATATTTAAAACAATAATTGATACATAATAATAGAATATTAAATAGAAGCAAAATGCGCCGCGTACAGTGCTGGACTCTGATTGGCTCAACGACTACAGCATCAGTCTCCTCCATCTCCCATGTTTTGCAGCGTTCAGCTTCTTGTCCATTCTCAGTGTGCAGTACCTTCATCTTATCATCATCAGTACTGCACAGCTAGTTCATCATCATCTTCATCATTTAAGTTGTAGCATATTCACTGATGAGTACCCATATAGAATTTTATATGTTGATAGGTTTAAAAGTGTAGAAAGTGTTTAAGAGCATAGGAAGTGTTTATAAGAGTGTGGGAAAGGTTTTTAAAGCCTTAAAATATATATCCATCGATCCATCTATTATCTATACACAGCTTTATCCTCATTAGAGTCATGGAGGGCTGGAGTCTATCCCAGCTGACTTGGGGTGAAGGCAGGGGACACCTGGACAGGTCACCTGTCTGTTGCAGGGCTATATATACAGACAAACAATCACACTCACATTCACACCTACAGGCAATTTAGAATAATCAATTAACCTCAGCATGTTTTTGGACTGTGGGAGGAAGCCGGAGTACCTGGCGAAAACCCACACATGCACAGGGAGAACATGCAAACTACATGCAGAAAGATCCCAGGAAGACCAGGACGCAAAAGGGGGTTTTCTAGCTGCAAGATGAAAGTGCTAACCACTATGCCACTGTGCAGCCCCCTAAAATATATATAAAAATTAAATTAAATACGGTCGCTACTCCGTGGATTTTCACCTATTACAAGGGGTCTGCATAACCCCCACGATAGACGAGGAACCACTGTATAGTCAAAAGTCAAATACTGAAATATTTCATTTTTAAAAATAATTGGAACTTTGACTGTTGCTACAGATTGTGGTCAACTGCACCCTGAGACAAAATAAACTGACTGGATGTGATTTTATAAGGGTCACACCTTTGTTTATGTCCTTCATTCTCAACTACATGTCAAGACAAGAACCAAACCATGAGGTCCAAGAAACTGTAGACCTCCGTGAGGATCATGGTGAAGGTATGAAACAATTTTTGAAGAGTTTCTAGGAGTACAGAGTCTGAAATAACAATGAAATGGAATCAGATTGGAACCACCAATAGTCTTCCTGGAGTTGTCATTTCAAACCGAGTAAAAAATAATGATCAGGGAGGTGACCATGAAGTCAACAGTCATTGCTTCAGAAGCCCTTTGCAGACATGAAGAACCTGCCGGAGGGACAAATATTACAGCAGTGCTTCATCAATCAGGCCTTTATAGCATAGAGTAACTTGAGACTGAGGCAACAGTTCAGCAGCCAAAACATCACTTCAGGACAAATCTCGGATTGTCCCTGAGTCTCCAAGCCAAAGCTCAGACTTAAACCCCAAAGAACATCTGTGGAGAGACCTGGAGGTGGAAATTTGGACACTTTCAATCCAGTCTGATGGCATTTGACAGAATCTACCTGGAAGTGTGGCGTAAACGGCACAAACTAGGGTTTGCAAAGCCTTTAGAGACCCAGAAAAGTCACTGTTTCAGCTGCTACCAATGGGGCCTCTACTGAGATATTTCAGTTTTTTTAGTTTTCATATATTTGTAGGACCTTCTAAAAAAATCTTCCTTGTTTTTGTTATGTAACTTTAAATTTTTTACTCAAAAATATGACTTAATCAGATTCATTTTCTTTGGCATATTCTTCATTGATGAAATTAACACTGTCCCCTGTTATTAAATCATTTCATCTTTTCAGCCCTTGTATAGCATAAATTCCCCATGAGAGGAACAACAGGGGGAAACTGGTGGATGAATGGAAAAAACTGCTGGATTTTCAATCATTATACTCAGTGGTACTTTGAACTAAAAGCTAACAACACACCCACTATAATAATAATTAGTACATATAATGTACAACATTGTCAAATTTTAGGTAGCGTGTTGAGATCTTTCATGTGAAACCACAAATATTAACCTCATGATGGCACTGAAAGTCTCACCAAAGTCATGAGGAATCAGAGTCTGGGAACCTTGAGTGTCTGCACAGAATCCAAAGAGTAGATATGTGACATCTTTGAGAAGGTGGTTGAGCAGAAATTTTATTCAGTGAGAACAGAAGTTGATGCAAAAGTCAGGTACAGTCAGTGGGATGCTTCCTACCAAAACTTGTGCCACAGAAATGTTGCCATACTTCTCCACTTGGTGGCATTGACCATAAAACACAACGAAAAATGTGACCAGAGGCTGCCAGTCTCTATAACAACCTCCCTGTTTATGCTGATTACACTCATGCCCAGAAATTAATGTGCTTTTGACTTATTGATCTTGGAGTGTCGCACATGAGAAAGCGCCGTCATGGGTGTGGACACGTTCTCAGCATTCAGCAGCACTTTCATTTCAATGCATTTCAGTGAAATGAAACGCAGCAGAGCGGATACATGTTGGACGGACACACACAGAGTCACATCAGTGGGATGGAGAGCAGTCGGTGGAGATTATCATCCAATCAAACCAACCCTCTGAGCGCCGTCTGCTACAATAACGCAACTCCACTTCACAATCAGCTGTCACTCGTACAGCCCGTCGGCTTTGTTTTCTTTGTTTATGTCAATGCTGTATAGTCACATGAGGACACTTTTAGATGAATTATGTCCAAGTTATAAAGGCCTGAGTTGTCTTTTCCTTCAGCTGTTTCAAAAATCAGCAGAAACAGACACAGGTCACCAAAACTGTAACAATCCACCCATGGCCAAGTGTTTTGATTTGATTTGATTTGAGGGAAGACTGTTAAAAAATAAATAAAATTCAAATTTCTCAAATCGTACCTCTTCAGCAGCATTGGAAAATATGGACATGGGTGTTTTTTTGTAAGATGGTATTTTATTAAACATTCAACTATTTGGTTTGTGTTCATGCTGTGTGGCTGCAGGCTTTGTCATCCTTCTGTTCTTTTTTCATTATCTTAAGGATCGTATCCTCATTACACATGGAAATTATCTTGATGTTAAACCACAAGACTATAGTCACAATCTAAACTTTATTTTTTTAATCCTTTTCAGCCGGTATTGAGAAGAAAGCCCTTAGATGATTACCTTGAATGCCTACAATGCCTAATCATTCATTTCATTTAAGCTTCCTGATATTTGTCAAACTATTTGTCTCAAACAATGTTCTGGTGTTCAAATGTCAAATATGACGAAAAGCATACTTCTTCTGGGTTTCTTCTAACAAATTCAAGGAGGCAGCAACCCAGCACATGAGAGAATGTGTGTTTTTATCACTAGATGCTGTGCCTGACTCTTCCTAGGGAATCTGAGGTGGGACAGACAGAGCAGCCATGACCGCAATTATTACCTTTAACTTTAAGCAATGATACAATTTAACTTTTGTGTTGTCTAAAGATTTTGAACACTTCCCTTGTCCTAAGCTTTAAAAATGACCTGCCTCCACTGAGCCTCTAAAATAAAGCAGCTTCCTTGAAATTTCAACACAAAATCTATTTTACATGAAGAACCAACCTGCTATGCATCATACACTTTGTGAATGTCTGGGTTTTCCCTCTTCAGAGGGCAGAAAGACTGTATTTAATCAGTGGACACCACTCATTTTTGTTACATCACACATGTTCTGTTTTCTTTACTAAAGTAGAGGCTTATCATCACTAGTATTGCTGCATGGGTATAAACATTATTTGTTTAGCGAGAGACAGTACTTGTATATCTTAAGAAAGTACCAGAAATGGGGCTTTGAATGCATTTAATTGAAGAGAAACAACAGTGTGCTGTATACTGTGCAATGGAATGGAAAACTACAAGACTCAGCTATGAAATACTTGCCTTCTCACGTCTTTTGAATGCAACAATAATAGGAATAAAATAAAATAATAGATGCAAAACAAATAGCATGAAGAACATATTAAACTCTAGTTCATGTAGGACAGTATGCTAGTGTGTGTGCAAGGACTTTGCAAATGAATTTTTCACATGTGCAGCACACAGTATTTGTTTCATAGTCCTTCTTTGGGGACAGAATTGACATCTCCTCCTCTTGCCCTGAGCTGGGGCAGCTGCAGCCTCAGGTGGATCAGGACAGGATCCAGTCCCCTGAACAGGCTACTGTGTGGGGAGGCGCTCCCTTCTTTCAATCTGTGGCTTTACAAGTGCCTTTAACAGATGCTCCAGGAACGCCCTCCTCTTGTTCCATTGATCAGGCATCCAGGTTGGGTTGATCTTGTTCCATGTCACGAAGGCATTGTATGAAGACACATCAATGATATGGAAGATGACCAGGGGCCAGCGGGCAGTCATCCTCTGTAACGCCCAATCACCTTGTCCAGGTTGTCCACGCCTCCTTTGTTGTGGTTGTAGTCCAGGACGATGGCTGACTTCCTGTCCTCACAATCACTCATCTCAACCGTTTTGTGCAGTGTGCTCAGGAGGACCACAGTCTTGCTCCTCTTTGGGAGGTAAAACACAGGAGTGGAGGTGGGGGTGAAAGCAGACTTTGACTTTATCTCTCCCTTTTGTTGCAAGAAGTACAGGCAGGAGCTCAGGTTTGTTCTTCCTAACTGTGCCAACGATGGTGATCTTCCACTTCAGGAGCTGCTGGCTGAGTTCATACGAAGTGAACAAATGATTACATGAGACATTCTGCCCCCTCAGTCCCTCTGTCATATCTGCACATCCCCCATCCCCTGGTTCTTCTCCGGGCCTCCTCTGGTTGTCCTCCATGTGTAGACTTGCATTTTCCAAGCTGGATTGAGCATCACAGGCCAGGCAGATCTTTGCCATATCTTGCTGGCTTGCTGGGTATATACTGCTGGAAAGGACAGTTATCTTTTGACAAAAGAGATTACCATCAGTAATTAGTATCAGCTTCACAGAAACTATCACACAAGTCAATGATATTACAGCAATATATCGTAAAATAGAAAGTGAAAATCGCTTACATTACAGATATGAAAGTTAAACTGACTTCTGAATGGAACCAGTTTATCCTCCACTGGTACTTCAGGTCCAGGGTGGTAGAGGGATGGCAGACGCTCCACCCACTTCTCCCAGACTTCTCTTCTGGCATCCAGTTTGTCTGTCACATGTTTAGCAGGTCTTGACTTACAGTTATCAAATCGTAGCTTTCTTGAGAAAGTGTGAAAGACTTTCAGTGGTGTCGTGACATGGGAAATTGCTCTTCCACTCTCTGCATCCCAGAGACTAAATATAGCCTCGCCTTGGGACCTGGAAACACCCGCTAAGATTAGCAGTCCTATGCAAGCAGGTCAGCCTCATCCATCCGTTTACTGTTGTCTCCAAATTTGTCATCTTCAGGATGATTTTTTCAGTGGCTACAGTGATGAACGTGAGTGTTGAGGCAATGTCCTGCACATGGGCAACTGCATATCGTGTGGGCCCTGGGGTCATCCTTATGACATTTTGTGCCACCTTTATGCCCCGGTTGTTAAACGGTGATGAGGACCATGTTATTTTGCTGTTCTTCAACAAAAATGCCTCTCTTTCAGCTTCGGGACACTCTTCTTCATCTGAAGATGATGCATCGTGAGTTGTATTCTTCATCTTCTTCAGATATCTCCTCCTCGTCTAAATCTCTGTTTTCTTGTTACTCCTAGATGTTTAAAAAATCTGATCTATGACCTGCTGGGCACTGAAAGCTGAACTCATGGCTTCAGCAAAGAGTGAAGTGGTGATGCTGTCATCTGCAGCACCTTTATAACCTCCGAACACATTCCCCATCAGAAAACGATGCTTTTAAGAAATGCTTCATTTGTTTGAAACTGTAAAAAAACTTGAGATGTGTTGTGGATGACCCTGGATGTACAGGTTTGATGAAATTATAAACAAATGCAATGTTTCACATTTCTAATGTTAGCGTCACTTTAGGAAAAGTCATCGGATTTCAAGTTGGAAAAAGGTCATTTAGGGGGTTTTCTCTGCTATTAAACATAGTGGTCGGGTCATTTTTGACTCCAAGACAAGCAATTAAAAATTGAGCCTTAAGTTAAAAATCCAGGTACTGCACATTTGTCACGAACACGTTAATTAGCTATAGAGACCAAAACTGTTTTTGGCCCCGGACTGTAAACATGCTTATTTCTGGTAAAACTGTACATTTTAATATAGTGGGATCGATGGGGACTGCTGCACTTCTGGATGTACAAGGAACTGCAGTGTTTGACACCTCTGTATTGGCTTCATTCCCCAGCACTGGAGGTTGGACTAATCCTAAGCAAATGCTAAATTAAGACAAATCTTAAGTATAAGATCCCATGTCAAAGTTATGCCACTACAGCCTCTGACTACAGACTTTATGGTTCTTACAGAGAAAATACATTACTTTCCAAACATATATGAGAATGCTATTTAGTTGTACAGAGACAGAATTTTTGGGATACAGGGAAAGCTGTGATGTAGATGCTTTCTCTACCTTCTAAGGCAGAACATGAATGAAGCACCTGTGATTACAGGGTAGGTGCAGAACAGTGTTTTCTTCATTTTGACAGTTTTGATACAACGGCTCATTTATTGGGGTATTTATGAATCCGATCATTTGATGTTGGATTATGTGCATGAGGAACCATCCAGAGAAAATGTGCTCTGAAAGGCCAACACTCAAAATATCCTGAGCTACCAGTCCCAAGAGAGACGAGAACTGAAGAGGAAATCTCACAGTCTCATCAGCTGCCTTTACCCGACAAGAGGTACGACAAGATGCAAGTTCTAGTTTATTGTCTTGCTTAAGGCTCAGTGTTAACTAAATCATATCAGAGCTAACTAAAACTAACTAAAAGTGGCTGTATATGCAAACCATCTTTGGAAGTGGCTTCACATTAACAACATCCAACCCTGATTACTAGATGTTCAGGAATATAATGCTGTGATGAGTGGTCAGTACGCATGTAGTTTCCATGTACAGTTATCTGTAGGAAGCTCAGATATGGCAGATATGAAATTTTTATCTATTTTTAGTTTTACATTTTCAAAGGGGCATTGTGAATATGTTTATCTGTCAGATTTCAATAGACTCTTTGGAACAGAATGAAACCATTAGAAGGATTCTAATTAACATGATTCCATTAACAGACTGAACACAGTTAAATGCATTGTTTTTTCTAACTGCAGTTACTGTAGAGTAAAGTGAACTTCTGTAAAGCTTCTGTCAGTCAGGTGTAAAATGGCTGAAATAAAGCTCCACTTCTCTCTAGGCTTTTCCACTCTCTGTCACACTGTTACAGATAAATCCAATGTGTTCTTTCATCTCCTCCTGATGCCACCAAACCGCCTCTAAAGAAACCAGCACATGTGCAGTTGGCCTGTGCTAAATCCAGTTAGCTCATTTTCGCACAAAGTGTCCCTCCACCCTCAATTAGGTTCCTTCAATTAAAGAGACAAACTGAAAGCAAAGGTTAAGCCCAAACTCACTGAGCACACACGAGCAATTAGACGGAACAGGAAAGCACAGGACGATAAACTGCAGATTTCTGTGGAAGTTCCTGAAAACAGCTTGTTCTTGGTCATAACTCAGCAATGTACACCAGTTCCCTACAGTTAAACTGCTCCGGTGAATCTGAGAAGATTGAAGGCGTTTTGCTTTAAAGGAGAAGAATATGTGATACACTGCTGGACTGTTTCATTTTACTGCCATTCTAGTGCTGCACTTTTAAAGAGGACTTTATTTTATCCTGAGAAATGCTTGGACCTATTTTTAAGCAGTCATTTCTTATCAAAGGTCACTGTGGTTCAATTGAAAATCATTTGTTTTCTGCCCCATTACTTGACTTGACATTCAAACAAGCAGGTACAGAAGTGAAATAATATTTTTCAGCCCGTAATAATTTAAAATGCGTAAAGGAGATGTAGAGGTGAAGCAAAGAAGGATTCTGGATCAATAATCACCTAAATGTACTCTTTTCATAGTTTGATCCAGAGGAACAAATGAGAACTTTATTGATGGAATCTTAGTATTTCAGCACAAATATCCCATAATAACTGCTCTATGTTCCCATTCTAGTATTATTAGAACCATTCTTATGCAATACCTTACTGCCGTCTATTAGTATCTGCTTATTTATTGTGACCTGAAAACTACTTATTTCTAGCATTTGATGAGCACTGCTTATCTCAGGTCAGCATGGACTAGAACACTCTGTTTCCATCATTCTGTTTGTACTTAACATTGTGCTGGTTTTGGTTCTGCTTTTATCTATAAGACGTGCAGTGTTGTAATAGCCAGCTTGTAGTATTTAAATACAGATGACAGAAAAATTATGCAGCACCTGGGCTACAGTTTTAGTGCAAAACAGCATCAACATCTGATATTTTGGAAGATTTAAGGACATTGCAGCGATTTAAGATCATGTTGATGAATCAAATCATTTTTAAGCTGCGTATGAAGATAGCATAATGATTGACAGCTGCTTAACTGGAGCAATGGTTAAAATACATCCCATAATTGGTCTCAATTAGCCTGATGAAAAAATCTCAGATACAGTGACCTGGACCCTGCTCCAATGGAATCTTAAAAGTAGTTTTCCAGACAAACACCTGAATCTGGGAAGTCAACAGATCTCAAAAATGCAAAGGTTGGCATTCTGTTACTTAGGCCACAGCTGGAAAAAAAAAGTCAGTAGTAGTGGTCCCAGTGCTTATTAACTAGGGTTGGAGTAAAAGTAACATATATCTGCCTACCATAAGAAACATTTATGGTTTTAGATAAACAATGCATCTATAAATGATGGAATGAAAACATTTGCAATCAGGAGAAGGCCAAGACGAAGCCAAGACAGAGGCTTTTAAACTGAGTTTTCCCCACTAAAGCACTGAATCTCCTCCGGATATAGAACACGTTTAGCATAATGAATTGTTTTGCTCATATAATTCAGTTCCACTGCAGCTTTCTTTTTGTTTCCTTCGTTTTCACTCGTCCTTTTAGCTTCATTTAATCACTGCTGCTGGTTGTTATAGCATCCCAATTCATTCCCTTTCACTTGTCTTGTCTAGTCAGTGTGCTTCGCCGTGGAGCAGTTTGTTACCTTGTTTCCTAAATGTGCCATGCAAATAAAACTAGTACAACAGGAGCATAATCACTCAAAATGTCACTGGCATTTACTCTGCTCTCTGAGGGGGCTCAGTGCATCAGAATCATGCCAAGAAAATGCATCACGCACTCAGCAGAACTGCCAGAAACTGCCTCACACATGTGAATGTGTTTTAGCATGCAGTGCAACACAGCCTTGCTGTGTATTATTCAGAGAAGAGGGAAGGATAATTCAGCTGTGACCTTTTGCTCACAGCGAGCAGAACACACATTAAAGGTGGAACAGGAGATTTGTGCTCTCTAATCTGAGCATAATGACAGACTCTACAGGCTGCTGCTGTTTAAGAAACTGTCTGCTCATCGCCTTACAACAGTTCCTGTTTACAGTCAGATTCATCTCGAAGCATTTTGATTGTCTGGTGGTCATTTTACATGTCTCACTTCACTCATTACACCGTCCCGATTTGATAAACGTACACCTTCATTTTTCACACTGAAAACTCATAATGACTGTCCTGGAAACTTTGCCAGTCAAAACCATCCATCCATCCATCTGTTCAACCATCCATCCATCCATCCATCATCTATACACCACTAATCCTCATTAGGGTCACAGGGGACTGGAGTCTATCCCAGCTGACTTAGAATCACCAATTAACCTCAGCATGTCTTTGGACTGTGGAAGGAAGCCAGAGAACTTGGAGAAAACCCACACATGGACAGGGAGAACATGGAAACTCCATGCAGAAAGATCCCAGGAAGGCAAGGATCTTCCAGCAGCAAGGCGACAGGGCTAACCACCGTGCCACGGTGCAACCCTCAAACTAACCATAAATCAAACAATGGCTCATTTTACACCTAATCTGAATACTTTAATAGAGCCGTGGTTGTATTAACAGAAACATATTAAGGTGCACTGACTACCTCAGTGTGTATCAGAAGTCACTGTTTCCAGACTAGAAGTTCTTTATATTTTGGAGCTCATTGTGGTACTATCAAAAAAGTTACTGGGTCAGATAGTAAAGCAAACTGAGATGAAAAACTAACAGCAAAACACAATAAGCATGGATTTGATTTATTCTGATTTCTTGTAAAAAAGAAAATCTACAGACAGAAGCTTTGAACTCCAGTGGTCACGTTAAACGGCTCACTGCTGCTGGTCTGCAGAAACTGCAGGTGGAATCATATATGGGGTTTTTTTTGTTTGGTTTTTTTTTTTTTGGTCTGATCAACAGTCGAAAACCAGAAGAAACTGAGTTTACAATCATGGAAAAATAGAAGCTGGTGCCAAAGAATTTGGGTAATTTTTGCTTAAAAAAAATACAAAACAATTACCAAATGGTTGCTAATAAATTCCAAACACTTCTGCAGTAGAGGGCTAGTGGGAGATAATGAGACTGTTGGTAAAAACAAAATTTTTTGCCCAGTGGTCGCTCAGCAGGTAAGTTATTAGAAATCAGTCACTAAACAATTTGATTTTTACTTTGTAAGTAATTATCAAAATTAAATAAAGCGCAGTGGAAAAAAAAACCCAGAAATACCAACTTTGAGCAGTAACTGTTATAAATGTAACTCTACCAGTGGATCACTCCCTGAGTTGCATTTTCCATCTGTCTTTCCTTAGCCTTCTGTTATGTGTGCTTCTATCACAATTTAAAATCCCATGAAGATCAGGACAATTCAATGACTGTTCTACTAAGTCATTTTCCTGAACTTTCAATGTGAAACAAAAAGATCTAACTGGAGCTTAATTCAGATCCTGGTTCCTTGGGATGAAACACGGGTAGACAAACATATGCTTCTCTCACTTCACCAATTTTAGCTTCCTCAACTCCTTTGTCCTCCGTCTTCGGGGCCTTGACTCTTCACCTCCTCTGTTCTAATCTCTGGTGGAAGGGATTAAGATGCAAAGAAAGAAGGCATGATTAGGAGAATGCTCCACAGAAGGCTTGGAGTCCTCCAGCTTTTACTTTCTATACAGAGGTCCGAGTGTTCAGTCAGTTGTGTGCTTTTTAAGTTGAAGGATCTCCAGGATAGCAGAGTTTTTTTTATAGTTCCACAGCCGGGATTGTTTTCATCTTTAGATGCATGACATTTTCCCAATCTGCTATCAACAGATGCCACTCTGAGCAACCCCCAGTTTCCAGAGATCAGTTCTCGTTCAGGAAGGATTTGTTGTCTTCCTGGCCGGGTTCAGCTGGTAATCTGCCGTGGGTGGAGATCCAGTTAGCAAAATGTTCGTTCTAGACGTCTATCAGGTTCAAAAAAACCCAAAACAATAAAAACATTTTAAATGGTTTCTGTGAAAATTCTGTCTTTCGGAAAGCTTGCACCAATATATGCTGTTCTATGTTGTAAATAAACCAGAATTATCCTTTAAATTACTAAACTGGAAATGCTTCTTTGTGGAAAATACTTATTAAGTTAGCAATACAACTGGATGCCTGAGTAGCTGGCATGGTAACTAATCTCCTGTGTTCATTGATCCACATTGACTCCTCTTGCTGTAGGACTTCCCTGTTGGTGTCCTCATTTACTACCTGAGCTTCAGAGCACCCACATAATCAGCACCATGTTGTGTTATATTTTCTAAAAATGATCTGTTGTGGGTTGCTTCTTAATTCGTCTCCTCTACACCCCTGCATAATCCCACCACCATCACCGGCCGTGCTGAGGTGAGGAACAGCTTCATTTAGCATCACAGTTTGATTGGAAAGAGTTACATGAAGGCTCCTTCTTCACTATCTTCCAAAAGACCTCGATATAGGGAGTTTGCTGCAGGCCTGCTCTATAGTTCTGCCTGCCAGTGAGTCATTTTTATAAAGAAGCTAAGTACATGATGCTCATAAAAACATCAACTAAGCAGGATTTTAAAAGGCAGCATTCCATCTGTGTGTATTCCAGGTTATTAACGGGCCAGTCTATCAGTTGTGACGAGAGTGCAGCAGGGTGAATGATCAGCTGTTAACCACCTCTGCTACTCCACTGATTACACTGCCAGGCTCTCCGTCTGACTCCCCCCTCCGACTCCCCCCTTTCCCATCACCCTTCCAGGATACACAAATAACTCCTTCCAGAGATATTTGTCTGTATTAGTCTCTCGGCCCGCCCACCTCTGTGCTCTCTCGCTGACCTACAAATCCCTTCACACATGCCGTCACTCTCGGAGGAATCTCATGATTGCTACTTCTGCTTTATTTCCATGAGTGCTCGCAGAAAGGCACTTACCAGCCGAGTGAGAGAGGGGAAAAAAAAACGCAAGGGCAGTATTATGGAGATTGCGGAATCCAACAGGCCTCCGTACGTCCGTTCATCGGCTCTGCTAGACATCCTTCGTTGTGCATGAAGAGGTTTTTCTGCAGAAATTGACCTGCACTCATTGATTTGTCTCCTGTTGCAGCAGTTGTCTCATTGCAGGGAGGAAGGAGGTGGTTGTTCCTCCAGACAGGATGACACGGTACCATGTCAAGCAGCTCCTGGTAATTGGTTCATTTCTATTTAGGCGCTGCATAGAGGGACATGTGGCAGGGCAAGTCTAGACTGCCCTGCCACGTATATATAATAATACAGTATAATATATATAACATAATGTATAAAATCTATAAAATAGATGATTGAGGGTAAAGGAAAAAAACAAACCAACATAAAAGAAAAAACAAGTGCATAGAAGAGTTGCTGTGTTCAGCTGACTGAAGTTTTTCAGTGTTTGACCTGACAATCTATCAATCGGAGTCCAAACCACTACAACTGAGGAAGGTTTATGTCTTTGGTTGTGGTGTAACATGTGAGTGTTGCTTTGAATTTGTTTGTGAATGTTTCAGCTGCTTTATCTGTTATCATGGATAATAGATGGATGTCAGGCAGTTAAAACATGCCCAAAAGGCATAGAAACCCAAATCATTGACAGAGACCCGCTTTTCTAACCATACGCCAGCGTCTGTCTGGGTAGAAGTATATATAAAGACATTTCACAGGTAGGACATATCGTACAAATAAAGCTGATATTAATAAAACTGCTATACAGACAATTCTAAGTAACAATTCGTTTTTTTAATCAGTTTTGAGCTGTACCTTTGGCAGTAAACTTAACAAAATGCAATAGCTACTTCTCACAATTATAACGCTATTGTTATTTATCACACAGTATACTTTAATTTAATAGTACAATGTGCATTTTTACATTTTATGCTTATCCTTTTCTACTTATGTCGACATTTGTTGGACACATTTTTCTACCTATGTTAATATTTTCTTCTTCTGCTTAAATTTCTTCCCTTCCTGCATCAATAAATTATTCTGATTCTGATGAAGCTGGTTAATGAATTTAGAACATCTGACCTTACCTCAAAATATTGATGAAACCGGCATGTGTCGGGTACCAGTTGTGCAAAAACACTGGGAAGACCATTCTGCCTTAAATCTGATACACTTAGAGTTGCTAAAACCACAGATATGAGAAAATCATTTATGGCATTTCGAGCTACTTAGTTAACGAGCTGCCATTATGAAAATGGCAAGTAATGGGATTGTTTGGTTCCATTGGCCAGTGAATCATTTCTGGGTTGAGCTAAACAGAGTAACACTTGTTTGAAAATGGAGGAAGTTGAACTTGACAGATCTGTTAGCCAATGATAGGCCCCACTGCTTGTGCTTTTGATTTCGAACCAATGCAGCATGGAAATTGGGTAAAATAAGCAGGTACAAGAACTCTCAAAGTCAGTGTATCAGAAACTGCAAATTTATTCCCACTCATCTGTACAAGGAGGCAGCAAGCAGTCGCTCAGTTGTGGTGTCTCCCATTTCGTAAACAGGTCCAGGGATGGATTTTTTCCTCTTTCCACCTTGAATGTGTCATTTAAGTACCTTCTAAATTTAACCAGTACATTTCTTTTCCATCAGTCTCTTTAGGTTGACAGCATACATGCCTTTTACTGTTTAAACCAGAAGGTATTTTGGAAATCAGATCCCAATCAGAGCATTTTTACCCTTCCTGGAGGATTTGAGTTTGCCTGATTTTCAAGGTGTTGCATGTATTTACTGTGAAATATGTTTTCCTGTAATATTTCATGAAGTTGTCTAATGTGCATTTAAATGCTATTTAGCAATATTGTGACTCAATACATGTTTGAAAGTTAACCTTTGGATCAAATAGCTACAGTGATTTAATGAAAAGAGCTTCTCTGGCACTATGCTGACTTCAGACTTGCACTAATATAATTGTGGGAAATTCAGATGTATCAATACTACAACCTAGAAAACTTATTCTAGGTGTGACGTTTAGACAATTTAAATGAAAAACAAACTGGTCTGGTGCTCAGCTGTAACTCTCTGCGGACCACAGGATTAACATTTTAGAGGCTGTAACAGCTGAAAAAGAGCAAACAGTAAGTATTAAAATTATGCTTTGTTTATTTAGCAGTATATATATTATTATTTCCAATCATGTCTGATCTGATTTTCATACCAATCATGCAACAACTACAGCTAACAAACATGATTATAACAATTGAATAATAATGACAATAATAACAATGTGATATCATTTGTACACTGTGTCTGTCTGCACTCATCTCCTCAGTGATCTTCTCTACTGGCCTCCTGCAGTACCTCCCATTTCTCTGGGCTCAGAGGATCAACAGGTGCAGTGATAACAGCCTTTGAGCAGCTCCTCTGCTAACTTCTCAGAAGCCTGTCTGTCACTGAATTCAAAACAGGTTGCAGGTTTAGGTGGTTGTAGAGGTCACTGGATGTACTGTAGACACAGCAGCAGCAGCAGCAGTTCAGAAGACAAAGTGGCACTTTCATTAGTAGCAGGTTGTCTTTTTTCTTCCAACTGCACTGATGGATGTACAGTTCTAACATTCCTGTGCAGGTTATTTGTAAAGCCTGCTCAATATGAGACTTAAACCTTGCATACTCTACACTCTGCCTTTGTATTATTGATGTAATTGAAATGCATTCAAATTTTACAGCTTTTACTGCGGTCACTCATTTTCTCACCTTCCAGCAAGTTGTCTTCGAGGCAGATGCTCTCTCTCTCTCTCTGTGTGTGTGAACACACAGAGTCTTACATCATGTAGTTGACTAATCACATGCAGCTTGAACAGAAAAAATAGAGAGATGGGGAAAAAAAGCAGCTCCGATCGCTCACTTTGAAGAGCCGACTCTAAAGGTGTGTGTCCACAGGATCTGTTAATTTCTCGCATTGTCTATGTGAAACGCACCGCCTTGCATGCTGGTTGTGTTGCGGTGTGTCACCCGAGAGCTCATTTGCATAGTATAGACCTGACTTTGACTTTGTTCAAATTTGGTGCAAGGAGCAGAGGTCTGACACCTCGCAAAATGTTCGTAAAACATCTAAACCAGCTGTCGTTGAATTAAAACAAGGACAGATTCAGCAGCTTATTTCGCACCTAAAATGCCTTCAAAAATACTTTTAGCTGAACTGTTTATGTACTAAAGGAGAAAGTTTGCAACCGAGCCGCCATGTTGGTCTGATGCTTCTACCTGACTGAAGGTCTGTCATGTGACCACCTAAAGGCGGCTAATGCATGGCCACCAAGCAGGCGATATTCAGATGTGATGCACTTCCATGCAAGAAAAAACACCCCTCTGGACACGTACCATAAGAGCCGTTTCCCATACATCACTGGTACGTCCACACATCACGGGTGGCAGAATCAGCCACATGTTTTAAACTGAAGCTCCATGAACCACTCAACCTGCACCATCTGACTTCTGTTTCCCAAACTGAAATCCCACATGCATGGTCCCCATTTTCAGAGTGATGATGGAATCATCTGTGCTGTTGAGGAGAGTCTAGAGGCTCAAGATGTGAGGGTTAACAGAGCTTGAACATCATTGCACCAAGTGCAGTGAAATCAAAGGAGACCACGTTGGAAAATAACAGAAGAACAATCTTTCTCCTGTGACGTTTTCTGATGAGTCCATTTTGAGTATCTTTGTAGTTTCAATCTGTATCTTGTAGGAGAATGAAGTGGCCATCAAATGTCCCCAAGCAAGCTTTTATTGTGATTCGAGCATGTCTGTAAATAGAAAACATGAAAAAAAAAAGGAAAAACATGACAGTATTCAGAACACACAAGGGAGAAACTGCATTCCCCGGCAGGTAGAAACAATGTTCTAGAGTAGCTGAGCACACATTGCCGGCCTGAACACTCCTCGTGACTCTGAACAGACATGCTAAGGGACATTTACAGTCAAAGTGACAGCCGACAGAGACCGTGGACACTCAGGAAGCATCGCTGGCATGGTTCCCACTGTCTCAGCTCACAGCAGAAGAGACTGTCCTGCTAGACAGCACTGGTGTCAGCAACGTGACGGTGAGAATAGATTGGTTTTGATTCTTGGATTTGGGGGTTTCTACAGAATTTTCCCTCCTAATCACCAGAGGGAGTTGATCCCAGAGATAAAGAGGATCAAAAAAAGTGAGGATGCGACAGTTTTCCCTTAGTTGGAGCTCCTCGTGCTGATGCAAACTGATGAGAAAGGTATATTTTATGTATACAATGAACAATGGGGAAAGCAGCATCAGTTTTCTTGTTTATCTTGCTCCTGGGACAGCGAGTCACAATATAAAGTGCACCAGTGTTCGTTGGGATTGTTTGCTACAAGCAAAAACTAATGTCAGACAATGAACATGGTAACATAGAGTCTTATAGGTCAGTATGTTGTTTGCTGTTTGAGTCTTCTCCTTTGTTTCTATGAGGCCTTTCTCTCCCTGTGCCCATATGAGTTCAAACACTTGTCAGCCACAACCATAAAAAGTGACAGGTGAATGGAAAAACACTGATCATCTTGTCACAATGGAATATTCTGCTGGGAAACCTTGTGTCACTTCGGCTTCAAGGAACACAACAAAGAGCCTCCAAACTCCCAAACCCCTACCTGAATGGGCATCAGTGGGAAGGATCATGACAGGACGCCCACATCAGCCCTCAGGGTCAGAGCTGGTTTAGCAACACAAGGAAAACCTATGCAATGTTTGGCGTGTGGTTTTAATGACCGTATGTTGCCAGCATTGTCACTATGATTGTCCTGTAAAAGTCGACAAAATTCTATCACTAATATAAGTGTTTACTTCTTTTTTAAAAAATCTTTCTATTCCAGCTGGCAAACAGATCATGATGTTTATTAAATGTGCTAACTGCTACCTTTAAAAAGGACTTTCTTTGTCACCAGACAAAAAAAAAAAAAATGGACTGAATAAAAATATTCCCTAAAACCAAGACATTAATAGACCCTAGTACGCTCTGTAGGCCTTAGACAACCTGCAGAGCTGCTGGATGATATTCTGTGGGGTTGGTGCAGTCTTCCTTCCTTGTTTTAGTGATCTTTGTGTCCCTCTGTTTTTATAGATTCTTGATGATGACGGTTCACCAGCGATCTCCTCACTCCTCCTATCCTCTCAGCTTATTGGACTACTGCTCAGTACTGCTCGCCAAACACGTTGCAGCAGTCCCCACACCTGAGTATAAACCTACAGCTAACCTGTGTTACGTTTCCCAAGCGGGACCCCAGGAAAATACCCAGAACCCCAAACTTCATTAAAATATCAAAAGGAAAACCGTAACAAAACAAAGAACCCCAACACAAATAAACCAAACAAAAGGTCACAAAATGAGTTCGGAAAGGTGATAGAGGTAGATTGCCTCTATCACCCACTAAGCCAGCCAAAATGGCTGGAAGAATTATAATAAACAAAACCAAACAAAACCAAACAAAAGGAGGGGAGGGTGAAATAAATGTGCTTAGGGTGTAAGCACAATTCAAAGGGGCTTTATTTCTCACAAGAGAGCTATTTGACACACGCTCTCAAACGAACAGAGAAATATGATGTGCAGTTCTCTGAAGTCGGAGCCCATCTGAACAGCTCAAGAGTCTGTCTTTTAAAGGAGTGTCACCAATCAGTCCAGCAGGTGCGTCGGATGCAGCAGCTGTAGCCACTCAGCCTAATCAACCAGTGTCCCAACACTGATCACATAGACACATATGGAAAAACAGCAAAACCACACAAATTTGCAGTCACAAAGCCACAAAACAAGTTTGAAATGGCCAAAAATACAAGACACAAAACTCAAGTGAACTGATCAATGTGTTTTAAGCCTTATTTCCTTCACTGTGGTCACTCATGAATTAAAAAGTCCCCTCACAAACATATGGCCACCAAAATTGGGCAAGACACCACACAAACTCATAACACCTGTCAAGTCTAGTTGGCTGTGATTTACTATGAACAGTTCACTTCTGTGCCTTGTGTTGCCTTTGTGTCTTCTATGTAAGTTGGTATCTGTGGCCAACAGTCTATTAGGTGGTGGTTCCTCCTTGTTTTCGTGTTCTCAGTAGTCTGTTAAAGGTGGTTACTTGTAGCGCAGAGCTGTATTTGTTTTTCTTAGCTGCTTGTTTTTCTGCCTGGTTTCATGTTAGGCTAATTTCTCACACCTGTACCCACTTAGTGTTGAAGATGAAACATCCTGTGGCTGTTTTTGTCCAGAGGCTAGAGTCCAGTGCCAATTTGGTAATCAAATACTGTCTGGAGATACTGTCCTATCTCCTAGTGTCGCTCCCTGGTGTCATCATCCTTTTGTCATTAATGACTGTCTCCTAGACCCTTGATCTTATCATCCATTTGTTGCCTGCCAAACCTCTTGTTCTCCTGCCTTTTGTCATTAATTAGCACCTATATGCAAACCAACCACTCATCACTACTGTATTTACATACTGCCCCCTCCCTAGCCTTTCACTATCTGTATAATAATAATAATAATAATAATAATAATAATAATAATAATAATAATAATAATAATAATAATAATAATAATAATAATAATAATAATAAACATATTCTAGCAATGGAGAACACCAGGACTCCAGATTCTCCCCACGGTCCTAAAGCCCATTTTCTATTGTTTTTGCCATTGCAGAGACTGTAGTGGACAGAAAAAGTTTTTGGGAGTGGCACAAATTCATTTTTGGAAAATATTGGGACTTCTGATGATTTCGCAAAAGCGCCTAAAAATTTCCTGCATTTTAGTGCAAATAGTGGTATATAACTGTGTTGACTGCTAAATTTGCACATTATTTTATGACATAAACTACTTATATTTGCATTCTAAATTCTGAAAAGGATTCTTTACACATGTTTATGGTGTCCACAGTATAAATTTAAGTTTTTCCTTCTCGGACTTTGTATTTTTTCTCCAATTTTAGGTCAAGTGTGTTCATACATTATATCAAAATGTATAAATAATTGTAGAATCACACAAGTGAGGTTGTGCTGAAAAAAAGACACCAAACAAAGCAAGATCAACAGTTTTTAATGTGAAATATAAAGGTAAAATCAGAATTGGTCAGAAACGGACCTCAGTCAAATTGCCCCCCCAGGGCCCCTAAGAGTTAAACCAGAAACAGCTGGTTTAAGTTGCTGCCCCTAATCCTTACAGAGCTAGGACGTAACAGGCTTCATCACCACCAGAGACGCTTTAACATTTTATGTAATAATTAGACTAATCTTTAATCTAAAAATACTGAACAGCTCTAAGACACATGCAGATATCAATACTTGCAGTGAGTATAGTCAATGTATGAACCACACAAGCTACCGATACTGCACTCCTTTTCATTTTGGTTGCTTATTAACCTTGTCCTGATTCAAAATGTAGATTAGTATTTACAGGCACCTGCACTTGGTCGCTGCTTGGCTTCCATCCTGCCTCTTGCCCTCACTGATTGGACGACACCTGAGTCCTATCATCAGTGCACCTGCAGAAAGGCTCCACCTGTGATTCAGCTGCGCTTCAGAGTGAGAGTAGAGGCTGGTATATAGAGTGTCTGTGTATTTTGATGGGTTTTCTGGAACTCCAGCAAATTGTAGCTTTGCCAGGAAACTTTGTCTGCAGCAGATCTGTAAATGAGTTTACAGATGAGTGTTTGAGATGCTCGTTTGTCACTGCAGGCTGGAGCAGGACGCTTGGTTTTGTTGCTGCTTTTGCTGCTACAAGACACATTCAGATAAACTGCAGTTTGAGTCATAAACTTTAAGGACACCAGGCCTCAAGATGTTAATCCCAGCTGTAACTTAATGTGTTAAACATATTAGCAGACATTTGTAAGTCTAAAAAAAGGAGAAACATGTCAGCAATTAAAATGATGGTGAAATGCTGTCATGGTATAAAATAAACACACAAAAGTGGAACAAAATGTTTAAAAACTGGAATATATTTGAACCATGTGAGTGCTTTAGTGGTTGTAATGACAAAAAGCAATTTAATCATTTTTAACACTTTACTCGTTAGCTGGTTGAAAAAAAATGTAAACAATTAAAACAGCAGACAAAAACTAACATAACAACAAATACTGTGATTATTATAACAGGAAAAGGCTCAGTGTCATCTGTCATTTCTATCATTAATAACAGCTACATTCCATTTAGGTGTTCCAGTGTTAGTTCTGTTAATTGTAGTTTACCAACAAAGTTTACTGGAAGACTTTATTTCTGAATATTTTTAGTGAAAACTGTTTTTTCTGCTACCGGAAGTCAAAATGTCTGCAATGAATTAAGCTTTATTGGCTCATTTCTAGACGTTCTGTTTAATGTCAAGAAATCACTTTTTAGACTTACCTGCTAAGTCTGTAATTCAACAAGTTCATTCCTCATTGCTCTTTCTTTGAGGGCTCAGCATCTAATTTCATCATTTTTAGCATTTGTACAGCTTAAAAGTAATATTGTAGCCGGGTATCTGTTTCATTACAGCCTTTAGTTTTGTTCAATCCCCCAAAAATGAGAACTTTGAATAACTACAGCCTCCAACAAGGTTACTGAGTGGCTGCTGATTTGGGCTGCAATAAAAACCGAGTAGAGTTCTACAAATACCACTTACCAGGGACATCAACGCTATGCAATATGAAGGCACTCGATGAATATTAATGCACATTTTATGTATTCTAGCTTGTAGTGACGTATAATTGATGCATTTCAGCCATAAGGCATTAAAGATACAAATTCTAATGAATAAGCACTAACATGTTACGTAGATTAGTTATCCAATGGACTGTCAGAGAAGTGAAGTGTGACTAGTAATAATCACAACATATTTGACATGATCAGGGAATGTTAGAATTAGTCATCCATCATAATAAACGATCATGTATGTGCATGTGAATCCATTTGTTAATATCTAAATAAACCAGACATCGTGAATTATTGCTGCTTCATGTTAGAGACTATTTTAAAGGAGTTACTACAAAACCACCTGAGAGTAATTTGTTGCATTTCATATTGGATCTGATGTTGTATAATGTAGCAGTCAGATGCATTCCTAGTTTCAATATCTTATGATGTGATTAAGTTAGTTTAGTTTATTATAAGTGCGAACCAACATGGTACATGCTTATATATGGTAGGTGGTTGAGGAAAACTCAGCAATCATACACAGTTGGAATTAATGGATAGCATGTGACAGGCTATTCTAGTAATCTTACAAAAAAGTCCCATATACATATGGATGCAAGTTAAGCCAAAATTTTGCTGATCAGATACCAAGAAATGTATACATGTTGAATGTGTTGTCAGTGACAATCTCTCTTGACAGTGAGATTAGAATCAGTTTGTATAATGCTAGATTTTAATGTGTTTTGGAGAAAATGCCCTTAAAGTCAGTCATCACTAAGATTGGGTATATTGGTGGATTATGTTACTAATTACAATCCTCAAAGGTGAAAACGATATTCTTGGAACCTTGAGAAGCCGAACAGTCTTGTCCCTTAAGTTTAACCCTCCTATTATCCTTGGGGTCAATTTGACCCCATTCAATTTTTAACATTCATAAAATAATAATTTGCTTCTTTTGTTAACTTCATATTTCAGGACTTTTCTGAATTTGATGGGGACAACTGATTAAGCATGAAATTATGATGGTATTTTTTCAATGCGCTGAACACATTTTGCACGCATCGGTGTTCCTCTGGAAGCTGTTTAGCTTCGTAAAACTTGTCTGTGTGTGACCTAACATCCCCACAGCTGCAGCTGCAGAGTTGATACTTTTGAGTGGATACATAACAGAAGGGTGGAGAAAACAACTATTGCCACTAGAACTTTGATCCTTCTCGTGGTCTGGGCATGTGAGAAATAACTTGACTTGTGAACTTCTGCCAAAATGAGGAAGCCAATGTAGGCTTGCAAGTTGATCACATACAAGTCATTCCAGCTACAATATTCTCATGAGAACTTTCCTGCATCATGGGCATGAAGGTGTGTATGAGTGACCTACTGTACTCACACCTGCCCAGGTAGAACTGATATTTCCCACACTGACATTGGTTGTTCATGCAAAATAATGGAGGAGCAAACATATAAAAGCTTGCAGGGCAGCCCTCTATCCAAATCATTCCTCACTGTGCTCTGTGTTTACTGCAATCTGCATGTTCTGTCACTAGAAAATGTCCTCTGGGAAAAGGTTTACTGTCAGTTGATGCTTCATTACTAGATAAAAACGTAACTGTTTCAATTACAGATATATGCAGACACATGTCTGTTGCAACACTTGTTGCCCAAAGACAAAGAAATATTTCTTTGACTTCACAAGATCAAAATAGCATTTCAATGACTGGCGAGATGCATTGTGGTACCTGCAAATTATTCAGCAATGCAGCTGTTGAATGTTGCAGACTTTCTACTAGTCATATTTCATGCAGAATGCATTTGTGCCACAAAAACTGCAACCCAGTCACTACTTTTCAATGGAGTACAATCCAGTGTGTGCTCAGTGTTAGGCGTCAGACATTAAACCCAAAGTTGCTTCCAATGGCAGGCAGCACTTTGTATGGACGGTCCGTTGCCTTTGGTGTGTGAATGTGTGTAAATAGGTGAATAGGAAACATTGTAATGTGCTTTGAGTACCATAAGACCAGACCATTTAAAATAATAAATTAGATGGGGCCTGGTAACTCAGAAAATGGAGATGCTTTAAATATGGAGTAAAAGTGTCACACTTTAACCTTGGCTTAGACCATTTTCCAATCACTGACCAAGTAATCTTTGTGTCAAACTATAACCAAACCTCTCATATGTGAAAACAAAGTTTTAACAAGTTCGAACAAAGAATTTCTCTAAACCTAAACATGCAGTTTGTGTGCTTAAGCCTCATCAGATGGCAAGAGAAAGCCAAAAGTAGAAAATAAGGCCTAATCCCGATGTCAACTATGGTCTTCTGGGTAAAAGTCCAGTCTCTGGTTTATGCTGACATCCACCCCACCTACCTCCTCAAACTGGTTGCCTTTTCCAACACTTCACAGGTCACAATTAATGCTTATTTCTACACAAAATTAAATTCTCTTGAAAACCTATTTAAAAATGTAGCTTAGTTGTACAGGAATGTAATTTTCTGGAGACTGGGTTAAGCCTGAATCCTTGATATAAGCTCTAGTGCCTTCATGCTCTGTTGGCTGAGATGATCAAATTATTAATGCATTAAAAAAAAAAAGTGAACATAGAGCTCAGCCCAACATTTACTGAACGGTCACCTATTTATTATTCTGTGTTATTTCATGTGATTTAATCATCATCATCATGTGCCATCTTTGTTCTGAAAGTTGGCCAGCGTAGATCTCCATTTGTGTCAATTCTCCTCAACTCTCTTGGCTTCAGTGTCGGACTGTGTTGCACTTACTTCTCTGCCTTCCTCTTGCATGTGTTCCTTCGATGGGGCCTTCAAGAATTATGTTCTGGAGCTTTCCAGCACTGCCACCAGAACATGGCCAGCATAACTCCTTTTCCTTTGCATTAGATCACACACTAAGCTCCTTTATGATAATCACTGCTTGTTAAATGAACACAGAACACACTGTTTGTATTAGTAATCCTAACAGCTTGTATCAAGCTTTGTTGGAACAAACAGAAAACTGTCTATCACAGTCTCAACAAAGCACCCTGGGATGTTTCTCTTCAAACCCATACGTTTTACCAATCTGTTCATCCATTTCCAGGTTGCACCACACTGTTGGTCTGTGGAAAACTCTGCCACTCTTTAGATGATCAGCCATCTTTGGAATACACTGTTGTTATGATAAGTGATGTAACTGAGCTACAGTCTACCGCAGTCAGTGGCTGCTGTCTAATATTCATTTCTTTATGTTTCACATGACTTCAAACTGAAAACTACACTTCTTCAGGTCGACAGCAAAACACCCACCAAGTTTGACTTAGATCAATTAACAGTTGTTGGGGAAAGTGAAGAATTTACAATCAAACTACAAATAATAATAATGTGAATAAATTACTGTGGGGCAAAGTTAATGATCTTGCAGTGATGGTGGCAGACCATTTGGAGATAATGTTCTAGATAAAACAACCTGTAAGTATACCTGAGGATAGACTGGCCTCTTTATCAATGAAAAATTGGTGTTGTTGCTCTCACAGACCATCCAGCAGAATCAGACCATCAAAGGAAATGTCAGGCCCGCTACTGCAGGTTCCAGATAGTGCTCTCCCCTCCCTCTGCCTTTCTGTTTCTTCTAGGTGCGCTTGGCACAGAGGCTGCAGCGGCAGGTCATTGTAATCTGCAGTCAGCATCAGCCGAGGCAGGAGCAGGTGGAGCTCGTCCAATCAAGAATCATCCCTGCTGCAATAAAGTCAGATGCCACTCACCACTCGTCGCCGGACTTTGAACAATCAGTAGTCAATTCGCTGCACTGTTCTGTCCAGGCACTGAGTTCCCTGGAACTTCTAGTAATTGTGTCTTTGTTCTTCCTAGTCTGGATTCCACCTGTTCCTGCTCCTGTCCACCTGGTTCATCTGACTATATGGCCAAACCCTGCAACAGCACTCCCTCCACCTGCATTGGCTTCTCGACCCGGATTCCACTCACCTGGACCATTCTACCACCAATTCTGGCGTTTCCATTCACAAGCCTGTCGCAGCCTCCATGCCCTGGAACCCTCACCATCAGCCACACACCATGTCAGCTCCTTCTCCCTGCACCTCGCGTGGAAGTTCCCTGGTCCTCAGTCCCTGTCCCTTCCAGTAGCTCAGCTAAGTCTCAGTCTGAGCATCTCAGCTTCTCGTAGGCTCTGTGTTTCTTTAGTGAATTCCGAACCTAGTTGTCGTGTTATTTTGTAACCTATATCAGGTTAGCATTTGGGCTTCATGCATATCGTGAGTATAGTTACTCTTCTGTGTAAGTAGTTTAGTCTACAGCAGTTCAGTTGTCTTGTTGCGTAGCTTTTAGGTTAGTATCTGTTTCTCTGTTTATTATCGCTCCCGTATTTCCTAGTATCTTTCCTGCCTAGGTATTACCTTCCTTGGGTTGTTAATCTTGCTTCATGTACATATTCTGCCAGCCCACTAGGGGTTTTCCTGAGTCAGTTTGTGTCTGTATGATTCAGTATTTTTGGTTGTAGTTTTCCGGTTTAGTTTTGTAGTTCTGTTTTTGTGAACCTCTGTAAGTACAATTCCTCATTTTACATACTCCTATCCCACATCTCATTTCCTGTGCCTGAGCCTCGAAGGAAACTGTAACAGGAAATGGGTGGAGGTTTGATACTTCTGTATTCCGAGAGCCAATATTTAATCGACTATTGCCTCGGGGTTTAAGTGATTTTTGGAAATTAATGTCGGATCCAGAGAGCCAAAAGTTACAATCTGGGAGGAATGTAAAGCTTTCACAAGAGGTATGATTATAGCATAGTGTGGTAAAAAGAATAGAGAAAGCGCTGAGAGTTTGAATCTCGACTACAGGAAAAGTAATTGGCAAATAACTCAAGGACTCATTACTTAAACAAGCTCAAATTTGATTTTAAACGGGAGTTGTAAGAAAAAGCTTCAATATGCTCTGCCTGATTGAAAGCAATTTTTATGAGCCAGGCAAGTTATTGAGCACTGCTTAAACAAAAAGAGGTTGGCAGTGTAATCCCAGGTATGAAAAACCAAAAGCAAGTCACTCAGACAAGTCTAATGAATTTATTTTCTAAAATCCAACTTAGCAGATGTATTCAGATACTCTCAGCATTGAACCAGAACTTAGAGTAGCTCCAACTCACAACACCGGAAAATTCCAACTTTTTATGGGTTTAGATGCCAATTAAAATAGTTTTAATGCATTTGTTGTAAAGGCAAGGAGAAGGTAAAGAACCAGCCTGCTTCAAATTACATTCAGCAAGTAAGCACTCGTTTTCATTCTTTACACCACATTTCTTTCTCTTTTCCACCAGCAGCTGTGTCACTTCAGGTGCTGTAGCACTGCTACCTTTCTCCCCCTTTTTTCCTTAAGTTCAACTCACTCTAAATACCTCCACAGCTGTTTCTTCATGGGGGTTTGTGGAAACTTAAACTGGAATATTCTTCAGTTGTATGTTCAAGTCTTTCCCAACACTTCTCATGCTGGAGAGTCCATCTTGTGTTTGCAATCCTGAAATGGTTCTGCACTGTTGCCTCAGTCTTTAGTGCTCGTGTTGCTGATCCTGCAATTGGTGAAGATGCTTGTGAAGTTTTGGGACAACTCAGTGGGTGGTAGTTTGGCTTGTTTGTGACGTGATGCCAAGCCCAAAGTGACCCCAGATGGCAGGTTTGTGTGTAAATGGTTAAACAGGAAATACTGTAAAGTGGTTGGAGTACCACTAAGGTAGAAAAGTGGGGAAAAAAATGTGGACCATTTACCATCACCGATTTCTCAGAGTTTAACGAGGTCCTGGTCTCCAGACATGAGAACACAGCAATGAATAACGTCATTCACTTTTAACAGTTACTGTCTCATTTACATTCATGATATTCATGAAATTTCCTGGTTTTATATCATCCTTTCAGGTTTGCACATAGTCTGAAGGAATCTTCCAAGCTAACAGTTCTTTGGTGGATATAACCATGTTTTGAAGCACCATGTAGATGTTTCCCATAAAATGGCTTTGCAAACCGTAGGAGGAAAAATTCAATGCAAACCCCACTTGTATCTACACTAACATTTTTTTGGATAAACCTCAGTGCTAACTGTTAACTCACCAAGGTAGTCAGAATTTCATTCTAACTTCTCTTCAAACAGCACCTATGAAATGGATAGATGTTAACTCTGTTGGGTAATCACCTGCGAAACTTTGTAAAACTCCTACAATCCATAAACGGCAGCAAAAGGTCTTAGATATTAATACTTTCTATTACAATATTTTACTTTAATACAAGTGGCAAAACAATAGAAACACCATCACCATGCATACATCTTCTGCAGCTTGACTCAACTACTGATGCTAAACCCATCCTTCTGTCTTTGTCTTGATGTTCATGGTCCTCTGGCTTAGGAAAAGCCCATTTTCATATATCTCCACAGCTCTGATTACAAAAACACAATTGACGCAATGGACACAATTTTTAAAATTTTCATGGACATCCGTAGTTCTTTATTTTCCTCACTTAATTTTTCTCCAACCCTCATTGCTATGTATGAAGTTTCCCCTGTTTCAAAGTTTCTTGAGCAACTTCTTGAGCCTGGAGGGAGACTAAGAGCATTTGCTGTGTCAGCATTTTCTTTGACGTGACTTTTGAAGCTATTTTGAAATACCGTCTTGCAAAAAAAAAAAAAGAAGCAGAAATGTTGCCCTCCTCTTGCTACAGTGGTGGAGTGTACTGTGTCTTAAGTTTAGTTGATTTTTTTGCTGGCAGATTGTTCACTCTTGTCACAGGAGAGACCGGCTTTTATAATTCCTGACAGCACACTGAACTGGGGAATACTAGTTTGTGGCGTGAACCTGGAGCGAACTCTAGGACACTCATTCAACTGAGAGATTTTGAAGCTTCAGCTCATGCTTGTACAAACACACAAATAGCATCTCTAGTTAAAACAGTTCCTCGTTTGTTGACAACAGTGAACGAACTGAATTACTATAAATGAGTATACATAAGTATATGTTTATATACCCACGTTTCTCTAGGTCAGCTCTTTGGCCGTCCTCTCCTCCTCCTTCACCAGGTCCAAGTTTCTCTTTTTCTTCCTGCTCGGTCCTCCAACATCAGCAGCCTTCCTCTTCCCATCCTGGTCTTACTGCTGCTGCTCTCTGCAGAAGAGAAAAACAAATTTTGGGAAGGAATTCACATGTTGGAGTGCAAATGTTAGTTTTCTTTTTTAAAATGAGATGTTTTTCTTTCAGATATATGTCTTTCAAAACATGACTTCTTTCAGATTATTAGAAAGAAAATGGCCAAAACATTTTAGGTGTTTATTTTATTGCAGTTTTTCTAACCGTGTATGGAGATGTAAATTATGAAACCTTCCTTACTTTAAAGCTAATTTGCTCAAAACATTTTTTTTCCTCATCTGAGCTAAACTTAATTGTCAGCTTACCTCCAACAGTGTCTGCTGAGGTCTTTAAAAGGTTGGGAAGTCTCTTCATCTTCTTGTAAATCTTTAATTGTGTATATTCATTGTCTTGGATTTTACATTTTTCTCTCTCCACCCTGGCATCCTTTCCAGAGCTGGCCAGAGGTGCAGTATTTTCTTGTACTCTACTGAAGAGAACAACACAGTGGTGAGAAAAGTTGAGGTTTTATTTGTTTTGAGATTTTATTCCCCACAGCAATACAGTGGAACTGACCTGAACCTCCTTGATCTTTGTTGGACAAACCTCAGGCCTCCATATCAGTTTGTGTTGGAAACAGCTTCTGCTAAAGAAAAGCTCCCACAGAAAACTACGTGGAGTGTTTTCTGGACAAACCAGGATACTGGTTTTGGTAATTCATGTTGCGTTGTCAGTGTTGGTAACACCAAAGATACATTGTCTTCCAAAAATCTCAACAAACATTTCTTAACCATCACCTAGCCAGCTTACCCCTACCAGTGTCTGCTGAGGAAGGGTCCTTATCTAAAAGGTCTTCAATCGTTCCTCACCATCTTCCAGGACTTTCCTTTTTCCTCTTCTTATCCTGTGATCATCTTCAGAGCTGCTAATGGGTTCAGTCAACTCAGAACTTCTTTTTCTTCTCCTTGTTTTTTCAGGACTGGCCTTCCTTCTAGGTCTTCTGGTGCTGGCATCCTGTGAAGATTCAGTACTTCATTGGACTGTACTGAGATCTACAAACAAGAACAACACAGTAGATAGAAAAAGGGCTCGAGCCACTACCCACTCAATTTGATATTTAAACAAAGTTTGCTGCCTGACCTTCTCATTTACCTCGAACTCCCTTAACAGCTGGAGACTGATGAGTTCTGTTCGTTATTGTAGTCTTTGTTCATGGTGATTTTCTAAAACTTTCAAACTTGAAATCTTGAGACAAACGAGCGAAAGCGTGTCTAGTTCTTGTGTGCTTTGGTGGATTCTCAGCAGGGTATTTATATTAGCATATCTGAGATATTACTGAAGGACTTCTCAGAGGATACACTCTATTTAAAATAAATTCAATGAGTCATACATTACTGGGTTGACTGCCCTATGTATTGAAATGTCCCCACTGATTTAAAAGTCTCTTTAAAAGATGAATCCACAACATTTTTTTAGCCATGCTAGTGCCATAGCTTTAATGCTCTTTCGTTCGGATGCCACTTCAACTCCTGCTCTATGAAATCAGAGTTTTTCTTGCATAGAGGGATTTTTGGCGGGATTCACAAAGAAGTTTCAGCCAGTTGGTTTCATTTAGTCAGATATAACAAATATGTTTATTAAATGGCCAGAAGCAGCAGAAAAATACGAATTACTGTCAGTAAAGGCAATGAAAGTTCAATTCACAAAAAATACTACGTCAGATTTGACCATTTATTTCAGAATAACTTACTGTTGTGGGTTTGACACAGTTATAACATGGGGGACAGTCCGGTCTCACAGATAATCGAAAATATGATAGAAACTGTTTTGTCAAATCTGACAAATAATGAAAAATAAAGCAGAGATAGTTTAAAAAAAATAGATAAGCAACTAGTCAGTAAATAATTTCAGCCCCAAAAATCAACCAAACAGCAATATGCTAGAAAAAGGACAGACCTCAACTCAGTTCAGCATTAAAAACAGCGTATTCACAAAATCTAACAATCAGCAAAGCAGTGGGAATGTGTGTATTTATGTGTCCCACAATTTCAGTTTCAAGTTAAATCCAATCATGTAAAAGTCTGCCACGGTTTCACACATAGTCTAATCCAATCCAGTTCTAATCAAAACTCAAATAATACCTCAAAAAGTCTGCTACATTTTGCTGCAGTACTTTACAAAAACCACAACCAAAATATGATAGAAAATCAGAAGTTGAACAAACTGAAACAGCTTCTCTTGGTGCAATTCAACAAACCCAACAGAGAAAGTTGGGAAAGCACAAATCATAGAAAAAAAAACAGGCATGACTGAAATGCAAAATGTTGTACATAAATAGAAGTATGACCAGCATCACAGACTTAATGTTTGTTTGTTCTTTTTTGGCTGGACTCATTTCATGAAGTGTGCAGGAGTGGACAAATACTGAGCCAGACTGTTGTTTAGTGTTGGTTGGTTTGGGAGAAACATTGGAGAACACATTCATTAATTACCGAAATTTGAAACAAGAACAAACATCTACTAATTTGATGTTTAGAACATGAATTTATGAGACATGTAGGGTTAAATTATCCAGAACTCTTGTCCAAGCTAAATGATGGGCTAATGTTATGCTAATGATTTGTTAATGTGTGCGACTGAGGATCAAGAGAGTGTAGCTTAGTCAAGAAAGCAAATCATCCTGTTTTTGTTTTTTTTTTTTGTTTTGTTTTGTTTTTTTTTTACAATTTGGTTGCCCAGAGCTTGGATGCAACACCTACAGAGTAAAGTTCTAGCAGAACAACTTCAAATACTGCAACCGAAATGCTGCGGCAGCAATTCTATGTTCTATATTCACTTACCTGCAATGTGTGCCGTAAGCAAAATGCATCACAATGAAGTTAATGGAGAACTCAATAAAAACTGTTAAATGGAAGTTTTAGCAGAACTGTGGACGGAGATCTAGCAGGCAGAGATCAGAGCTTCTTTGGCCATCCTTCAAACTAAATTATTTTTTATATTTAAAAAAAATCCCTAAATGATTCTAGCAAGTCAAAGTAGAAAAAGCATATGCTGTTTCAGTGACCAAAACTGTAACTCTGAGCTTGCACTTTCATCTACACAGTGAGATGCAACTTGACTGGATTTTGGAATCAGATGGCACAAAGACTTCAGATGACTGTATCAGCAAAAAAGATCCATGCAGAAATTTACAATATGAAAATCTGCAAAATTCTCAGTGAAGCTGAAACTCAACTGTAAACCGAAAAGAGACTGAGTGTTCACCTTCATTGGCTCAATGTTAGGAAAGTGTTGGGGGTTTTAAACAATGGGTTGAGTTTAGGAAAGAGGGCTGGAGAAGTGAGCAGGAAATGATGCAATGCTCAATGAAGTGCTGCTTCCTATTGCTAGATTTACTCATGACCAGTCCAGTTTTTGGTTATATTTCGGCGGGAAGGTGGATTCTTTGGTAGAGGAGGTCATGGGGTTGTTGTAGAAGAACATGCTACTGTAGACAAGGCAAAATTAGGTATTATACTTAAATGGGTATTGATCTCAGCTCTGCATTCCGGGTAAACTTCACCAATGACATCTGCATACACCCAGGAAGCAACATTAACTTTCTGCATAAGAAGATTCTTGGACAGTCTTGGGTCATTGTCCTGAAGTATGACTGAAATATCCAAACAGTCAACAAGATGCATGAATCCTGAGCGTGCTTCAGATGACCTTAACAGAAACTTTAAGAAATTCACACTTTAACTTCTGGTGTCTGGCTGCAGAGATGAGGAGATATATCTGCAGCTGAAGAAAAGAAGGGCCCACCAGTAGAAGAAGTTGACATTGCCATGTCTTCGGTTTGGTGATGGATTTCAGCGTCGACTGTGACGCCTCTTTGGTTGCATACAAAGTAGAGAAAAAATGACGGTTCATCCACCTGTTGCCTTTTTATAATGTTGGCGGGATCTGGAGCAGCAAGCATGGAGGCATGGATCACCACATCATGCACCTGAAGCAAAATTCAATTTGAAATGAAAGAATTAAAAATACAAACAGTCTTCACAAAGGTCCGATGCTTCCTCTTCCCCAAAGCCTTTCCACTATCCAAACTGACTGGATAATGTGCTGTTTTTTCATACTAGAACCCCGATCCTAATTCAATTCAATTCAATTCAATTCAATTTTATTTATATAGCGCCAAGTACAGGTCAGATTGTCTCAAGACACTTTTCAGAACCCATATGCCTGAACCCCTAGAGCAGCCCTAAGGCCACAGTGGCAAGAAAAAGCTCCCTTTTGACAGGGAAGAAACCTTGAGCAGAACCCGGCTCTTTATGTGGGGCGACCCATCTGCTGCTGGCCAGCGGGTTGAGAGGGACAGAAGAGGTAGAGAGGTAGAAGGGTAGAGAGGCAAGGTGTAGAGGGGTAGAGGGGGAGAGGGAAGGAGAGATAGAAGGGGAGTGGGAGGGATGGGAGAAGAGAAGAGTTAGGAACAAGGAATATATAACACACAATTGAATACAACTAAGCATCCAGTATTTCTTTGTTTTACTAATTAAGACTTGAAATGGTGTTATGATTTGATTATATTTCACTCAGATGTAGGCAAATTACCTTTTTGCACAAGAACATGAGCTGTTCTAACTGTCTCAGCTAACGCTCTGTCCTCCCCCTGCAGTGTTGCATTCTACAATAGACTGCACTAAAATGACAAGCCGAAGCACAACAGTTTCACCTTTCTCTGTTTTCCAATTTCGCAGTGTGAAAGAAACATCTAACGAGGTTGCAGCCCGAGACATCTGAAGCTCAACTTCATCATGCTTGTTGTGTGGTAGCATAGCAACGGCCGCTTGTGTCTTGCTTGCCATCTCCGTCCTGTAGCTCATGTCACTTTCAAAGACACTCCGTTTGCTACCTGTGAGTAGGTGTTCGCGCAGAACAGTGTGACACAGTTTGACATTTTTATAATTCTATTCTGTGTGATCCCTGCAGCTTCTAGAAGGATCTCAGATGTTTCCAAACCCAGAGAATCTCATTAAGGCTGACATGCACAGACATATGCAGCACACTCCAAAAAGGCACATACATATGGCAGGAGTCTAAGGGCACATCTGTGCACGCACAGCATGTGGAGATGGCACAGATGTTCACATTTATATGTCAGTACATACATACATGAGCAGATATACACATATTAATGCAGACAAATGCATCAACACACATGCATACATACATACAGTGTGCACATTAATATATTAAAATGTACACATTGACACATTTTGCTATCCCCTGTGGCATACCAGTCTTTGACAGCAGGACTGGGACAGTAAATACAAGTGAATAAGTCAAGTGAAGCACTACTGTCTCAAAATCTCTTGAGATCTGTCTCACAGTAAGGATGCACATCTGCCTCGCCCTGAGTCACCAGCAGCGACACCAGAATGCAACTTCAGACACAAGTAGCTGATGTCATTTTTAAAGCTTGATAACATCGGGTACGTAAATAAAACAATGTTTTCATTAGCTGTGATGTGATGAAGCCAGTCGCCCTTGAATCTGATACAGCATGGACAATTATAGGAATTGTATAAGAAGCACTTTACATCTTTAAGTTCATTATTCTGGCATTCAGTCATGTTATTTGTCATCAGCTGTTATTTTAACCCCACAATACAATATTTATATCAACACAACTTAAAAGGTGGAGATAGACTTTTGAGCTGAAGCTAAGGACTGTCAATCTCTGCCTCACTTTTTAACACTGTTTCAGACAACCTGGGTCTTTACCCAGTGCATGCACAACCTCCATTTATTAAATCCATCTGTTCTATGTATCTGTTCACAGCTACCTCTACTTTTTGTGGAAGTCACTTCTGGATGCTGTTATGGGGCTATTTTGAGCCTAAATTGTATGTCAAGCAGTGTACTGTATTTGGTTCTTACATCAGCCATTATGCTAAATGCCTGTACTCCTGCAAAGTCAAAGGGAAAAACTAAACTCAATGTTTGGCTTCTCACATATTTCATACTGTCATATGGTTATTTTCTGAGCAAAACACCAATCTGTTCCTACGTTTGTGCTATTCAGACAGTAACAAACTAGAAAGAAAATTGCAGTTTCCTTATTTCTCTGCCTTCTGCATGGATCACCAGCTGCTTAGGATTTTTGCCCAAAGTTTGAACTTGTCTTTTATCACAATATATACACTAACGGTCAAAAGTTTTAGAATACCCCAATTTTTTCAGTTTTTTATTGAAATTCAAGTGGTTCAAGTCCAATGTGTGATGGTGTGGGGGTGCTTTTGCTGGTGACACTGTTGAGGATTTATTCCAAATTGAAGTCACACTGAACCAGCATGGCTACCACAGCATCCTGCAGTGATATAACATCCCATCCGGTTTGCGTTTAGTTGGACCTTCACTTATTTTTCAACAGGAGAATGACCCCAAACGCACCTCCATGCTGTGGAAGGACTATCTGACCAAGAAGGAGAGTGATGGAGTGCTGCTTAGGTCAGATGACCTGGCCTCCACAGTCACCTGACCTAAACCCAATCCAGATGGTTTGGGATGAAATGGACTGCTGAGTGAAGGAAAAAGGGCCAACAAGTGCTTAGCATCTCTGGGAACTCCTTCAAGACTGTTGGAAAACCTTTTCAGAGAAATTAAACCTCAGAAACCAGCAATAAACAGCTGCTCAGGTAAGAGCCCACATCAGAGATGATGCTGGTATCTGTACGTGTGGTTCCCACCACGAACCTTGAAGGAGGACTGGTAATGGTGAAACAGTAGGAGATATATTCAGCAGCGACGCGACATCTCATCTGGTTGGAGCTTAGCAAGACCATCATTTGTTTTTCAGCACGACGATGAGCCAAAGCACATCTCCAGGCTGTGTAAGGGCTGTCTGACCAGGAAGCAGAGTGATGGAGTACTGTATTAGATGACCTGACCTTCACAATTGCCCACCTAAACTCAGCTGAGATGGTTTGCGATGAGTTGGCAGCTTTTCCTTCACTCAGCACTCCAACAAGTGCTCATATGTGGAATCTCCTTCAAGACTGTTGGAAAAGCTCCAGGTTATGCCCACGTTGCTGGTTGAGAGAATGCCAAAACACTGCAAAGCTATTGCCAGTGAAGTTGAGAAGTCATCCATAGCTGGTATCTTCAACAGATTCCTGGAGCTAACTTGAACTAAATTAACAAGAAATCTAATAAACTAACATCTCTGTCCCATGTCCCTGAGTTTGTGCCTTTGCAACTTCACAACATTACTTTCTTATACAACTGTATTGCATTCTCTGTTACATTTACAAGGGAATATAATTTTTTTTCTAAAATAAACTATTTTTGAGTGGTTACGTGGCGGGCAGGGCGGTTAGTTTGAAACGTGGCACAAACAAGTAGCTGAATTTTCACCAAGAAGACCAGCGTTTGTGTTCCATGATGGACAAGAGACCGTCAGTGTCCCAATTAAGTTTCTGCTTTGGTTTAGGAAATAAAACTATGTAGTTAGGTTTAGGAAAATACCAGACATCATTATAAGCTTGGTTAAGGTTAGGTACTAAAAGGGCTCGGGCATAGTTAGGCAAAACATCATTTTTTGGGTTAAAATATGACCGAAAGCATTTCCTCCATTTTCTGGGTTACCAGGGTGATGAGTCCCTGCCCATCCAATACATGATTAATTATCTGAAAAGTAGCAAAATACATGGCAGAGATATGTTGATTAAATATGTATTTGTGATACGTTGCAAACAAAACATTCTACACAAAATATGTTTCCCTAATAACATAACTGAGGATACAGTTAGTTTAACAGGAACAGAATTTTGTGGAGACTGGGTTGTCCTTGCAGGACCTGTTAACTGATCCTTGTGTCTTGACCTTAAGCATCACTTTCCAAAAATGTCTTCAATTCAAAGGTCTAAAACTATTTAGTCCTCACGAACATAGACATTCAAGTTTAAACAAAGCTCTACTGCAGGTTGAGAAGAGATGTAATATCATTTGTTTCTTCAAGGCATTTCCCTCAAGTACCAGCACACAGACAACAGGAGCTGTTCAAACCCTAATTAGCATTATGATAATGAGAGAACATACAGCTGACAGGTGAGGGGATAGAGGTAAATATGAAAGAGCAACGAGAGACGTGGAAACATGAGACTGCAGATTGAACCCACTGGAGTGTACAACAGAACAAACTAGTTATGTGTCACAGAGAGATGGGAAGTCACAGAGCCCCTGTACGGGAGGAGGCTTCGCTGTAAAGCATCAAAACACCCACATTTGGATTCACTGATGAGACACAAAGCAGACTTTGGTTGACTTAGCTTGGATTGAAACAGCTTTCAATTATTGGGAATGTTGTGCTGCCCGAGACGCCGCTTGTGCCGCAGGAGAATATAGGACCTCTTATTCTCCTCCAGAAAAAGGCTCTGCTGGATTCAGCTTGATCCATCTTCGCTGTGTGTTAGTGTCATTAAGCACAATGTTTACTCTAATAGCTACAGTTTGCAGAGTGAATATTGAAGTCAAGTGAGTATGAGCCTGGTTTCATGTATGATTCAACATACTGGAGTTACCGCATGGTTCCATACAATTTAAGCTTTGAATTTTATTATGTGCTCAAAGGCAAAAAAGTAAATGTTGACACACTTGTGAGCGGGAGAGCATGTTCAGAAGGAATATTCAATGTATTCTAACCTATAAAGCAGTCTGAAGCTGAGAAGAAAGGCCAGTCTTACAGTTTTGGGTTCTGCAAGAAGGAAATGGAACAATGCAGAAATGTAGTGAAAGAAAACAGGGCTCTCTGATCCAAACCAAACTCATCTGTTTTGTAGTAAGTAAAATATGCAGGCTAAATATTTAAACATGAGAGGCGCTCAGATCACAAAAGACTTCATTATTTTCTTCTGCAGGTGGAAATTCCTAAATTTTTCATGAGGAGATCTGTGGTTGAGCACTATAAAGAAAATTTCATTTATCCTTCACCCCAGTTACTCTGCTATGAAGGCGAATATCTCAAAGGTATCTGAGTCAATAAAACAACAAAAGTTCACATCAGTGTTTGCATAAATACACCTAAAAGCACAAACCTGACTTTCTCTATTGCTCTCATCATAATTTAGTCCTGGATTGTTTTCATCACCACCAATCTTAATGGTAAAATTCTCTATTAATGCAGTCTAGAAGAAAATACAACTAATAAGGGAGACAGTCACAAGAAAACAACTGTAAAGTTAACTTTAGTCAAATGAAGTTCCAAATATCATCTGACATAAGGTTCCTATCAAGCACTAGAACTGCGCTCGAGTGCGTTCCTCCTCCTGAACTTCATTTACATACCTGACTCCATTTGAATGAACTGTCTCATGGTCTTTTAACCTTCACATGCACAAAGAAATACACTGGCAATGAAGCTATTAGAATTCTAACAACCGACTGAGATGTTTTCATTGTTATTCAACTACTGGAAGACCCCTAAGACCTCTCAGTGAATAGTTAACCTCCTTGTTGCCATGCAGAAAATGGAGGTTAATGATAACTGAATATTTTATCAGGAAGCTAAATACTAGCAGCTATAGAACACCCAGAATTGGCAAGTGCAGGGTTGGAAAAGAATGACAATTACCTTTTCTGACAGGTATTCACTTCTAGAAAAACACAGACACACCTACATTTTTCATGCATACATCTGCCTACTGTTCAGTTTATGCACATTATATTTTTCCTATTCTTCCTATTGTTCCCTGGAGATTCATAATATTATCCTGCTACCGACAGACTATTGCATGACTCAAGTCTCATACAAATTTGGAAGTGATGAATGCAGTTATAAACAGGACTTTGAGCAAAAGTTTATGGTCTTTGTGCACGCATAACTTTTTTACTACTAGCTGCATCACATTGTTAAAAAAGGACACAAAACCTCAGCGCTAGCAAAGTCAGACAAACAGCTAAATACACAAATAAATTCATAAAAAGATAGCTAACTACAACTAAAATCAGAATACTGTATCATGGGAAAACTCGCTGCTTAGATAGCTGCAGCTAGCCTTTATTAAAACTTCCTAAATTTACATACTTGGGTTTCCCCTAGTTATCTGCAAATGAAAACTAACCACTTTGACGAATTGACACCTTGGTTATTCAGTTTCTTTTAATTAGATATTGCATGAGAACTCAGTGATTATGGGAGAAAAAAACTGCTATATAACAGCTAAAGGAAGCTAGCTTAATAAATCTCAGCAGCTGTTATCTCGTTTTTCGATTTTCCATGTAATGTTGTGATTGAGCTGTCTTTGAAATTACGTATTTACAGGCATGATATATATATATATATATATATATATATATATATATATATATATATATATATATATATATATATATATATATATATATGTATATATATATATATATAAACAAAAAACATTGCATATTGTTTTGAATATAATTGTTAATGGTGCAGCAAAAAAGACTCACAGAAGATAAGTATAGTAGTAGTATGCAGTATTAGCACTTTGTAGCTTACATTATGAAAACGCATTCATGTCTTAAATAAATGGGCCAAGATGTGTATACATGGAGTCATGTAGAATGAGCTTAGCTTTATACCTTCAAGGAAAAAAGAAAGTGCATTTGGCTGACTGACAGCAGTTTGTTTATTCCATCTGATGTCTGAAGGCACAGAAACAGAAGGTCACAAACTGAATGTCATTATTGAAAATAGTATACATTGAGTAAGATGCTAGCAGGACCAAAGCACATCAAACATCTGGTTTACCTGTTCTTTACACTCTGCAAAAGCATGTACTGTATGTTACTATGGTTACTACAAAGTCTTGCACAATTGCTGTCTTTTTCACAGCGGGAGGATGGAGTGAAAATGCACAGCTCTTTGCTTCGGCATTTATGTTGTTTAGCTGAGTTTATGATGGGTCACCTTAAACTGGCTGCATGATGAGATTAGACCAGGTGGACAGTGGAGAGCTGCAGCATCTTTTTTAAAGATTTGTTTGGACTTCAGGTCCATCTAAAAGTGTTATGGATGAAATCATAGCAGCTGCTGAGTTTGCACATCAACGGATTTATCTCCATGAAAGCAGAGCTAATGGCATCTGTGACAGTTCTCTGCAGCTGGAGCTTTTTATTGTCACACTATAATTCCTAATTCAAGTATTTTATGACAAATGTAACAAGTTTCATTATCTCAGCATCACAGTTTTGTGATGTTGAGAATGCAGAAAGACATCAACTGACTTCTCTTTAATATCCTTTTTACAGTGTTCACACAATATCGAGTAGTGGCAGAAAGGTGTGGACAGGTTAACACGATGCTGAGGTTTTCAGCTAACAGCAGTGCTCGCTGTAAACAGTGTTTACTCTCTAAGTATGACAGAGACAAATGCAAAACAACCACATCCTGGCATTAAGCACTGCTGCTGCTGCTGTTACGTAACTGAAACTGAAACTAAGTGCTATTTTGGTATATTTTGTGGCCCAGCAGGTCACTCGCTCACAGAGCCTTCAGTGTTTTGATGGAGCACAACGGGTTGATTTTGACATTTGAAACATCTGGATTCATAGCGCTTCATTGCTGTCTAGATGAAAATGTCTGGATTTGCTGCCTTGTCACATCAATGACATGACTTTCATTTCAAGATGTAGCGCATCGTTCATCATTACAGACAATATGACCCTATTTGAGAAAAGCAGCTGCAAATGTAGTTTGGCCTATAATTGTTTGCAGACAAAAGAGACACATTTGACCTTCTCTTTGACCATTGTCTGTACATAAAAGGTAGATTTGGCACCACCCCCTATAGGTTTGTAGATGTCTGATTTAAAATATTAAGTTTAGATCTTGATTGTTGCCATCTTTGTTGTTTCAAATCAGACATGACAGTAGTAGCTGTCAGTCACAAGGTAGCCTCGCCCTTAAACATACACTGTTTTATCATCTATTTTACTTTTAATTGGACCAAAATTAACAAAATCAACATCCTGCTGTACGCACAAAGTCTTGAAACTAGAAACTGAGGACATAAAATCATTAGGAAAATGTTCAAGTGAGAAATAAAGATTTCTCATTCACTTCTATGCAATAGTATTTTTATTTTTTTATGCAACCAGAGAAGTCGCCCCCTGCTGGCCATTAGACAGAATACAGGTTTAAGGCACTTCAGCATTAGCGTCACTCTACAGATCAGAAGCTACGTTGATCTTTTGTGACCATTTTTGCCTGTTAAGCTAAAAGAAAGACCACATTTATTGTTGACATTTACTACAGCTCAGGCCCAGGTTTATGGATGACCACATAATGATACAGGCTTAATGGGGTAATGAGTTGATTTATCGTGAAATCATAAAATATGGTTGTAATCTTAACTGGAAGATTGGTAATTCTTTTCAATGCATGCTAGTGATGTTTGGAATATTTAAGAGTAATGTTTAATCTGTTCATTTTTAGCTGCTGTTTTTATATTCAGAGAAAAAAATCATATTGCTTCAAAATAGTTTTTCTCACAGAATCCTGTACTTTCAGTGGGTACAAAGAAAAGCTTCTAGCTATATCATCCAGATCTCAGTAATATAATTAGCACCTTAATATAGTGTCCATGTTCTGTAGGTTAACCAAAGATAAAAAAAAAACAGCCAGAGTATGAGTGACAGAGCAGCAATGACTCAGACGAGAGGTGTGCAAATATACAGCCAGGACTTTCCCTTACTGAATCCAAACACAGGACCTCATCATTTCATGCAACCTGCCCATGTTTTTGATTGACAGGCCTGGTTTCAAGAATTCCATGTGGCAGAGGAGAGATACTAGCTCGTCAGTTGAAGCACCACAAATATATATATCTGCATACAGGAGCTAGCAGCAGACCAAGAGCGCCTTTCTTTTCTAGTTTGGATTTTACCTTCAGCTGTCTGTGACTGTGGCTATCTGGACTGACAGGAGCATGCTGGCCTTTTTGAAGGTAACGGCCATCTTATTAGAAATAGAAACTTATCCCAGGAATGCAGACAGATCTTTTAGGTTGCAAACAAGTCACACGCTGGAGAAAGACTAAATGAGAAATTTGAGGATGTGTGACGACTTTAATCCAAGACACAAATTAGATTATTTGTGATAATGCTTCAAATACAAAGAAAGCCACCATAACCGGGAGTGAAGATGAGTTGGAAAACAGCAATTTATGGGAGGAAATCAGTGAGGATTATCAGGATGATGTGTAATCCATCCATAGTAGCTTCCAGCAGCAGCAGTTCCAGTGATTTGTGCTTTTATTCTAGCATTTTGTGCAGAATGGACTGAAGGAGACAAAAATTCAGAACAGTGCAAGTCAAAGGTGAAGCACCAAACTGTCAGCCAGAATCCCCACACTTAAACCTGAGGACATACAGACAGAGAATGTTTTCAGCTGGTGTAAATTGGGACAACAGACCTAGAGGAGACAAAAGAAGATGTCAGATACTTCATCAATACGCTGTATATATGACTCTTCACCTGGTCAGTTCAGCCACAGCACTGCAAAAGTCAATCCAGTCACCCTGTTTTCAGGTCCTGTAGGGGAACAGGGCGTAAACATGGAGCTCATGAAACATCAATGAAATCTTGTTTCCTTCATGCTTTTTCTCTCAAAAATGGAAGAAAATCCTAAAGAAGAATGTAGATGATGACTCATCTGTCAGGGTTTATTTGCAACATTCAAGTGTCTTGATGAAGAGGAAGTAAACTCATTGGACTTCTGGAAAAGACAAGCAAAGACCTTCCCAAGGCTCTGTCTAGTGGCTATTAGAGCACTCACTGTTTTGCCACTAGTACTCCAGTGGAGAGGTTCTTTAATCATGGAGGCTTTATGTTGTGCCCTCACTGAGCCATAGCAATGACACTGTCAAGCTTGATATCTGGAATGAGATCTTTCTGCTGCTTTACTTTTCTAGATCTTATCCCAGTGAAAAAACACTGGAAGCTTGGCGCCAAAAAAGTTTTGTGACCATAAGAAGATCAACCAGTCTGATCTTATTATTGTCTACTTTATGATTGTAATTCTTTGATTGAAAATGATTTTATTTTGTTTATTTTTGCTTAGTTTTTCTCAATTGATAAGACACTGTTCCTGAAAAATAGCACACATTTCCCAACACACTGCACACTATTTTTTTTATTTCAACACAATTCACAAAGCACTGCACACTTGTGTCAAAAGTGCACTTTATTGTCCAAATCTGAACTTTGTTTTCAAAATTAAGACACATGAAGCAAAAGTAGGACACTGCACTGCTAAATACAAAACACTCCTCTCTCACTGTGTTTTCACATGAAGTGTAAAAAAATGATACAACCCTTCAAAATGACAACTTAAACACAAATGCATCCTATAAATAAATCAGAGGGGGCCATTGCAGTGCCTGACTGTACCATACAAAATAAAAATAATGTTACACAAAGAAAATACAGCACTGTATTATACACAGTACAGTATGTAGATATTTACACCACGTCTGCATCAGTTCTTTCAGCCTGGTCAGGCCACAGGACCTCATCAACATCACAAGCTATATATTCTCTGGAAAGAAAGACCTAGTGTGTCTAATCCAGCCCTGACATGCATCGACAGAAACATCACCACATGCCAAGACCACTGATTGCAAGAGATTTTCCCAAAGTATGGCTGCTGCTTATATACCTTCCACCTCTATGTAGAGAAAAATTCTTCTATAGGATTCGGAAAGGGAGAATATGGTGGCAGGAAAACCACAATAACTTGAGGGTTCATATTGAACTATTCCCGAATCAATAGTCCTCAATGAAAACTAACATTGTCCCAGATGTATTCATGTGTATCATCAGAATCCAAGTGAAAGATTCTCTGGAACAAACGCACACAAAACAGAGAAAAAGTCAGTCATGTACACTTTCTGTAATTTTACTAGCACTTGTGAACCAGAATTATGAATTAGATTTTTTACAGTATTCTCAGAACATTTCTGACTGCTTGTATTGTTCCAGTATGGACATGTCACTGAATTGACAAACAACATTTACATACTATGTAAAATAAACCACAGTAAATCTGAAACCATTTACTTTGTGCACCATCCTTACCATCTGCTGACCTTAACAACAGATTGCATTCTGAACAGCTAATGCTGTTTCCCAGCTGGTTTTATAGTGTGCAGTTCATTGGCAAAAGTGTTTTCAGTTTTGACCTGTTGTGTCTTAATTGTGCCAGCAGTGTTGGAACAGTGTCCCAATTCTGCTTCCTACTGTTCCCTTTTTGAAAAATGTGTGCAAGGAGTGAAAAAGTGTGTTCAAATGAGCAAAAACGTGTTCAGTCTTTTGCAAAAAGAGTGCAAGAGTTTTGGAAACTGTGTGCAAACCATGAATAGCGTCCAAAATTTGGACAGCAGTGTCCTGTTTTTGAGAAATGTGTGCAGTCAGTTGGTGGCTGTGTGCAGTGAGTGGAATTTAGTGTCTTATCAATTGAGAAAAACTGTAATATTGCCCATCCATTATCTATACAGCGCTTAATTCTCATTAGGTTTACAATCACACTCACACCTACTGACAATTTCACCAGTCACCAATTAATCTCAGCATGTTTTCGGACTGTGGGAGGAAGCTGGAGAACCTGGAGAAAACCCACACATGCACAAGGACACCATGCAAACTCCATGTAGAAAGATCCCAGGACGTCTGGGACATGACCGGGGATCTTCTAGCTGCAAGGCGACAGCACTAACCCCTGTGCAGAATTCTCAATATCGTGCTCTGCTATTATGTGTTTTTGTTGTTGTTTGCTATTTAAAAAACAAAACAAAGCAGAGATGATCAAGCAGAAATTGCTTTTAAGTTTTATGATTTAAAATACGACTAAAATAAAAACCCAAAACACAGAATCCTTGTTTAAAGTGTTAATATATCGAACAACAAATCAGTGATGACTGTGTGTAATAACACATAATAGAGTAATGATAATGCAGTGCATAACTTGAACTGGACCAGATGGCAGGCAGCAGATAATAGAATTGTCACTACAACCGATGGATAAGTTAAGACTTGAGGAAAAAGCTAATAAAGCTCTTGAAGCAGCAGCAGAGTTGGTCCAGTGAGGAGTCATTAAATCGCCAGTAAACCAGGAAACCCAATTAGACTCCTTCACTTATTGTGAGTCTTAGTTATGCCTGAGTATTAGCACTTTGGCTCATGTGAAGTTATCCATCAGTGACAGTGAAGGGAAAGTTAAGGCAGGAGTATGAAAGATCAATGAGATATCGTAAGAGTCTAATGAGATTTTATAGCCGCCATACAGAGCCATTTAATCGCCATTTAATACCGTTATAAAAATCATCTTTTTCTAATGGCCACATTTGTACTGTGTAAACAGATGTCCATGGCAGTGACTCAGTTGTTTGTTTTCAGACCACAGTTTGGCTCCATTCATCTGCATTAACCCACACTAACGTAATTATGTAGAGTGATAAAAGATCAGCCACAGTGGGAGTGGGCGGCCACATGGGTGTATGCATGCATGTCAGAGTGACCGGCTGTATCTGTAAATCAGCCATGATGAAGGGATTCATCGAGACTTTAATTACCAAGGCAGATTTTGATGAAGTGTAAACTAAGTTACAAATCAAGGCCAGAGTCTATGACTTGACCGCGTTCGAACGTCTAAAAAGTTTCTTTAAAGATCTTCAAAAAAATCACCAAGAGAAGTCAGCATTCGGAGGCAGCAGGATTTATTTGTCGACAAATAATCCAGGAGTAATTCTTAGCAGTGATAACACCTCAAGAACTGAAGATATTGAGCTGTGCATCGTCTTTTATGCTGTGAGCGTTGGTCATTTTTCCACGCCTATAGGGCGTGTGATAGGAGTGGCAGTTTTGACACCATTATACCTTTGTAAAACTACTGGTCAGATCATGATGTCAGGTTATCATATTTCACCCGTAGATCATTTTACAGAAGACATGCGCATTAAGTTATCATTCATTCATCTTTTACAAAAAACATGCCCAGACATTTTCAAACTTTTGCTCCACATCTGACCCTCATTATTTTTTGGTAGATTTCATGCATATTATTCTAACATATTTTAAAAGTTATAATACATTACGTTTGCACCATTATGTTTTGAGTACATATCTTTTACTTCTGGTATTCACTCTAATAGCATTTGCCATAATTATATCTCTTACTTTTAGCACATCGTACCCAAAAAATATTACACTACAATTTCTGGAGCTTGACAAAAGACACTTACTTTACATATTTGTCCCATAAAATACATCAGTCCTTTCCAGTTTATTTACCTGATTTTGCTGCCGATTTCTATTTTTCATGTCAAACTCTCCTTGCAAGATTTCATTTGAATGAGCTATTAGTTCACCCTCTCAAAGGTCAACCATGTCACAGTTTTTTTTTTCCCTTTAGTACATCAAAGTATGATCGTAACAACTCCGGCTGCACTCTGCACTCCGTGTGCCCCGGTTTACATCAGTGCATTTGATGATAGCAAAGATGGCAGCGATGATACATCCTCACACTTGAACGACTGGGCGACTAGTACATATAGAGCTGTAAAAAGGCCAGCAGGCTTGTCCTTGGATCAAGGCGCTGGCCCATACAATTTAATGACACGCATACCCTTCCTGCATTCACAGCGAGGGTGCGTGCATTTTAATGGTATCTATAAGTAGTGAAAACAAGTGCTCTGAAGAGGTGAAGGATGCTGTTAATGCTGTTTAGTGCAGACACACTCTCAGTAGAGGACAGGAGGTTTCTTAAGCTAACAATAAGCTTGTCAAAGGTCAGACACGAGGGTAATTAGCTGTGCTGTTACAGTGGCTGTCAGTGAGTAGATCTCATCGCACTTTTCTTCAGGATATTGGAGTATCATAAGAACAGTCAAGGTGAAGCAAACTAAACGATCTGATCATAGAAGAGAAAGCATAACCTGCTAATGAGGTTCTTCACACTGATTTCTTGGGTTTCTACCTTTAGTAAAGAGCTTGAAGTGTCTTTGCATTAACTCTGTTCCACAGTAATATGGACAATATCTCAAATGTTATACTGTATTTCAATGCTGTAATGCACCTCAAATTAAATACTATTACCTCCATTGTACAACAATTATGCCAAAACATGGCCACCTGCTGGTGAAGAGGATCACATTGACTGTCTCAGTGCTCTATGTTAAAGTTTGAGATATATTTCTTCTAGAAGAAGAAAATATTTCCATCTATGGACTGTGTGCTGCTCTCTTTTTTATTCAAACTGTTCTATTTGATGCTGTTACACTGGCCACGTTTACATGAGACCTTTAATTCCTCTTTAATTTGGAATTAAAGTTAATTCCGCTTTAAAATCTCCTTGTAAACACTTAATTCCAAATTAAAAAGTTAATTCGGAATAAACTTAATTTACTAGCCCGCAGCAAGCGCTGGTCTCGTGCTGAAATCCTTTTTTTTAAAAACCACCCGAGAGGACATGGATATTTTAAAGAGGTTTGATGGGCGAAAACATAAAAATGGAGATCTTTTTAAGGCCGTGGCCTCAAAGATGGTCGAAGGAGGCTTCGCCCAAAGAGATGCCAACCAGATTAGATGTTACGTGGGGTTCAGTGGGAGCTCAGGCGCAGGAAATGAACAGTCAGTGTTAAATGCAACTCTGGTTTATTAACACGTCTTCTATGACAACAAACAGAAGTCAGGACTTACACAGGGAACTCAAAACAGAGCGCACTCGGCTCTGAATCCTGTAACGGCCCCTAAGGGCCGGGCGGAACTTTAACTGGACAAAAAATAATAACTAACTCGCGGTAGGTAACTCCTAGGCGAGAAGTGTCAAACTTAAGACCAACTAAAACCCGAGGCTATCCTTCCAATGATAGCGAGAGGGAACTACCACTGAAGTCGTCTCCAAAATACAGTGCTCTTAAGGAGAGCCATAACTATAACTGGACAACAAACTCATGAAGTGCACGGGGGAAACTCAGAACAGGCTCACAGCTGAGGCAGCCAGGGATAGGAGCAGCAACAGGTGAGTGTCTCCTCAGCTCAGGGTGTCCAGGGTCCAGTGCTGACGGCCCCATCGGCAGGAACGGTTGGGTCCACAAGGAACATGTCTTACTTCCTCTTTTCTTTCCCCATTCCTTCATTTGTTCTCTTTTCCCATCTTTTCATTTACGCTCCAGCACTGAGAGCTGGGTCGTGTCTGCTTAAATAGTGGACCAGATGAGGCTTGATTGGCCGCACTCTGCAGGGCTGGCTGATTATAGGTGATGGGAAACACCTGTTGCCCCTTCTGTGTTGCTGGGCTGCCTTAAAAGGCAGGAGGAAGGAGAGGGGAGGGCACTAACTCGGCCTGGCAGCAGCCAGCCTGACATTAGAAATAAATGGAAGTTGTTAAAACAAGAATACAACAAGGGCAAAGCGCCATTGAAGTTAATTCTAAAACGTATGGTCTCATCTATCTCGTTATACAAACTTCTCAGTGAAAGACAGGTTTGCTGATTTATGCCAACATTCAGCCCCTCCTCATAACTTTGTTGCTCCTCAAACTGGCTGCATTTCCCAGTCACAGGTTGCAAACTGTGCTTTTTTCCAAACAGAATTCCCTTCAAAACATATGTCAGGATGCTGCTTAGTTGTATAGGAATGTAATGGTGAGTGGACAGTTGGCTTTATAGTCAGTGTGTTAGATGTGACAGACCATCTGTGTTAGCACTGCAGAAGCAACAGGGTTTGCTTCGATGCTCCAAGTCAGCAGTGGTGAATACCAGCAGTAATCTAATGATGGACAAACCATAAACTAGACATAGTGTGTTGGAAGATGTAGTGGAACAATTTGACAATTTGCAAAGTCCAGAACTTACAGCATGTGCTGCTAACATCATGGGGCCACTTACCACACAGCTTCTTCAGAGATCTTATGCAGTCAGTATCATGGTGGGATGGTGCTGTTTTGGTGACTGACAAAGGACCGACAGTGTAGTAGTCCAGGATGACCACGATGTTTTAGCTCACCAGTATGTGACTGTTATCATGGCTGGGACTTTCTCCACATTGACAAATCAAAATGTGTGTTGTGACAGAGTTTACAAGGATGAAAGCAGACAGAAAAACTTAAACAAATGAAACTAAATTTCCAAATTGAGGTGGATGTGCTGGAAAAAAAGGCTTAAAATCATTTACACCAATTTATCATAAATCTTAACACTTTCCTCTAGTCAGGATAGTGTTACATTCATGGCCTTGTAATGTGGTAAAGTCAAAGTTACCATCATTACCCGAGAAAATGTCACTATTATTTCATCTTATTTTGTACCCTCCAAAGAAATAAAAGATCCATCTGTGACCAGTTGTCCATAAACCTCTCATTAAAAACATCAGATGCAGTCAGAACGCAGTGTTGCAAATAGGTTCAGACATTTGATTACTGTGCTTCTAATCCAAATTTTCACCTTCTCTCTCTCTTTATCCCTGAGCTGAATAATTTTCTTCTTCTCTGCTGCCCTCAATTAACTGTTCTCCTCACTGTTGCCTCTTGATATCTTTCTTATTTTACTCTCTCCCTACATTTTCAGCATTGTTTCCCTGCTATTCTCCCTTTCTTATTGACAAAGAGAGGTGCTTTGTGAAACCTGTTACTTGAGTGACTTGGTTTTGGGGTAGTGCTAATATTCTGAACTGCTGCAAAAAACACAAGTCAGTCAGTTCAGGTGGGATCAATATTATGAGGCAAGATGGGATAAAGCTTTCCTTGTTGTCCCTGTAGTCCTAGTAGTAACTCATTGTTCCAGATGGGATATTAGAATAGAATAGAATAGAATAGAATAGAATAGAATAGAATAGAATAGAATAGAATAGAATAGAATAGAATAGAATAGAATAGAATAGAATAGATCTTTATTGTCACTGTTACAGAAAACAATGAAAACCGGTTTGGTACTCTCTGAATAGCAGCATTGAAAATAGACTGTATAACACACTAGAGAGCAAACCCTAAAATATATACAACATAAGAGCGATATACAATACGGAAATGGTTCGTGGTTAGAGACCTGCTCTACATATGATTATTGCACATGAAATATGGATTGCACTGATGTGAATATTGCACTTGTGATATGTGATATTGTCGTTCAGGGGGGAGGGAGCAGACATTTGATAGCTTGGGGATAAAAGCTGTTTTCGAGTCTGTTGGTTTTGACTCTAAGTGTCCTATAACGTCTGCGTGAGCGGAGGGAGCCCTGCCAGACCTGACCAACACTGCGCATCAAAGGGTTATGAGAACAAGTTTGACCCATGACGGCCCCACATTCCAACTAAAGCATTGCCTGATGCTACTAGACACCTCTTCAGGAGCCACTAAGAGTCTGTCCTTCTGGGGTCAGAGCTGTTTAGGTAACCTTATGGGAACCAACTGCATATTAGGTAACAGCAGTCATACGTATAATCTCCAAGTCCTGTTGCTTTTCATGGTAATTGTAAGTCAAATGAATGAGCCACACCTTATCATTGGAATAGAGCAGCAAAGTGCAACATACACAGGGAAACAAACTGCATCAACTAGCAATCTTACACACTGCTGAGAAAGATGGACTTCACAAATATGAGTAAATTTGCTAAAATATGCTTTAACGGATTCTTAGTGTGTTTGCTGATGCTTTATGTACAATGTTGCCTGAAGCCAGAACATCTTATAAGTCCCTTTTACTTCTTACTCTCATTCGCCATCTCCTGTCTTCCACCTCTTTATAAAATGAACATGCACAAATGCTGGGGACTTCCAATCATAAGTGGGGCCAAGGCTTGGCATGCCATTTACTCCAGATTCTAATTTCCTTATTTGTGAAAGGCGGAGGTAGTGACAAAATATTTGTTTACAGCAAACTAGCTTTAATAATCATTTTTATTAGATTATTTCAAAGTCATTTATAATATCGCTAAAAGGACGTTGCCAAAATTCATGAAGTGAGCATTAAACAAAATGACTCTTGCTTCTTGTTGCACTCCTGATCTCACCATCCATCTCACATCTGCCCTTCCTTTGTCATTATTCATTTTCCTCGTCTGCATCATCTTCTCTCCCTCCTCTCTCCTCGTCCCCTCCTTTCACTCGTTCTTTCATCATTGCCTTCGTTACTGGCTGCACTGTATTTGTAATTTTTCAGCCCTTTCTTGTCTCTTTCTCATCTCCCCTCTCATTTCTTTTCTCTAATCTTCTCTCTGTTGTCCTGTTTCATTCGCCTCAAATCGCATTGATGTAGATGGGCCTCCGCCCTTTATGACATGCAGTTTTTTGCTGGAGGTGGTCCCTGCAAAAGATGATTGGACAAGAGAATGTTTCACATGGTTACATCAGGTCTTTGAAAAGTCAACTGTCTTGACCGACTGCAGCATGGCGGGCAAGATACGCTTTGTATGTGTGTGTGCTGGATAAATAAACAGACAATGCACCAATGTGAGCTCAGAAAACACCATCCGTACTCAAACAGATATGTTGTTGATGATCAACTGTAGAAGTAAGAGCAAGAAATCAATTTTTACCGCATTATTAAACAGTTTCTAGCCCGACAAAAACTTGTTCAAAAACTTTGAGTCTCGAGAGGATCGATATTCTTTCTTCTAATGCCAGCAACAGGTCAATTTTTTTATTTATGTTGTGAAAAGGGTTTGAAAAAGGAATCCTCTTTGGAGGAATCATTAAGCACTAAAGTGTCTTCACAGTCACCGAGAAAAAGGAGTGGAGAATGGAAAGATTTTAGACATCAAGCTCCATGTTACACTAATTTAACATAAAAACTGCAGACAGATCTATTTCAGAGAAAAGGAGTCAGACAATGGAAATAAACACAATAACAATGAAAACAACAACAAAACACAATTCCAAAAATGTTCTATTGATTGATTGAGTGATTGATTGATTTACTTTATTACATGTAGGAAAAACAAAGAAGTAAGGTGCAAATTGTGCTGGCAAAGAGACTAATTTCAGGTGCAAGAAAAAACAGATGGTGCTTTTAATTGTTAGGAAAATATAAATACAGTATAAAAATAAAAATACTAAAATAAGCGTGCAGAAGGAGTGCTTGGGTCTTGGTGGACTCCATCACAAAGGCGCTGTAAGACATTTCAAATTAAATTTAGATATAAAAGTTTGCCTACTGAACTATACTACCTCAGAAATGTTAGTAAACTAAACCTGACCTTCAGAAATATCATGATACAAGCTGTTTAATGAATGATCATTTGATGTTCCAACATGATACTCTGCTTAGAATATTAGATCAGTTTATCCATCCAAGAAATCTCACTTTATCTGTCAAACAAACTAAGATTTCCTCACTATCTCAACTTGCACTTTGACAATAAATTCAGCTATTCTTTATATATATATTGTGCACAACCATAATTCCCTTTTAATTCAATCCAGCCTAGAAATGCAACCTAAAGCATATTGCTGGTTTCAGGCCTGTTTTCCTGTGTTTTAGGTGTTTAATTCCACTGATTGTGTGCTGGACTCTCGAGTACTGCCAACAAATTGATGACCTAAAGCTCAATAATATACCTGAACTGAGAGCTGGGATTCAAAAGCAGGTCAACAGTATCCAGCACTGTTCTTATGAGAAATGTGAGATAAAACTACATGAGTCAGTAGAATCTTGTTTTTGTTTTTTTTTTGCTTCATGTGCTCAAACATGGTAAATGATTTTCTATTCACTGATGACACCGACAAAAGCCTCATCAATAATTTAAAACGTGTTTTTCCTTGAGTTGTTTTAATACTATAACAACCAAATCTCAAAACTTCACAGTAGCAATTAGTAGAAATGGGATTAATTAGCTAGCTGTGGTTTTAAATGTACTAATAACAGCTCAGTGCAGTGACTGGTGCTTTTCCAAGTGAGAGCTCATCAGATGTGAAAGCTTCACTGGACAAGACAACTCCAGCCTCCTCCTCCGTTCATTAGACATTATGCCTTCGTGCTCACTTTTGAGCTGCTGTGATTATCATTGAAATGCTTCCTTTATTTAACTGTCTGTGTCTCCATATCCTGCGCTGATTTCTTTCATCCGTTAATTGGCCCTGACAGTATTTAAAGCCCTGCGCTGTGCCGAGGACTCACATTAATGCACAGGTTGAAGTGTGAAAGTCTGGTTTTTAATGAAGTCCACTGTATATGTTAATGCTGTCACATGATTAAGTTTTTGCCTTCTGACTATGTAAATGTGTATCTGCAAGCTTTTAGATCTTTTCTGTACACATGTTGAGACTACAGGTGTCCCTCCTTGTTGTGTACAGTTACCATGGTTACAGATGCCATTCATTTCTGCTGCAACGCTGCAATCAAGTTTCCTAACTGTTTGAATTGAAGTGCTTTCTGTTGTTCCTGCTCACTTAACATTACCATGGCTACATTTTCTCTCCACCGCAGAGCAGCAGCTGCTCATTCAGAGGCTGAATTATTCATTCATACTGTTCACTGTCTGGGTTTTAGGTTGAAAGACAAGCAAATGATTCACATCAAGTGTTGTCATTAATCCTGGAACTTACTCATTCTTTCTAATAGCAAAATGAGAGATAGTCCCATTGTAGATGGATCTGGACCATCAGTCAGATTCTTAACAAAAACTGAAACATGTCATTACTGAATAGAGTGCAGCTGTAATGAAGGCAAGTGACATTCTGAATGGTAGACGAGACTGTTTTAGATAAAGTATTGATTTTAGATAATCTGGAAAACAGAACAAAAGCACATCTCAGAAAGATATTTCATGGAAAATAAATTTGCAACAATGCCAAAAAACACATTTTCATTTTGTCATTATGGGCTCCTGAGTGTAGATTGATGGTGGAAAGATCTATTTTATGGAAATAATTAAAATAAAAATGTGTAGAATTCCATTATAGGGCAAAAAAGTGCACAAAGTGAGTCTTTCAGTGAGCAGTCTGAGGAAAAGATTTCAACACGGTTATACAGAAACATTTATTTGATCCCTGTTTGGAAATAAATGTAACTTTGGACCTGTGATGTTGTGCAAAAGGTGCCCAGTTTGATCTGGATTTTCACCTAGTAGACAAGAGTTACGTCCCATAACAGAGTAGAGACCAACCTTGGCAGAATTATGTTTGGTTTTCTGTTGTTCAATTTCAGGTTTCACTTGCCTTCTGGTTTCAGTTTAGACACCAAAACTACGTGACTAGTTTGGAAAACCTTGGCTTTGTTAGACACGGTTACCTTCAGGCACCAAAACTACTTGGTTAGTGTTCAGAAAAATGTCCTGGTGTGAGTTAAAATATGATTCTTTCGCCACATGTTTAAAGCTTCTCCTCCATTTTCAGGGCTGCCAGGGTGATAAGTCCTGTCCCTTCTAGTATATGATTGGTTGGCTGAAAGGAGCAACAGTGAAGCAGTAAAATAAATGGAAATGGAGTTGAGCTGTATAAGAACGTGATTTTGTAGAGACTTGCTGGAACAGCAACACCTTGGTATCTTTATATAGCCGTCCCTGCTTTGTCACATCAGTTAGCTTCATGTTCAGATTCTCAGTCCGTTGCTTGGAGGAGCTAATGGTTGTCATTAGCTGACAGTTTCTAATGACTCCTCTTGACCTGCCTCAGGAGTCCTAACAAGTCAATTAAGGCCTAATGAGTTGGTAAAGTTCTTGGACTTTATAAGTAGTTGCTGTTCTGGAGATGTTCTGACCACAGTGTGTCAGTTTCAGATTCTCATGGTGCACATTTTTCCTGCTTTCATCTCTTCAAGAACTGACTGTTCACTTGCTGCCTAAACCACCCCTTGACAGCTGCCATGGTAATGAGAAAATCAATGTTACTCTCCTCCCCTGTCAGTGGTTTTAATGTGGCTGATCAGTTTGTGTGTTTGCTATATACTATATGTTAAATGTGGTTTTCTTTGCTTCACTGTGATGTACCAAAGTGTAAATGTTATTTTCCTCCAGAAAACACCTGCTGGTAATTGATGGTTTGTCTGTCATCTCAGTAAATGTTTTTTTTTTTTTTTTTTTTGCTTGATAAACTTGAAATATGGGTTTGAAATAGTATTTTCCAGTTGGATTTTCAGGGTAGATAGAGGTATAAACCAGAGACCAGACTTTAGCCCAGAAGTTCAGAGTTTGCATCTCGTGATGGTATGGAGATCATCAGTTTCAGAATTAAATATAGCTTTTTCTTAGTTATCTTCATTTTTCTACTTAGGCTCTCTGGTTTGGTTTAGGCTCCAAAACTACATGGTTAAGTTGAGGAAAATGTCAGGCTTTATTACGCACTTTTGTATGATAGAAACAAGGCTGAGGTTTGGCACTGAAATGACTTGTTTCTGGTTAGAATACAACCCTTTTGTGACCGACCCAAACGCCTACAGGGGCTTCTAATACTGGCTGGTGTGTACAGGTCCTGAGGTGACGCTGTTTCTAGTCTGTAGAATGCTGAGGCTGGAAGATCAATTGGATAAGCATGGGTTGTCAAATTTTGAAAACCCGATTGTGTATGCAAATGTAGGATTGGTTTTCAAGGTTGTTCATGGTTACGCCATCAGCTCTCAAGTTTTTTATTCATCACACTTTTGGAAATACTACCAGGACAACCAGGGCCTCCTCTAGGTGGCAGTGTCGCATCCCTTTATGTAAATCTGTCTTTGGATAATTGGCTTTTTCCTACAAAGCAGTAATGGAATGGAAGAAGATCCCCTCTTACATAAAGGCTATAACAGATTTTAAAGACTTTTCTATAGAGACAAAAAAAATTTGGAACAAGCAAATACACTATAATCTGGTACAGCACATCTTTACCCTGTGCTTGTTGTACTTCTCTACATGGTCCCCGTAAAATAAATTAAATTAAATAATCTGAGCCACCATGTTCCTGGAAATGTTCTGTACCACATGGGCAGTGCTCAGATTTGACAATCGTGAGACAAAACCTTCACAGTGTTTCACTGACAAACTGGCAACAATCATATTGTATATTGTCTTTATCAATTTTATCGTTGTTATTGTTATTGTGTCTTCTCAGCCATTGTTTTATCAGTTATCATTTTATTGTAATTTGTTACGGGGGGGCTGGGGAACCCAGGCGCAGACACAGAGAGACTGGCGGTAATGTGAATTAAAGAAAGACTTTAATTACACCAGAGGACAAAAACAATACATAAACAGAGAACTGAACTGGGAGGAAACAAACTAAACCAAACCACTACAAACAAACACTATGAAAACATGGAAGATCACTAAACTAGAACTAAACGAAGGAGGGGTACTTACAAGATGGGGGGAACTAACAACAGAAGGGGAAGGGAAGCAGGCTGAGGTAATCCAGGGGCAAATGGGAAAGAGGAAGGAACAACTGGCTGGAAACTGAAGCAGAGCTGACGAGAAACCGGGAGGAAAACTAAGTCCATGCATGAGAAAATCCAGGAGGGGGGGAAAACGGAGTCCAAAAGTAAATTCAACAGAATGTCTTGAGTCCGTAACAAGATGTGAATCCTTGAGGGTATGTGGGTCGATGATCCGGCAGGGAGTGAATGAACGAGCAGGGTTTAAATAGTGGAGGTGAGGTGGAGAACAGGTGAATGGTGTGACCTGATTGCTGCAGCTGAAACTCATTGTAGCAATCAGCAAACCAGAGTGCAGGTAGGTGAAGCAGGTGAAGCAGGAGGGCGAGAGACAGGGAGAGAGAGAGACATGAAGGAGAGGTGACAGACAGAGGGAGCCAAAGAGAGACAGGTCAACACAGAAACAAATCAGGACTCAAGGGAGAAAGGAGGAAAAAGAGGAAGAAGGGAAAGAAGGGCAGGGGCTAGAGCAGGATCCTAACATTAATTTATCTGTTGCTTGCTCTGTAAAGCACTTTGATTTGAAAGTGCTATATAAATAAAGTTATTATTATTATTATTATTATTATTATTATTATTATTATTATTATTATTATTATTATTATTATTATCAATCAGGGGTGTCTGGGACAAGCGGGTAAGTCTCATGTAAAGCCTGCCCCTGAATTTACAGTGAACAAAAGACTGGTTCCATTCAGAGGTAACAATGGTCTTTTATTCTAAGACTAATTAATCTCTTCTTCTGTGTACATGTTATTGGCTATGATTATCAAATGGTCTGATTCAGATCAGATTCCTTTATTTAATTCTTATGCACTTCCATACATAAAAAGTGAATTGTTTCCTCGGAAAAACATGCCCTGGACAAAAACTGTGGAATTCCCCCACAGGGGACAGTGTTCTCCCCGTTTCTCTTCACCCTGTACACATCGGACTTCCACTAGAACTCTGGGAGCTGTCACCTCCAGAAGTTCTCCGATGATACAGCCATTGTCGGGTGTGTATCTGAGGGGGACGAGCGGGAGTACAGGACGGTCATCTCATCAACTTTGTTGACTGGTGTGAGCGAAACCATCTGCAGCTCAACGCCGGTAAGACGAAGGAGATGATCATCAGCTTCAGCAGGAGGACGACACCCCAGACTGGTGAACATCCAGGGTTTGGACATTGAGATGGTGGACTCATACAAATACCTGGGTGTTCACCTCAACAATAAACTGGACTGAACACATAACACAGAGATCCTGTACAAGAAGGACCAAAGTCGTCTCCACCTGCTGAGCAGACTGAGGTCCTTTGGAGTGTGCAGGACTCTGCTCCGGTCTGCTGGGGAGCAGGGAGCACTGAAAGAGACAGAAAGAGACTAAACAGACTGGTCAGGAGGGCCGGTTCTGTCCTGGACTGTTCCCTGGACTCCATAGAGGAGGTGGGTGAGAGGAGGATGTTGGCAAAGCTCACATCCATCATGGACAATCCCTCTCACCCACTGCATGACACTGTGGGGTCTTTAAGCAGCTCCTTCAGCAGCAGACTGAGACATCCACCCTGCAAGAAGGAGCGCTATCGCAGGTCCTTCATCCCATCTGCTGTAAGACTTTACAACATCAGCATCACTGGCTGATGTTAACATAAACTGGACTCATATCATTACCACCCCAAACCATAAAATTTGCACAGCAATTCTTGCACTGCTACCTCTTTGCACTTTTTAAACTTATTTTTTCAAGCCACTTTATATTGTATTGTTTACAGTGTGTCAATACTGTACTATTTCATTCTCATTTCTCATCCCTGTACATACTGTAAATATTATTACTACTATTTTATTATTATTTTATTACTATTACTATGTTTATTGCTACATAAGCTGCTGTAACAATGTGAATTTCCCCTGGCGTGGGGAGAAATAAAGGACTATCTTATCTGATCTTATCTTAATAAATAAGAAGATAGAAGAAAAAGATGGTTATCCCACCTTTCTGTGTTTTTGTAGGTTACTGTCCTTTTCGCCAGTACATGCCAGGGAAGCCTGAAAAATATGGATTTCAGTTATGGGTCGCTTGTGATGCGCTTTCCAGTTGTGCTTGGAATTTGTAAGCACACTGGGAAGCCAGCTGGAGGAACCCCAGACAGAAAACAAGCCGTGTGTTGTGATGTGGGACAACTTCTTCACCTCTCATGAGCTTGGTCATCGCTTCTGAAGAAGAAAACCACAATGGTTGGCACTGTGAAGCGGAGCAAACCTGAGCTGCCATCAGCTCTGATTACAACAAGGGGATGAGAGGTCTTGTCTTCTAAGTTTGCTTTCCCTCAGGACACCACAGTTGTTTCATAGATGCAGGAAGACAGAAAACCAGCCATCATCCTTGACTACAATGCCAACAAAAGAGGCGTGGACAACCTGGACAAAGTAACAGTTATGTCATCTGCTTTAAACTCAGCGCCACCTTTCCACACATTTCCGACAATACGCTGGCCATGTTTGAAGGGGATCTACACACACACACACACACACACACACACACACACACACACACACACACATGCATATGTACACAAGCATTTTAATATGAGTGACTCTAGAAGATGTTCTTCTCTATGTTGTTTCACTGTAAATAGTTAAAAGTTAATAAATGTTATGCAGAGTGTATCTTTTTGTCAGACTGAGATGAGTATTTGTACTTTATAGTTTATCTTTGTAGAACTCTGTTCCATATGGAGTAAAATATGCCATATAGATAATAAACATTTGATATAATGTATGTTTTGCACATTAGGAATTCATTTTACACATAATTTTACACTATTTTTTGTAATAAATTAATTTAAGCAACATAAAATCTGAGGAGCTGAAGGAGCCAGCTGTTTTTAGTGAGCTGAGCTGTATAAACCGGATCTCTAAACAGAGTCAGATTTCCCATCACTAACCATCACACACACATCCAGCTCAGTGTGTACTCTATATAGTAGAATGTGATTTATGGTAATGTTTGGAAGGAGTGAGCTGCCACTTTTGGTTTAACCTGTTCTCTCATGCTTAAGTTAGAAAGGGAGGTCAGGCTGTGTGTTTCTTTTACCAATGTTTGTTTGTTAGGTAAGTCTTACTCTAAAGAATACTGGGTTTTTGTTTGTTATTTTGGCTTTGGACTCACTTTAAGTTCTACAATACCACTGCTTCGTTGTTTCAGTCACATCCTTTGTTTATCGCATCGCATTTATTTGGCTATGTGAAGGATAGAATTCATAGTGCGTTTGAGGGCGTAACACAGATCCACTGCTGCTGTTCACATCCTGCAGGCCGATGGCGGTCCGACTGCCTGTTTCCTCACCGTCACCAGTCTGGTATCCGTGTCCTGGCTGAACGCTGTGATCGGCTGCGACAGCTATGCTAAGGCTTTGTCTCACTCGTGGAAATGATTCTTATTTTCCCTCCACACTGGACAGAAAGGAAGTCTTTTTTGTCAATTTGTTTATGTCAGGGTGTTTCTGGTGAAATGTGATCGTATGTAAAGAGACAGCAGCAGAATAGCAGCACACACACCTCATTTACTGCTGCGACTCAGAGATAAATACCTCCAAAAAGACATAAATGGATGATTCAGGGAGAGTTCTTGTGTGTGTGTGTGTGTGTGTGTGTGTGTGTTGTTCCTGATTGCATTCATGTGAGGTAAAACACCTCTGTCCTCTCTCTGAGCAGCAGCAGCTCTGTGTACTCACACACCCACACACACGCTGATAAAACACACTAATATGAAGGCTTCAGTCCTCTAACCAGAGAAGCAGAGGAAGTGACTGGATTAAAAATGTTACAGAAATAATCACAAACACACGGATCTGAACTCCTCTGCTGATACCTTCTCTGTCAAAAAATTTATATCGGATGGAAGTGATTTAAAAGGACCATACTGCTGGTTTTGTGTGTTTGCTTATTTACTGTTTAATAATGCACTCTTGGGTTGGAAAACAACTAAATGCAAATTTAGTTGCAGTTCGCACCAACACCTAATAAAATTATGTTCAACCAACACACTGCATTAGGTTTGGGGAATAAGCTTTACCTCTACAGTCAAATGATTTGGAGCATAAATGCATGTTTTTAAGGTGGTCACTCAGAATAATTCCTTTGTTTCAACTAGTATTTCCAGGTTATTTAAAAGGGATTTTTAATTGTTTGTACTCAATTATCACAATTATGCACATGAGGTCGTGTCTTGGCAAATTTAAGGAGTTAAGTTGCTCCAATTTTAAGTAAATAGAAGAAGGGACTTAATGAAATTGGTTTGATAGTTTTGTTTTTCTAAACTACCTTTCGTTTTAAATTTACTAATGCAGAAATTAGAGATAAAGTTCCACATAATATTAAGATGATAAGATTACCATCAATTCCATGTCAGCCCAGCTCATTGAAATAAAATATGCAACTTTAAAGATTTATTTGAATCCATAAATTTACATTTCCATCTTGCAGTAATGCATTTAACTGAAGTTATGAATCCGTCAATTAGTTTTTGGAGTATCAGGCAGAACAAACTGTTGAAAATGTGTTTATTTTCTAATGCTGTAATGCTTTTTACCAAAACCCGGTTAAAAACAGTAAAATTTGTTTCTGACTGTTTTAAAGAACCAACAACAAGAATGACCTTTAACATTTCTCCTTACAGCTTCTATAGGAAAATAGATGGATGACTTCAGGAACCAGATGTGGCCAGAAATTATTTCATTAACTCATGTATCAGCAATAAGCTCAAACCAACTAATTAACCGATCTGTCTTTCATTTCCATACAACATGGGGAAACAGTAAAGTTGGATTCAAAACCTTCAGCGGCAGCACAGAAATATGAAGAAAAAAACCACTATTTACAACATATTTGCAAATTCTAATACACAGATGGTATCTTAACTTCATTTCTTTATTGCCATGAGAATATTTTAGTATCTTTACAAATGAAATGACTTTTGTATTTAAATGATTTTGACACTGAGCCTCAGCTTCCTGTCTTCTTGGACAGATGGAGTTCTGTCTGGTTGTCATGGTTCCGCTGTCTCCATAACAACTGGACCAAAGTTCAAAAGATGCACTTTTTAAAATCATGTTTCTTAATTTTAGTGCAGCAGCCGGCTCAGAGTTGAGACAAGATGCAGTCATTTGTTGAAAATCCTTGAAACAAGTTTGTTTTAACAGGTCTCTGGCTAAAATATATTGATCTGAATGCATTATGAGTGCAATCTTACTGTGATATCTTACTTTTCTGTCTTATTTAGAATTATTATAAAGAGCAAAAGCTATGAATAATCCAGTTATGTTAACTTATTTCCAGCACTGTCCCTGTAAATTACATTAAAAAAATAATAAAATCACATAAAAATGCAAACCCTCTATGGACGCATTAATTAACAATTGATCTTGTAAGACCGAAATATGGGAAAAAATGAATAAAATGTTTTTTTTATATAATAAAACAAAATAAGGCAAACACACACATATATGTATGTATATATATATATATATATATATATATATATATATATATATATATATATATATATGATAGAAAATAGTAATTAAAAAAATCAAACTGATGTATTTTTGCAACAGTGTGTTTTACAGGGCTAACAAGGTAAAACACTTGATTTTCACCTCATCCGCTTATATAAACAGCTTCTTCATGAATGTTTTCTTCTAGCTTCAAAATAAAAGCATCTTTGTGACAGTGATGCAGACGAAGATTTATTTTTCTTTTTTTTTTTTACAGTGCAGAAAACCTTCCTTTAAAAATCACATAATGCTGGAATCCAACAAAAACTGTGTCAAATTTGCAGCTTTTCCACATGAAAGCAATGTAAATACCCGATAAAGTGTATCCGAAGCTTTTCAGATTAGCAAATGAGCAAGTCCCTGCAGCTCCTATTCAGTGTGTTCATGGCTGCAGAATGCAGCAGTGGTGGCTTTGAAATGACGTCCAGTAATGCAGTTATATACTACTGATGTCACCAGCATTCAGCGCTCCTCTCTCTTCCTATTCAGCCCACATTCTCCACAGCAGAATGCTTTGTGGGTGGGAGGCAATCCCTTTACATTTTTATGGCTTTCCCCTAAACGATGAATCAATTTTAGCAGAAAATTGTGTTAAACATCACAAATGAGGTTTCTTTATCATACTGAGAGACAGATAATAATAATAAAATAATAATAAGTGAAGCACGGCGGGAGCGGAGGCCATTACTGTGTGTAATCGGACCGAGTGTGTTCAATCACGCTGCTTATCTGCTGTTAATTACCATTGTAATGTATCCAGCTCCTTCTCTTGCTGCTGTTTATCAGACGCCGGCATGTAGAGAAATGCTAATACGGTCCAATTTCTTTCAGATCTGCTCTGTCCTCTCTCAGATATACATCAGTTTGTTAGCAGCCACATTCTCATGCATCATCACAGAGCTGCACCTCAAAAGTGTCACATTTGATAAAGGAGCAGTAAGTCGACATCCTGCACAAAGAAAACGCAACAATTCAGCTCCAGAGCTAAATATAACTTCCGCTCATTGTCTGCTTAAGTCCGTGCTGGTGACCGACACCATAGCGGCCCTTATCCTGCCTTCTACCTCCAGTGTCTTCCTTGTTTCTCCCTGTTGTTCTCAGAACCAGCGACAGAAACTCTCCTCCTTTACTGAATACACTTCCTGTGTACTAAACTGAGCACTGCTCTGTTTAACTGTCAACCTTTTATTACCAAATTACAGATATTGTACGTAACTGACAGCTGTTATCACAGAGTACACCCTGCTGTTTGTTGTTTTACACTCTATTCCGTCTAACCTGCACTCACACTGTGTTCGTCCATTTATTTACAGCAGACTGAGAGTCGACTCTGAGGATTTAAACTTGCATGAGTTAAATTACTCTGAACATCATGTCTCCATTTGTTGTTGTCAGTAATGGTGTAGCAGCTCACTGAGAGGATAAATGATGGGTTCAGTGTGAGCAGGAAGGAATTCTACGTTAGTCTGAGTAAAGTGGCTTCAGCACAGCAAAAATTAAGCACATAATCTATGAAATATCAACATAGAAAATAATAAAAACATTAACAAGATTACAAAAATGTTCTGCTGCTTCAAAAATGAGTTAATCAAATGGAATAATTAGCATTAAGTCATCTTAAACCAAATACTAACAGCTTGAGCTTCTTCATGAATGTCAAACTACAAAATAAAAGCATGATATTAGTTAGTTTTTAGCGTCACTGAACACTGGTGTAGACATCCATTAAAATGCTGATGATGTTTCCTGAATTTAATGAATTGAGTTGAATAAGATGATCCTGTTGAATCGCTAATTTCATTCCATTTAATACGGTTTACTTGAGTACCACTTGTTGCTCTATGATGATGGTTCCACCATTTATTCATTAGAAACAAAATGCTTTGCTGTGATTCAAAAGTCTCAGTTGGGAATGTTTTCGGTCAGGGAGGGAAAAAAAAGAAGAAAAAGAGAAAGGAAAGATCTTACTTCAGAATTAAACTCCCTTTGGTATAACGGGATATGTCTCATTCAGGGTGTACACACACACACATACACACACACACACACACACACACACACACACACACACACACACACACACACACACACACACACACACATGCATGCATGCACGCACACATATATGTATTAGTGGTGGGACGCGATTTTAAAAAATTATCAAACTAATTAGAGGCATTATAATTAATTAATTGTGATTAATCACATTTTTGTCCATTTGCAAAATCTGCCAAATAAGTAAAGTTTTTCAATTCAAATACATTTTGGTTGAGAAATGAATCAATGAATAGACATATATGTGTTTATAATTTAAAATCTATAAAATTTTGAAATGGGACATATAGAAAAAAATGATTTTGGTGATTTAAAGCTTGGATTTAGTTTTCCCACTGTAGCTTCAGAACAATGAAAATCCACAGATTCATTCTGTTTTTGTAATTTCTGGGTCTGATAAATGATGTCATTTTGATGGTTCTTTTTTTTTAGGAATATATATTTTTTTATTTATCAGAAATATATATGTATATATATATATATTATTAACTAAAAGTTTATAATTAAGTTATTAAAAGACAGACTGACAAACCAACTCACATAACTCCGTTGAGGCTCCGCCTCCTTGGCGGAGCAAAAATTTGAAAAACAAAAATGTTTGTTTCATTTCTATTTATCTGCATTTTTCATCTGTCTACTACATTCACGGATTACTACTAACTCAAAGTGGCATTATAGTGATTATTTTCAACATTCTAAGACTTTTTGTAACGCAGTTTAAATGTCTTCTAAAGTGGTCTATTATGGGATGGCTACACCGTTAGCCGGTACCAGGACTGTCGTAGCTAATGTTAGCTCTAGTGCTAACAGTAACATGTTTTACATTGAGGTGATCAGAGAACATCCAGACTTTTATCCAAGCTGCCATCAGGAAGATTTTTTTTTTTTAAAAAACTTTCCTCCCAACAAGCTCAATGCATCCTGTCTTCCTTCACTGTTCACCAAACTTTCTGACATCACTCACTGCATCCTGTGGATCTTCTTCACAAACAGCCTTTAGGTTCATTACTGCCACCTACTGGGCTGGAGTGTCCATCAGTGTTACCGGTGTGGCAGAAATAAGGGAACTGAGAAAGGCAAGATTAAATGCATTTTTATTTTAACACGTTTTACTTTTAGCTGTTATTAAAGCAACAAACTCTTCATCTAACTGCTGATGAGGACTTTACTGGTCCATCATGATGGAGTTTGGGTGCTTGGAGAAGACTGAAAGTCTGAGGAGCTGTGAGTTCATGTTTATTTATCAGTCTTCATTAAAATCAGTCCTGAATATTAGAGTGGCTCTTAAGCAGAAGTGATGTGTTTACGAGAGAGGAGTGGTATAGAATCCAGCTGAGGGAGTCAGATCAGATCAGACACTGAACATATCATTTAAACAGCCTGTGGATCAGTGAAGACGCAGCAGGACATCGTGTTTCACACTAATGTGACTCTTAAACTTCTCTGAGAGAAACTTCTCTTCCCTGAGTCAGAAAAACATGTGATCTCTCATCACAGACTACATGTGTTTGACCAGTTGTTTCATTGCATCAGTAAGTTGGAGATTTGATCAGCTAAAATGAGTAAAATATAATAATAATGATAGTGGAGGAGGAGGACTAATGCATGTCAGATTCAGATTTGAAAATGGGGGCTACTGGATCTTCGTGGTAATCTGAAGGATATAATGCAACTAAAAACTGAAAAACTAGTTTAAAATCAAGTCCACTCCACTTTTATCAGGTTTTGTTGGTTAACTGCCAGAGAGCAAACCAGAAAGAGCAAACAGAAGAAGATAAAGAGGAAGAAAAAAATAAGAAGGCAAAAAGTCAAACCATGACATTTACAGAGCAGCAACACACACTGGAGACACACAAATAGGCACACAACCTGTAGACACACAAATAGACACATATACTACAGACACACAAATAGACAAACAACCTGTAGACACACAAATAGACACAATCGTATTGTTGTTTCCAGCAGGTTAAACTGAAGCGTTGTGTGTTTTTGTATATGTGTTGGAAGCTGTTTGTGTTTTTGTTGGGTTGCATAAAGGAAAGCAGTGTCCTGTTGTTGGATAATGAAGCACTGATCAGAACGTTGAGACAAACAGTCTACAGGCTCTGATTTCTGCTTCATCCCTCTCAGATAAAACTACCTGCTGTCTGTTGAAGCCTTCATATGGTGGAAATCCATTTTTATTGCGTCTTGTTTGTTTTAAAAACGTTGAGATATAAAATAAAAGCTGCGGGAACATAAAGACGTTAACTTCTTCCTCTGTCAACTGGATCACCTCACAGCTTTACAGGCCAGGAAGAACTTCAAACAGAATCTAAGTTAAACTGAGGAATTAATAGGAATTTACAATTTGAGAACTGGTCGGTAAATTCATAGATTCAATCGAGGTTATCCGAGGTTAGAGTTAGAGCTGAGCATGTTAATTCTATGATGATCAGATAGAGTATAAAGCACTAACTATAAATCCAACTGTCCAGGGTGAGCAGGTTCTAAAACAACGAGGTTCTACTACTAGGATCCACTGGAAATGAACGTGGTATTTATAGAGGTTTTCTCTGTAGAAGATGCTTTTTTTAGTATTTAATGTTAATGATTTTTATTTTACCTTAAATAACCACAGATTTGAACAAAATTGGTGCAAACAGATTTTTTGTTTTTTTTTTATTTGCAAATTCCAGATACAAAGCAACATGTATGCTGGAATTGTGAGGACGTGGAGCTGTGGCCCAAAGAAGTCAGGAAGCAGAGCTGGTGGGCTCCAGCCCTGACAGTTCATAAGGCTGGAGGTTTCTTCTCGTTAAAGGGAGTTTTTTCTTGCCCCTGTCACCTAGGGCTGCTCTGGGAGTTCAGGCATATGGATTCTGTAAAGCGTCTTGAGACAGTTTGACCTGTAAAAAAGATTGAATTTCATTGAAAAATTTAATTGATTTTCATTATTTCCATCTGGATGTGTTGATATTTGTTGCCATATTTCACTCAGAGCCTCGCTGCTTGACTGACCAAAAGCATGCAGCATCTTTAGTCACCACAGTCCAAACTATCGCTCTTTATTACATGATTCTGTCTTTAATCTCTGAGCTAGTAGCCCAAAATAATTTCCACTTCCACGCCGACGACACACAGATTTACATTTCAAACCCAACATCCTGCTCCACCCTGACCGACTGCCTCAGTGAAATAAAAACATGGATGCAACATAACTTTCTACAACTAAACTATGACAAATCGAACATAATAATTCAGATTCAGAAAACTTTATTTGTCCCCAGCGGGGCAATTAAAAGTCACCACCAGGATAATCATCAACTCCCTGACAGAAAACACTGACAGCTTCACCCAGATCACTGACAACTCTCCACTCCTCACCTTTGAACAACACATCAACCAGACTTTCACCTCAAAAACATGGTCCACCTCCGCGAATCACTCTCCTTCCCCTCATCCATGCATCCATCACATCCTGAACTGACGACTGCAGCAGCTTTCTCTATGGTTCATCTTCAGAAGTCCTCAGTTAACTTCAGTATATCCACTACTCTGCTGCCTGCCTCGTCACCATGAACACATCACCCCTGTCCTCCGAAACCTCCACTGGCTCCCCGTCCCACAACATACCCAGTTCAGAGTCCTCCTGGTGATCCACAAAGCCCTCCATAACCAACCCATACCCCAGAGGCCTGTTCCCTCCCCCAGATGTAAACCTTCTCTCTGGCGGGACAGAGCCTTCTCTATGTCTGGAGCTCCCTACCCCAACGTATCTGTGACTGTACCAACCTCACCACGTACAAAGCACTCCTCAAGACCCACCTGTTCAGAACTGCTTTTAATACATAAAACTAACTTATTTTAATGTTTTTCTGACTTGCTCTATGATGCTCCTCTGTTTAAATGTTTGCTGATTTTAAAATGTAACTATGTAAATTGTCTTTGAGTATTTTGAAAACCGCTATACAAATAAAATATTATTATTATTGTTGTTGTTGTTATTGTTCTTGTTGTTATTATTATAAGTCAAATTAGCTGAGGCTAACGCTAACAGTGAACTCTGACAGCAGCATCTTGGAGCTTCAGCCTTCTGTCTTTCTTATTTTGCCTTTTTTCCTCTCACTGGTAATAAATCCGCTGCTTGACACTATTTTTACTTTTACCTTCTCCTTCTGTCTCTTTGTCTGTCCTTCCTCTGCAGCGAACAAGGACAGGACTGGTTCGAATGAGGGAACGCATTCCAGAGCGGTGCAGATGAATAAAAACATCAAAGAAGTGCACATAAATATATAAAAATAAGCTGAATAAGGATGAAAACTTGTGAGAACAGAGGGAGAGAGACAGTGACACAGACAAAGTGCAGCAGGGAAAAAGCAGTTATTAGATACATTACATAACATTATATCAACCATGTTTTCCTTCTGAACAAAATCTAACCTCGCTCGAAAACTTTCTAATTGCCTGATCTTAATCCGAGCAGCGTCTGTGGCCTGAACCGGAGGAATGCTGACGTAACAGGAGCTGCCGGCTGAATATTGATTCATGGAGTCAAGAGTAGAGGAGCCTCCGATTTATATCAGCTGTCTGTGGAAGCATCAGACATTCCCCGGCCCCCTCCAAAACACAGATTTGTAAAAGTGTGCAGCCTTCTGAGTTATCTCAAACTGACACCTGTCCACTTAACTGTGACGAAAAGAAGTGAAACCTGCGCCAATCTGCGCTCCTTTTTCAATCTGTTTCTGTTGCTCTGCTGTTTGGGGAATAAACGTTAGTAAAGTCTGACAAAATGCTTCCAAACAGGGCAGAGTTGAGGTTTTTGCTGGCTGTAGAGATACCTGAATATCTCTGTGCATCTGGAACATGTTGGAGACTTTCTGCAGTGTGATGAGTGTTTACCCCTTGATGCCTGAATTTATTTACAATTCAATTTAAAAAAAAAAAAAACTTTTGTGTGTTTTTGCTTTCCAGTGGATTCTAAAATAAGTGGAGATTGTAGTTTGTCTATTACACATAGAACAGATATATAATAATAACAACAGATATATAATAATTAGGTCCCACTCCGACCGGTCCTACAAGAAACCAGTGCTTGCAAAAGGTTCCGAGGTACGTATTGAATATGCACAAACCGGCATTGGGGGAATGGATACGCTATCTCGGCTGCAGTCTGAATGAAACTGGTATGATGTGAATTCGCAACAACAGGCATCAAAGGGTTAAGAACCAGACGTTGCTTGTGTTTTGTTTAAAGAAACTGTAGATTTTTTTCCGTTTTCACAGTCTGTGGTCGTGATGAATGGTGTCGGTTTGGTGATTTTTTAAAGATAAAAAGTCTTTCAAACTTGCCAGCGGGTTTGTAGGTTTAAGGAGAGCCATCATGCTAGCCTTAAGTTTGTTTTTCTTTCATTTCATTATTTAGTTGACATGTACACTGACCAGACTTAACATTATGACCTTCTGCTTAATATTGTGTTGGTCTCCTTTATGCTGCTAAAACTCCGCTGACCCAGTGGTTCATGGACTCAGGACCTCTGGGGATGTTCTGTGGATTCTGTGGGTCCTGTGGGTTGCAGGGTGGGACCTACCTAGATCAGGCTGATCCTGGACCATCCCACAGATGCTCAATAAGATCTGGATCTGGGGAGTGTGGAACCGGGGTGAACAGCTTAGCTCTGTCGTGTTCCCCAGGTTCTCCAGAGCGGGTTTTATGGTGTGTCGGGTTTATTGTCCTGCTGAGGGTGGAAACTGGCATCAAGGACTGCTGTTGCCATGGAGGGTAGGTGGGTTGTTGACGTGCTGTGTTTCGGTGGGTGGTACATGTCAAACATCCATGAATGTCAGGATTCACGGTTTCGCAGCAGAATGTTGGATTATAAAAGATGATGGATGTTCTTCACCTGTCAGTGGTCAGAATGTTGTGGCTGATCGGTGTATATATGCTGAATATTTCTTTTATATATTTGATTGAATATTTTGCCATAACCATTGGTATGGAGCCATATGCTCCTCAAAAACTAATGTCTACTATTACTCATGTTATATCAGTCAGAGTATTTATAATGTCTCAACACTCTACAGATTTAGAGATCCAGGCCAAAAAATATAATATACTGACTACTAGACACTGTAGTCAATTAATCTGTACAAAATGTCAGTAGGGATTGAAGATAAACCACAAATAAGCATAATATCTGCTAATATAAACATAGACAGCCAGCCGATCAGATGGGGAGAGGTCATCTTATCAAGGACTACATAAAGTCTTTGCACTTTAAACTTTGTTTCTTCTGCTCTGTGACAGCACATCTCTACCCCTCCGTCTTTCTACAAGTCATCATCCTTGAAATGATATTTGACTTATTCATGTAATATCAGCAGAGGACGAGTAAATCCTCCATGGAGGAAAAACATTCTCTACACAAATTGTCATTACTTGGGACTCCATCACGCATATTGAAGTAAAAAATTTTTATCCAGCAAACACCTGACGTCAAACAAATTTGAATAAAAACAATAAAAAACAGACAGATGGAGAAGTAAAGAAATTAAACCTTGAGGAAGAATAGAATAACAGCTCTCAGAGATGAAACAAGGCTGCTGAAAACATACAAGCAGACGTTGCAAATTATTTTTTTACAGTCAATTTTAGCAGCTTTTAACCTTTTTTTTTTCAAGTTAGCCTCAAAACAAAGAAAACATCTTCAATATTCTCTCTTTCCTTGTAAGATACAAAAATAAAGATCAATCCAAATAGGACTAGAGGCTATGTGAGCATTCCCTTCTGCATACATGTTCACCACAAAAACTCTCTCAAAAACTCAAAATAAAAGCACTGCAGTTGAAATAATGACTTAAAATTAGCACAATTAAGTCTAAATATGTAGTCTCATATACATATATCTTTAAATTAGTGATGTCAGTGAATTAGTGACTGAAGGAAGTGCATTTGTTTAGACACAAATAAAAGATTTAAGAATTCTCTTCTCAATAAATGGAGAAATGTGCTCGGGTTTAGCAAATACTGGTGTCATCATCTTAAAATAAGGCTATGCAGGATGTTTAGGAGTTTATCTTTTTTACATCTCACAACAATCACCTTTTACGAGATCAAGCTGTAGCTTTCTGGGCTAAACAATAAAGCTGGGATGGAAGTGTCAAAAACTGCAGTTCCTCAAATGTCCACTAGATGCTGACTCCAGACGGGACTCCATCCCTATAGACCTTCATCTCAAAAAGCTCATCTTTACAACAGAAAAAGCACATTTATACCCTGGTACGTGAACGGTTGTGGTCTCTACAGCTAATTTTTACTGTACAGTCGCTGATTTTTCATATAACTCACCTGTTAACATTGTATTAAGGCTTAAATTTATGCAGAATTAATGCTGTTTATAAAACCAGTGATGAACATAGTGAATAATAATCTACATACAAAAGACTTAAAAGTTTTTGGTAATATTTAGGAAAGCATGCTTAAACTAAGCATCCAATGCTGCTGCAGTCATCCTGAACTAAGGCTAAATACCTGGAAAACTATATAAATAGAGTTTAAAAATTGCGTACTGTGCTTAAATCAAGTAATTCTGATTAAGATTAATTTACTAAATGAATTGTATGACTTCAAGAAATGACATGTTTAATGAAAGAAATGAAGCACAGGTCTGTGGAAAACCGTGACATCCTCTTCACAGATTTAATTAAGATATGAGAAGACAAAAGAACTGATTGTGCTCAGAAAAAAATATTATTACATGGCATGAGAAATGCAGTGTCTCATAAGGAAGCAATAAGATCTATGTACAGCACATTACTGAAATAACAGAAGTAAGACTAAATAGGACTAGAACAGAACAGTAAAAAGTATGCTGGCACTTATACTGAGGTAATAAGTAACATCACACATGATGATGGCATTTTGCAGATGAAAATGAAAAAAAAATCAACAAACTATTGAGGAAAGTAATTTTGCAATTCAAATGAATGTTATTGTTCAGATCTAAGTGTCATCTAATTAGAGAGCTTGAACAACATAGAACATCTTAGCATGACAGGACATTTTAGTTAAAGTCTACACTTGGTTTTACAAACTTTCTTGACATGCTTTCTCAGAACTCTGCTGTACAGTTCTTTACTTCTCCTTAAGGATTCAGCAGCCAAAAGACCAAAGAATGCAAACACAATCTAAAGGCCAGTGTTGGTCAAGGTGAAAGTAAAAATGTCAGAACTGTGACAAGATAACAAATGTAACGGTGCTTTAGACCAACAAACACCTTGTCTGTTTATTAGAGGTTATTGGATTGTTTCTTGTGTCTCTGTTCTGTACTGTTTTTGGCTGTAGGCTGTGGTGTAAGATTGATAGAAATGATGAACAGATGAAAAAGATGAGATGTTTGAAATAAGAAATTCTGACTTTGATTAACAGTGACAAGTACAAATTGTTTGTTAAACAGATTCAAAAAAATAAAACTCAGAACCAGCAATAAAATGTCAGTAACAAGTTGTGATATATTATTAAGATAATTAAGAAAAAATTCAGATAGAATCTGACTGCTGAGAGGAAAAACAAGCACGCATTGACTTGCTTTAAGATTCTTCATCTCACTTAGATGTAGCTTTTTGCAGTACGCGTACTCCCTGTGAGACACTTCCAATGCTCCTCTTCATGTTTTATTCAACCCCCATGCAGAACTGGGATCAGTAAACATGAAGGAACCATGTGGGTAAGAACGAGATGCATTTCTACCACTCTACAAGTCTGATGTTGCCCTCGGTGGGATTGTGGAAGGATTGGAGAGCACACTGAACATCTCATTACGGCTGATGGTGATAAAATGTTTGGGGATTGCTGTAGAGGGAGATGGGGAGGATTCTATTACTGAGATGTTTTGTTTGGAAACCTTGTGTTTATTTCCTTCTTTCGAGTTAAATGGTATGTTGAGTTTTGCCAGATATGTATTCACAGTATTATTGTGGAGACTGCTACAAAGTAAACAAGTCAATATGGTTAACAAGTGTGCACTTCATTACTCAAAGACGGGAGCTCAGTTATCGATAAGTTATTGATTTTTCACTGGTTATAGGGAACTGTCCAGTTCTAAACGACAAGTTAGTTGATTATACACGAGGACAACCACATGGCAGCCATTCACATTTCTATTTTTACTAACAAAGGAGAAAACACCAAAAAAATGAAACAACACATTGGGAATTATGTACGGTATATGAGGGTGAAACACACACACACACACACACACACACACACACACACACACATATATATATATATATATATATATATATATATATATATATATATATATATATATAATATATATATATATATATATATATATATATATATATATATATATATATATATACACACATATACTGGCCACTTTATTAGGTACACCTGTTCAATGTCTTGTTAACACAAATATCTAATCAGCCAATCACATAGCTGCAACTCAATGTATTCAAGCATGTAGACGTGGTCAAGACAACCAGCTGAGGTTCAAACTGAGTATCAGAATGGGGAAGAAAGGGGATTTGAGTGACTTTGAACGTGGCATGGTTGTTGGTCTGAGTATTTCAGACACTGCTCATCTACTGGGATTTCCACACACAACCATCTCTAGGGTTTACAGAGAATGGTCCCAAAAAGAGAAACTATCCAATGAGCAGAAGTTGTGTGGACCAAAATACCTTGCTGATGTGAGAGGTCAGAGGAGAATGGGCACACTGGTTGGAGATGATAGTGTTGTGGAGGTTTCAACTCATCAGTAGTCACCATACAGTCAGGATCATTGTTTCTTGGTTTTCCTTTAATGTGCACGAGACATTCTTTTCTGCAGCAGAAGAGGCAGTCACTATGACATCCAAGATATCAGAGCAAGTGTCTGCCCAGTGAGGCAGGCTGACAAAACTTGTAGTTTCACTCAGAAAGAAACTTAGTTTCATGACCTTGAGTACTTTTCCACCTTTATCATGTGACACAGCAATGCTTCTCTGTTATCTCTAATACAACAAATTTTCACTACAATAGAAAGGCAACAGTAACTCGAATAACCGCTGGTTACACCCAATGAATGCAGAATACCATCTCTGAAGGACAACACGTCCAACCTTCAAGAAGATGTTCTACAGCAGCAGAAGACCACACCAAGTGTCCTGTCAGCTAAGAACAGGAAGCTGAGGCTACAATTCATACAGGCTCACCAAAACTGGACAATAGAAGATTGGAAAATCGTTGCCTGGTCTGATGAGTGTCCATTTCAGCTGCGACATTCAGATGGTCAGAATTTGATGTAAACAACATTAAAACATGGATCCATCCTGCCCTGTATCAACGGTTCAGGCTGCTGCTGGTTTAGTAACGGTGTAGGGGATATTGTCTTGACACGCTTTGGGCCTCTTAGTACCAACTGATCATGGTTTAAACTCCACAGCCTACCTGAGTACTGTTGCTAACCATGTCCATCCCTTTATGAGCCCAGTGGATCACCTTCTGATGATACTTCCAGCAGGATAATGCTCCATGTCACAAAGCTCAGATAATCTCAAACTGGTTTCTTGAACATGACAATGAAATTACTGCATTCCAATGACCTCCACAGTCACCAGATCTAATTTTCAATTAAATTAGACTGAAAAAATGCAACTGTTGGACCAACTTAACTGAATTGCTTTGATTGTTAGCATGCAGCTAAATTCAGTTTATTCAGATCAAATCAACAAGTGCCATTAACACCACTGGTTAACATCGTGAGATTATTCATAAATAAACATTATTGCAACTTCATTATAAGGAAAGTCAGCTTAAACATTTTGAAACTTAAGTATTCACCTGTTGGAAATGTAAAACCTGATTGTTTTATTAGACTTCTTTCCTTCTCTCTGTAATCAGACTGTAAGAAAATGGTGGTTGGGCTACAGCAGAAAAAAACCTAAGAAAGAAATGTGGAGCAGTGAACCAAATTCTTGCATTTTTGCTGAAATTCAAACACCAGTTTAAAGAGACAAATGTAATTTTAAGGTGATAAAATCCACAAAAGTAAGAGATTTATTTGAAACTACTACGTTATCTCAACTACACCTTAAAAACACTTTTTAATTTCTTTATCCACTGCTAACACTCCAGGTGAACCAGTGCTGGATCAGTTGTATTCTGGGTAATGTTAGCACAATTTTTGTTGGACAAGCAACAAGGTTCTGTGGATGTGAGTCTGACAGTCTTACAGGAATACAACAGAGTGCAGCAGGTTTTAATGAACAGAAAAGTGTAGTTTGTTGCACAGAAATGAATCATCAGGAGAGGATCCACCAGCACAACCTCATCGCTCTCCTCTGTTTTTATCTCCTCAGTCCAGCTTAGATGAGACTAAAGGGTCAGCATTCAGAGAAATCTCCATCAGAGAGGCTTGATGGATGGTTGGATGGTGTCAGAAGCTGCTGTAGATCAGAGCTGCTGGGCTGTTCCTCCTATAGATAAAATAATGAATGTGCTTAGTGGAAATCTGTCTGAAAAATCAGCTCCTTACATATTAGCATAGCTGTGTATCCGTGTGTGTGTGTGAAGGTATCAAAGAGTGTGTGTGAGCAAACACTAGTTTCCGTCAGTGTATCTGTGTGTGCTGATACCACAGAATAATAATTATCAGCATCTGCAGCCTGTTGACATCTCCATTAGGAACAGCAGGAGCTATTATGGCACATGGGCAAAACATCATGGCAGCTGTTGGGACACACTCTCCCTATTCGCTGACACCAGATCCCGTAATTAGCGAACTCCGCCGGAGACGTGCTGTCTGCAACACGCTGCAGCGCAACGCCAAACATGCAGCGGCGAGGTGAGCGTTTGGCAGGAAATTTGCTTAATTAGACTGAACGCAGGGAGAGAGGAGATGGAGTGAAGGTCAGGAGCTGGGTTCAAACCAGCATCCTCACATCTCAGCTGCCTCCCTCAGCTCCATATATTATTCAACTGCATTTGTATGTTCGCATTAAAGACTAATTCAGCTGTTTGGCTTGATGCTAAAATATTCATTGTAGCTGAGATTTTCACTTCCCCAAAGCAGAATGTCTTCTGTATGTCAATGTAAATGCAAACAGTTCATATGATGCTATGGACTAGTTACACTGCTGTGCACGCTAACATCTCCTCAAGAGCAACATTAGCGCTTCCTAAGCAACTGCAAGTCCCTGCATAAGGTGCAGAAAAGCCCTGCGTCCAGACAATAATACACAATAATATGTTGAGCTTTAGCAAATACCATCTTCCAATAGTAAGTCCCTCAGATGATTTAAACCAGACCCCAAAATAGAACATATCCATAGTTTTCCTGCTGTTTGGATTTGAAATTGTCATTATTTCCAGTGTTAATGTTGAACTGTTGTTTTTAAAGCTCTCTACACTGCTTTATTTATTTACAGTATTCATTTGTAAGAGTAAGAAATTGTCAGTTTAGACCAAATAGAGCCAAACACCCATGCAGAATCCGATCTATGGCGCTATCTGAACATTTATAATGAGTAATGGACTATACTAATATATATTTATAGTATGGGCGTACTTTATTTAATCAGTATATATGGATTTCACTTATGTAATGCAAATTTGCACATAGAATTCACCCACTTAGTTTCAGAATCAATAGAAAAAAAACTGGTATGATACATTTCTTGTGATGACACCACCACTATAAAACAAGAATTAATTAAAAGAGCATTAATTAGTCATTAATTTAGGCCTGACAGCAGTTTGTGGCCATGAATCCCTTAATTCTCATTAATTTGAAAATGTTAAAAGTCCCCTAATTTCTCTTGCACTCTCCAGGACCATGGGATTGCTGTGATGGGTGAAATACTGTAGATTGGACCACGTTGTGGACAAACTACACTGTAAACCTGACTTTTATCTGATAAAGTATGGATTCTTTTTAGGTTAATTTGTAAAGCTGGTGTATCATCATGTGGTTAAAGAAGCATTGACAGCGTAAAGGCCAATTTATTGCACACCAACTCCATGTGCCAGAAAAATGAATTGTCCTTTAAAAAAAATGTTTGTTTTGTTGAGACTGCATGAGGTGATTTCCCATCATCCACACCTTTAAATCATCATTTGAAGACTTGTACCTAAGATAGCTGCTACAAGACTTTGTACGTGCTTTGAAACGAAGGTACCTAAACACAAAGGGAAGTTCTAAAATCTCCAGGTATCTTGTGCTGTGAATACTCAGCAAACAATACAGCGCAATCCAATTAGCTGCTATTTGCAGGAGTGAAATCTGCCAGGAGACAGCATTTCATCAACATCCTATGGCGCTCTGTGTGTTTCACTGTGTTCAGGCCTGCATAGTAGAAGGGTACCAACTTACTGTAGTATGAAAAAACTACCTGCTCTGTCTGCTTTGAAAGTCCACACCGGTCATGTGGAAACCATAAATTGGCTTTTAAGTCTACATTAATCACATAAATATGAGCAGTGTTGTTAAAGAGTTATCCTTCTAGTAAGTAAGCTAGCATTAGCAGCAGCTATAACTACAAAAGCAATGCATTAAAGTAGGAACAAAGCTGTGGTTTCAGGGCTTAGTGTCTCTGATGAGCATTTCTTGACTTCTGTAAATAATCTTGTACTTTTTTCCCTTTTAATGCATTTAAGTCCAATCAAAACCATTAATAAACAGCACTGGCCTCTAAATTAACTTTTAAATAATCACAGTGAGTTTCTGTGGGTTGGAGATTAGCTGTCACTCACCTACCTTTCTATTGCCGCTAATGTTAAGGGTTTGCAGATATTTGTACTACAGAAGTTCCACATGGACAGGCCTTCACTGAACCTCGAACATCCATGACCCTGTTGCCTTTTCACCAGTTGTCCTTTGTTGAATGACTTTGTCTAGGCTCTAACCACTTTAAATCAAGAACACCCTACAAGACCAGCTATTTGGAAGATGTTCTCACCCAGCTGCCCACTCATTACACTCTGTTTCTTGTCAAAGCCTCTGAGATCTCTACATTTTCTTCCCTCAAACACACCAACTTCAACAACTGACTTCAGTTGATGCCTAATGTATCCCAACCTCATTCACATCCCATCAGTGGTTTTAATGTTGTGGCCGGGTTGTGTACCGCCTTTGTTCCTTGCTGCAGAATGATGCCAGTGAAAGAAGAAGAGCCTGCATATACTGAAAGCACTAATTTTTTTTTTACTTCAGACCTCCTGAAAGCCTCACAACAGGGGTCCTCGTAAGTTGTCAAATCGATTTGTTCATGCAGAAAATTCTGCTTTAGACGTTTGACACTAAAGACAGATACTGCTGTAATCCTGGGGATGTATGCTGCAGAAACAAGAATCAGTTTGTCACCAACACTTTGGCACATCATCTGTGATGTTTCAAATCAATCAGACAACTGTTTAGATTGAAAATGCGCACAGGCAGGTTTGCAGGCAGAAAGAACCCAAAGCTAAAGAACAAAACGCAAAGAAACATGCTTTGACCTAATATTAGTAGCAGCAGTTTTGTTGGCTGTTGTTTCCTTGTAGACTTATGGATTTTAATGAAGCTATGCAGTGTCTTAATGGTAACTGGTAATAGATAATGCCAGTAGAGAAGCTAAACCAAATGTCTGAAGGGGCTGCAACCTGACAGAATATAGAGAAAATGTTCATTTCTAGTGTCTTTTTGTGTGTAATGGCTGGAAGGTTGTTCTGTTTTTATGGCTCTTGAGAACAACCAAGTAACAATGGCACAAATAGTCCAAGCAGCAACTTCCAAGGCCGACAAAGGACATGTGAAAAACTGCAGTTTCTCAAATGTCCTGTAGATGCTGGCTCCAAAAGTGACACCCCCATGATAAAATGGCCAATTTTACAGCAGAAATAAACACATTTACAGGCTGTTGCATGAAGCAGTTTTGGTCTCTACAACTAACTTCCTGGTTCCTGATGTGAGGTCACAGAGTGTTTGTCCATTTTTAACAGTTAACGGAACATTTTAGGTCTAAATACCGTAATTTTTTTATTCGACATGAAAAACACATTTAGCCTTTTTACTCTCATCAGTACACACATCAGCAGATCTGTTTAATTTGTATGCAAACATGAGAAATCTGACATATGAGCAAAGATAAAAGGATGAACTGTGAAAATACTCATTAGACTCTTTGAAATGGGACTGAGAAGTATATTTATCAAATGTAGTATTTTAATATAATGTCTGTTCTACATAATGGATGGTTGCATTACAAATAATATACTGTAATATCAGCTCTTTGTCAGACCACAGACTCCTGAAGGTTGGTTACAGTATTTATTTTCTGCTGTATTAAATAACAGAGCGTCCTTCACAACATGCTAATGTAACAATCTATAACAAATTTCACGCTTTATTATTTCTCACGCGGGAGGAAATTTCATTTGTTAACTAAGCCACTTAAGAAACAAAACACCGTAAATGAGCCAATTTGAGGGTGCAGGAGAGACACTTCTTTATTCTGAAGTTGATTCTGACTGAGCTAAATGAGTTCTGTCTGCACTCTGGAGCTGCTTAAATGTCATTTCCTTTCAAAAACATCATTGATCAGTGGGAGATATCCATGCAGCTTTTCGGGGAGTCCGAAGTGCAAATGAAAAAAAAAGACAAAAACTCTTGTTACGCTATGATGAAGGTTTGATATCACCAGAGCTTGTCAGTATAAAGTATCATAATAGTGAACTGTTCAGTGCTGAGAGGATTCTAGACAGCAGGCTTTACTGTAAATGTGTGAATCGTTAGATCTGGTAGCAGCTGGTTAATGCAGGTCACTGGGGTGCTGCTACTGTTCAGATATTCACAGAAGAAAGGCTTCTTAAACATAAATAATTCATATTCATATATGTATTTATTTATTTGGACAGAGAGAGAGAGAGTCAATTTTCAAGTTGAATTTGACTCATTTCTGTGTGAATCTTTAGAATTCCTGTGCCAAACAAATCTGTATCTACTGAGGTTGTTTGACCTGAGGCTGCTCTCTGATTAGAGACAGATAAATTAGATTTTATCATAAACATCTCATATTAATGTGTTTTTTTAAAATGTTAGAAGGTGAAATAAGCTGTTAAGGCCATAGCAGCACATTTGCACCTTTAACCTAAAGTGGACCGACAAGAGACAGATTTTAATATCGTTGTGAATTTATAACTCCAGTTGCTGCTGCTCAGACCACAGATAAAATACTCTAAAAAATAGATAAATTAATACAAAAAATCCCATTAAAACAAACAAAACAAAACAAAAAAACACCGCAAAACTGTCAGCAAAGGAGACTGAAAACATCTGTGAAATGGTTTAGTGTCACATTGAAAAACTGCATAAAGGATGAAGAGAAAAGTCAAATCTCAGTCTAACAGTGATACTTTTAGTGGATTTAAATACAGTCAAAATTGAGGATTTTACTGTCACACTTTGTAAAAGAACATAATCATTATTTGTAAAATTATGGATTACAGTTTTGGCCTGTTTTTTCTCCAGTCAACATGTAAATGAATATATTTCTGTGATTTTATTGGGTATTATCTGTGATTTTAATTAAACTTGGATCATCTGTAAAATGGCATTAAAAAACAATTTAAATATAATTTAGAATCTTTAGATACAGTTTAAAAAAAATGCTCGCTTTTATAGTTAAACAAAAAAAAACAGACTACCTTCTGTAAAATTACAGATTTATGATGTAGATGGTGATACTAACAATTATTATCTACAATTTAACAAACTCTGTCAAATAGATCATTAAAAAAGACAGTTAATGACAAGTATTTAGGCTTTAAATAAGTCCCCGTCATACTTTGATTACATTTATTTTAAGGAGTCATTTTCCTTAATACCACAAAGTATGTACTGGTGTAGCTTGTCTGATCTGAGCATGTGCAGAGAGACAGGAACTGCATGGTTAAATAATCACATTTAAAAACCACACATTATGATGTGTCACTTTAACTGAGGACGCACAAGGAGAGTAACTGATCTGTTCCTCAGCTTCAAAGATATTTATCCAACTAATCATCACCTAATGATTTATTAATGCTGTCTACTCTCTGGTAACTCATTATCGTCTATACATGCCTCTGGTTTGTTCCTGATTTGGTCCTCAGTCTTTCAGTAACTGCTCGCATTTTGGTTCACAGTGTTGTGAAGAAACAGGCAAACTGCACGGATTAAGAATCCGTTCTGTTCCGATGAGTCCAGTGTTGCTCCTGAAGGACTTCAACGTGACACATCATCTGAAAACCTTCTGGGACAAAGATGACAGGAAGTCAGAGACTCGAGCATCAGAGGAACATGTTCCGGCCCGACGTCAACACCAGCAACAAAGAGCTTTAATGGAGGAACTTTGTTGAGTCTTTGTTTGGTGCCGTAATCAGCCGAGCGCACATGACTCGCATTATCCACACAAACACACACTCATGTATTAATGAGAGTATGACAGTGGAGCCACACAGGAACCTCAGTGTCTGTTCCAGTGTGATGAGAGCCAACAGGACTCTACTATTATATAACAACAAGTAAAGTATTCATGATGAGCCCACTCCAGACACCAGACCTACATACTGAGATCTAAGTCCTCTCACACCACTCAACTTTTCCTGCTTTTATTCTTTAGCGTGTCTTCTTCCCACCTTTGTAGTTCACTTTGTTTCAGTCTTAAACTTCAGCAGCTGAACCAGCATTCCTTCTAAGCTGTTTTGTAAATGTGAAGGAACAAAGTTACAGTTTTTCTCAGTCGCTTTGGTGCATTTCTCCAATCATTCTCGACATTTGCAAAACAGTACGTGCATTTCTCAAAACAATTCGTACAATTAGAAAAACACTATGGATTACCTGCAAAAGCCAGTCTCTTGTTCAAAATTCTTAGTTCATCTCTCAAAAGTCAATATCTGTGTCAGTGAACATGTCAGTGCCATCAGAATGACACGTCCTTGTGTCACTGTGAGGATAAGACAGTCAAATTGCTGAGTCATGCTGTCATTATAATAGTGGACTCTGGAGAGATGCTCTGATGTAAACTATGGCTAAAGTTTTTATGACAATTATTGTAAATTGTAAGTTATGCCTTAGTGTATGTGGGAGATTAATTGCAAGAGACTGGACCAGATTTACATTTACACTTTTACTGTTTGTATTGTAATTTGTTGACAGACCACATCATTGTGATACAAAAAGGAAAACAGCGCTGCATAGTACAAAGAAAAAACAAAAGTAGAAAAGTGAACACAGGACAATCTCCTTAGGAAAAACTGCACATGCAGTGCTGTAGGAATCACAGTACAGTCTTCCAACACCTCCTGACGTTCCTGTCTGTTGGGCCACAAATTCTTATCCACATCACAAGTATCTTCTCTTGTGTCTTTGAGCGACTTCAGAAAACCCTTACCCTTCACACATTCATTTCCTTTCGTTAGAGAAGGTCAAGATGTACCTGGGAGCAGTTTACCAATTCAGGACAGATTTTTTAAAAAAGTCTAATGGAAATGTATAGAAATATCTTTGACATATTATGACAACTTGTTCAACCATTTTGCATGTGAAGACTTATGCGATGAGCTAATGCCTAAATGTTGTGGGGGGTGAGACTATTCAACAGAGACCCATTATAATACATTTTGATCAACATGGCATGAGCAAATGAAAATGTAGGAAACAGCAGAGAATTGTACATAATCATTTGCATGGATGTACCAAAGCATTTGCAACTTGTTCAAAGAAATGAGAAACTTCTTTTTTGATGTGCACAAGTGACAAAGTTATGTGAAGATTGAATGAGTAGTTTTGAGAATTTCAATTCTGATCTGAGGAATGTACCAAAGCGACTGAGAAAAACTGTAAAATAAAACTCTTCATTCTTGAGTTTCTGTAATCATCAGGTGTTCCGAGTCTTTCAGCATCATAAACCCTCCTCCAGGTGACGAGGCTCACCAGACCCAGCTTGTGTCCAGACAGCTAGCTACTGTGACTCCATGGCTCTCTTCTCTTGAGCCATCTTGAGGCTTTTTCTTCAGTGGTTTTGCAGATGGCTCTCCTCTTCTTCTCTCCCTTCAGCTCCAACAGCACAACCTGCTTGGTGGATTCAGACACGAGGACAATGTCTGGTCTCAGAGTGGTAGCTGCAATGTGGTTGAGGAACTTACGCTGCTGCTCCAGGTGCACCAACAGCTGCCAGTCCTCTGCAGAAGTTAGGATGCCTGATGTTCTACTGGCAGGTTGTAGTTGCTCCCCAGCTCTGACAAAGGCGATGGTCTGCTTGGAGGGTCTGTGCCGCCCTGCCCACTCCTCAGCGATGGTCTTCAGGACCTGATCGTGCCTCCATCAGTACCATCTAACTGGTGTCTTGAAATTCTCCTTTTACATCTGAGAGCTGCTCTGAGGACTTAATGACTTGATGTGATTTTTACATTCTCAGAGTATGAAGAGAGAGATGCTATCATTGTTGAATGAAGGACTCTCAGAGTTATTTCCCACTCATCTCCCATCATGTAAACAAGGAAACATGAGTTGCTGACCTCATAAAAGGTCTGATTCAATCGGTCGTACATTCAGCTGCTAGTCGTGTGTCTTGTTTACGGCCTGCTCTGAAGAAAGTCGTCGGTTCGGCAGCACATCAGCGTTGACTCTCAGCTGATTGTCACAACTTCATCACCAAATCAATACACGGATTACCAGACCTGAGCTGTTCATTTCCTGCAGCGGCAGCACTTTAGAGGTGGCAACTGCATTCAGGCTCAGAGCCAAAACAACATCAGCTTGACATACTTCATCAAAGTTTAGCTCTGTGGCCCTTGAAATAACTTTCTGTCCTGGACCAAAAACACTAGACCCAAAGAAAAAAAATGATCACAGCCTTTATAGGCTAAGCATATTCTTATCAATAACACCTTTGGGATGTAGCTGCAAGGTCAAACTTCATAAAAATCGATTTTGTCTACACTTGTAAATCTTGCAAGAGAGCACACGGATGAAAGAGGAAGTGATGGTGAGCCGGTCACTTGGTTATGTTCTGGTGCTGATGTAAAGGCAACAGAACTCAGGCTGTCACATCAAGGTGCCATTTGTTTGGAATACAGCTGTGAATGTGATCTGTCTTGGTGCAAATGTAGGCAGGAAGTGCTGCCTTCATGATTCTTACAGAGAGCTTTTGGTGTGTGTTTGTTGTTACTCAGCATATTCTGTTTCTTCAGTGTTGCTTTGGTGCATCTTGAAAAATTCATGGTTTTCCTTTAAAAATGCACATAAACAAACATGAGGTCAATTTGTCAGGAAGAGGAAGTTCCAGCCATTGCTATCATTTGCTTGTTTTAACAAAAGAGAGGTGTTGTTGAGTGTTATCTGTACTTCATCTATATATATTATACTGTATATTACTTGTAAAGACCATGTATATCATAGCAGTCTTGAGTTTGAATTGGCTCCTATTACTCCTAGTTTTCTATCATGGAATCACTGAGCCATCTTTGTCACAACAAAACAATTATGCATGTTGGTTCTGTCATAAATCGATAATAGGTCTTCTGGATATATAACAAATCTGTGGGTTAAACATATACATACAACAATTCTAATATTTAGTTTAATGTGTTTTGTCCATTTTCATCTTAATTAGGCATTTTCAGTAGCCACTGACAAACTTCTGGATGTATCTTTGATCATCTTCTTGACAGGATTGGTGTAGTTCAACTAAATTTGTTGTCTTTCTGACAGATTTGTTTCTTCACCAGTCCACGGGTTCTTGATGGGGTTTAAGTCAGGACTTTGAGGAGACCAGCCTTAAACCTTAATTCTGCCTAAATGAACCATTTCTTTACCACTTCTGATGTGTTTCTGGTGTGTTTGGGATCATTGTCTTGTTACAATGTCAAACTGTATCCAAGATCCAACCTTCTGGTTGATGGTTTTAAGTCTCTCTGAATAATGAAGGAGACAATCCTCCTTCATTATTCAGTTTACTTTGTATAAAGCTCCAGTTCCACTGATAGCAGAGCAGTCCCAGAGCATAATACTGCCACCACCATGCCTGATGGAAGGTTTTGTGTTCTTAGGGTAAAATGACTCACCTTTTGTTAAATGACTACATTTCTGGTCATTGTGGCCAAATAGCTTAAAACCACAGAACTTTCCTCCAGATGGCTTTTCTTTGTTCATATGATCAGCAGCAACCTTCAGCTGAGCCTTCAGGTGCTGCTGGAAGGGCTTCCTTCTTGCACGACAGCCTCTTAGCCCACTGTGATGTAAAACACACTTGACTGTGGACAATGACAGCTGTGTTCCAGCAGCTTCTAATTCTTTGCAGATCTGACCAATCACAGTTTAACTCTAATGAATGGTGAAGCCCATTGGATTGTCACTGAGATGTCAAGTCACAAGAGAGTGCAGTGCTCCGGCAAGACTGTTCATTCCTCAATTTGTGTATTCAGAAATCACAGCAACATAGAATCTCGCCATTTATTGTAGATTGACCCACAAACTAACTAAATAAATAAAAAATGACCTTGCGTGAGCACAGGCATGTGTTGTGCATGCATAGGTTATGTAGCAAAGATACCGAATTGCATGACCGAAATATGTAGTGGGCCGAGTGAATTGTTGCAGGTAACTGACACAGCGTTCACTTGTCATGGTTACAGTGACGCCGTGGTGGCCACTATATCTCGCAATGGAAAATCTTCAACAAATCCATGGATCCAGACTACAAGCTGCATCACTGCCAAAATCTAATGAGATGGTTCTTGTGTCATTTTTGACCCTTCCTGAAAATTTCATCCAAATCCGTTAGTCCGTTTTTGAGCAATGTTGCTAACAGACAGACAGACAGAAACCACAATGCCTCCTTCTATGTTGAGAATTATAATAAACAGTAAACTGGTGGATATTTCTGTTTTAAAATAAATTACATTTAGACTGAACTCTTTAAAAATCCATTAATAATATTTGTATAAAATTGTCCTGAGTTGTGATGCCACTGCGTCTTGGATGTTCAGATGTTGAATGTAGAGCATCCAGGAGCATCCAGCTGTTTTGGGTGTCCAGCATTTCTTTTGAATGCAGACTGGATCAGAGAGGTCATCTTCTCTTGTTAGAAAGTGTGATGCAGTTGAACAATCATCTTCTCGCTTCCCAAAGGGACTTCTAACTTTGTGCCTGAACTTTACTTGTAAAATAGCCGTTTAAAATATGTGAACACAGACACAGAACAGAATGGTGGTCATGCACGTTTTCTACAGAGGAAACCCAAATTAATAATCTATGCAGAGAAAATGCATGACGATGTATTATATGTATACAGATGACTAAAGTGTGCATAAGATTTAACTTTCTGACTGTAGTTCCAAAATGGAAGAGGTAATCTGCAGCATCTAGCAGTTCATGTAGCCTACAGAAAATCTTGATCATTTGTCGCTGATGTTTTATTCACTTAGGTTTCCAATCTGTGCAGTGTGTTGTAGCACCCTCAGCCAGTTCCCCAAGGTTGCAAGTTTTGTCAGTGTTTAACAAGGCTTTAATTGATATGTTTTCATTAAGATTTATTCATGTCACAAAATATTTTGCATCTTTAGAGAGTAAACTGGAAAAGTACAATCTCAGACAGGATCAGTGCTCTTGAGCTGCTTCAGTTATCTGTCCACTCTGGTCTAAAAACTGCAGAGATGTTGTGATGCAGCATCAGATTAGTCCAGTCAGCTGCAGCATCCATTTACTAACTGATGTTCAATAAAGAGGTGTGTCTGTCTGGCGTCTGACTTCAAGAAACAGTGCTCTTCAGAGCAGAAATAAAAGTATTAGAGTGTCCTGCATGGTTGCAGACAGAACAGATAATCAGGTCATGCAGGGGTTGTCAGACAGGGATGTACTCTTGCTTTGCATTTTCTAACGTTTGCTAATATGTACAAATGATCAAAAACAGGATACCTCACCCCTGCATGGCTGAAAATATACTCTCATTTGTTAAACAGAACCAAAGCATCGGCGGGCAGGACAAGCATGTGTTTTTTGGGGCCGTTTTTGGAGTAACTCTTGGAATTGGTCACATTATTGTAATGTATTCATTCCAGACCTGCAGATGTAGCAAGCAGCTTTAGTCTCCACATTATCTCAGTTATCTCCTGAGTGCTTCTTTATGACCCAATCCTTCTCTGCTTTGTGTGCACATGTCACAACTAAAACATATAAGGACCACTCATCGTACACAAACTATAGATTTCTATGCAGTTTTCAAGCTTCTAAAATTATATTTCCGACACTTTTCATGACATTTGCAGAATACCTTCATCGAGCATAGAATAGAATAGAATAGAATAGAATAGAATAGAATAGAATAGAATAGAATAGAATAGAATAGAATAGAATAGAATAGAATAGAATAGCCACTTTATTGTCAGCCAGAACACACACTAGTTGGTGCGCATCATGAAAACTTGATGCAGAAAGCTCGCAATCGGACTGATAAAAAATAGTCTAAATAAAAAGAATTATATATATATAGAGAGAGAGAGCTAGAGATAGCCTTTAGAGGGCAGAGGAAACAAGCAAATAGACGCAAAAGTTAAGCACAGCCTTTATGTTACTTAGATATTAGTGAGAAGATGGAAGCTTACTTTGTGGTTTTAAAAGCTCTCCTTTAAACCCACGTTCGATACCGCTGATAATTTCCAGCCGAACTCAAAATTTCTTTTAAAGCATTAGATAGAAAGCAGCGAATAATAGTCTCTTAGAAATGTAGGTTGTGGTTCAGGGAAAGTCAGCGTATGAAAACTGCAAACCTTTGAGTTCCGAATGACTTCAGCAGCTACTGCAAATGTGCTCCGTACAACTCTTGCTGAATTTGTCAGCGGCTTTTGGCCGTGTTGTAGTATTTAAACTGAGCATCTGAAATATCTGACAGTCCTTCAAATGTCCATTTGAGGCTCGGTCCAAAAGCGAGTCAATCCCAATAGACCGCCGTGTTAATGTAAATAATCCAACTTTAAAGCGGAAATAAACATGTTTACAGCCTGATACAAAAAACTGTTGGTCTCCACAGCTAACTTCCTGGTTCCTGATGTGAGGTCACAGAAGGTGCGTCTATTTTAATCTACCATTAATGGAACAATCCTGGGTCTAAATGCTGTTTTTTAGTCTCTTTTGCTTTCATACTGATGTGGCAGGAAAGTGATGCAGCTCTCAACAGCAAATATGTGTATATACATGCGTGGACAAAGTTGTTGGTACCCCTCAGTTAATGAAAGAAGAACCCACCAATGGTCACAGTGTTATGGTCCCTGTCCTTCTCCGTCCTTCTCCCTTCTGTCTCCCTCCTTGTTCCTGTCTGTCATCCATCTCTCCCTATTCTCACTCTCTCTGGTCTCTCTCCCTCTCTCGTCCCATGTCACCTCTCTCTCCTTGTCTGGTACCTCTGGCTCCCTCTGTCTGCACCCGCTGGTCTCTGTCTTTCTGTCTGTCTCACCCTCACTCACCTGCCTGCACTCCTGATTACAGTTATGTCAATCACCTGCACTGATCAGCCCATTTACCTCACCTGTCTGCAATTACACCTCCACTGTATAAACCCAGCTCCTTCACTCACTCTGTGTCAGATCATAGATTCACATCCCCACTGAGATTCTGCTTCCCCACTTTTGGACTGCGTTTCCCTCCCTGGATTTCCCCTCATGGACTCTGATCTTCTCCCAGATTCTCACCAGCCCTGCTTCTGTCTCCAGCCTGTTTATTCCTGTCTCGTCTCTGTCTGCCCCTGGATTCCCTAAAGCCTGTCTTCCCCCTCTGTTGTCAGTTCCCCCCATCTTGTGAGTTCCCCTCCTTAGCTAAGTTTTTTATTACTCAGTTTAGTTTTGCAGACTTTCGTTTTTGTATTCACAGTGTTGGTTTGTAGAGTTTTGAGTAGTTTGGTTTAGTTCTGTCCCCCAGTTCAGTTCTCCATTTATGTATTGGTTTAGTTACCCGGTTTAATAAAACCCTTTCCTTTATTCACTTGTCTGCCAGTTTCTGTGTCTGCGCTTGGGTTCTCCAGCTCCCCCCCGTAACAGTCGGAAATAATTTGAATCTGACAAAAGTAATAATAAAAATTCTATTAATATTAACCAGTGAAAATCAGACATTGCTTTTGAACTGTGGTTCAATAGAATTATTTTAAAAAATAAACTCATGAAACAGGCCTGGACAAAAATGATGGTACCCCTAGAAAAGACTGAAAATAATGTGACCATAGGGACATGTTCAATCAAGGTGTGTCCTCTAATTAGCATCACAGGTGTCTACAAACTTGTAATCAGTCAGTCGGCCTATTTATAGGGTTACAGTAGTCACTGTGCTGTTTGGTGACATGGTGTGTACCACACTAAACATGGACCAGAGGAAGCCAAGGAGAGAGTTATCACTTCATCACTCCATCACTTATTACCATCAACATCCAGGTCACATTAATGGATTAATGATGCTACTAAGAATTATTGTTTTCCACAGTGGGACGAAGCAGAAATAAAAATGTCAGAAAAGTGTTCTAGCTGGCACTGTTGTTCCATCAGTGTTTCACCAGCGGGATCATGAAAAGGGTATTAAATTTTAATTCTACGTGGTATAAAAAGGGATTTTTTCAAAACATGATATTTAATTTGGTGAAACCCACACAAGCACCAGTTTACATACTTATTACTAATATTACTGCCAAAACAAAATAACGAGCGTTTTCCCAGTGTCATGCCTGAACAGCCTCACTAAACTCACCGTCCCCTCGCTAAAGTTTGATGAATGTTTTGATTCAATAAATATCTTGGATTTGTAAATGTCTCATTAAAAGAAACGATGCCCTTTTCTTCCCCAAAGCAATAAACGTGCAGCATTAAAGCCCTGCTGCTCTGAAACAGAATCACTCATTAAGATGGGAATCTTCTACTCTCAGTCGAAATTAAAACCTCGTTGCTGGGATCAAACACCATCAAATACAAACAGGAAGAGAAGTAAACTGAAATTCATGAATTAGGTTAGTTATATAGTACATGTACATTACACTGTGTGTAATTAAAGGGAGGTGAATTCTGAGCAACACGACTGTGAATCAGGTACAGTAGTTAAAAAAACAGTGCTCTGGCGGATGTGGTTTGGAGCAGATTCTTCATACAGTCATACGTCAGTGACAATAAATGTTCGTAGGAATGCATTGTAATCCTTTCTGTTTAACAAATCCTATAATTAAGGGCGTAAGTCATGGTAATGGTCTTTGTAGATGGAAATCCGATGAAATGGCGTCCTGTACTTGTAATCAATAACACGCAGCTTATCAGTGTTCACAGGAAGCTGGAAACAACACCTGCTTTCACTGATAACAGCAGAGTAGAAGTGATAGATGGATCCTGAGCAACAAGAACATGTGTCTGCACTGTAGAAAGTGTAATATGTAGGTCATTTATAACTCAGTCTACATACTATAGTTTACACACCTCTGTAGGAACCTCATGTTCATTCTGGATGTACCTTTTGTGATGTAATACCTGGAATATTTGCTGGGGATACAGCGGCCATGCAGCTTTTATGTGGAAGGTTACGTAGAAAGTTTTCTCTTTGATTGTATAAAGGTGCCAATAAAATGACTTACAGCCCTTTACCTGCAAAATGGTTTTGTAATGTGTATAAAATGTAATGGAAAACTGATCAGTGAAAGCTTAGTTAAACCACTGAAGTTTATTTATTTGACCTTTATTTTACCAGGTAAACATGCTTGAAGACCAGTTGTCATTTGCAAACATGACCTGATCATATAAGTAAAAAGCATGGGAACATATACATGTGAGTAAAAAAAAAAATGTGCATGAGGTGTAGGACACTGTGTCTATATATATATGCATGTAAGTAAAGTCTAAAGTGATCAGCAGGAGCAACAGTCAACTAGAATCTGTTGGAAGGTGGTGAGTGGAGTCAGAAGTGAAGGTTTGAGGGTGTTTTGTCAGGAGTTCCAGTCATTAGCTGCTGCAAAGAGAAAGGAGCTACAGCCAAAATTAGTAGAAGTACTGGGGATGATGAGCTTGATGTATTCAGTAGACCTAGAGCGATATGAATTATGGGCGAGGTGAAGAAGAGAGGACAGGTAGGGAGGAGTCTTCCCCATAATGGACTCACCTGCAGTATTCTGCACAGATTAGAAACCCAAGCACTAATTATTTGTAAAATAGTTCTTTCTGCCTTTAAATGTCTTGGATGCAAGTCTAAACCATAGTTTCCTGTGGAATGATGATGATGAAGATCTACACAGTTCAACAAGTACAACTCTGCTCAAACTCTGTAACACTGTAGAAGAACAATACAGGTTGACAAGGCTGGTTCTCTAGCTCCAAATCTAAAAAAAATACCTCAAGTCTGAATCTGTTTTGGAGATTGTTTTAACCTCCTAGGACCTGGCATCCATAAATGTGGACTTTTTTTCTTTTTCAAAAAAACCATACTGTTCATAATACCAATGTAAACATAATCATATATTATCCGATTCTTATATGTATTGGTTACTCCTTATCCCAAGTTAATAGAAGAAATCTAAAATGCAGCCCAACCATTTTGTTATTTTTTTTTAAACACCAGAGAAGGAAAATTTCTCCACTTTGCAGGTCAGAATTATTAGGGAGAACTGGAAGCTGCCATCAAAGCTGTGATCTGATTCATTCCTATGAAGCCTGGTCACTTTTGCAGGTTTTTTTTCAGGTGCTGTTAGATCCATAGACTCTGTTCATTGGCGTCCCTCTCTAGGTAAACGTCCGAGACTTTTCTCTGGCCAGACTGTCGTACTTTCTCTTGGCTCCCTGCACACATGAACAGGATCAAATGAAATAATCATACAACTCTTAAACTTTAATCATGCAGCTCTTAGACTTTCCAAATGCTCTTGTAATGAACAGACCGAGTACAGGCAACAGAGACATCGACTGAAAAAGAGAAAATCAGGTTTTAGTTCCAGGTTCCAGTTTTCTATCCCACATTCCAGAGATAGAAATGTAAAAATCTGAATTATAAATTGATCTGATGAGCAAATGCACAATAAAAACGGTCCTAAATTAAATGAAATTAGCTTTTCTGAAAAGAAAAATATTCCTGTTCAATATCAAACCTTGAACTGCTCATCACTGGTACTTGATTATATGTGTAGCTGGAAGGTCCAAGTGAGATCATGGCACCTAATGTCCCACAGCACATTGGTTTGGAGCATTTTTATTCATTCATTCATGCTAAGTAACATTAGCATGAAATTCATTCTGTTTGTTCTGCCCAGGAGCCTCATTTTCTCTGGAAGCTCTCTGGAGTTATCAGCTAATTCTGCAAACCATCTTCTCCTTCCTCTTATTCTAATAATGAATATTTCCCACTCATTACTTTTCTGATGTGTGCTCTTTGAGGCTCTTTCCATCACTTAAATGTCCTTCCAGTCCATGTCTGCATTTCACTGCTACAGCCTCTGTTGGCCGTGTGGTTTTCTTGTGGTGGTACTTCTTTTTTTATTGACTATCTTTATTGGAAGCAATTTCACTGACATCAACATGACATATGACGCGGCATGGCAGAGGCGACTTCCAGAATATCTTTTTTTCCCACAATTTTTTCTCTATTTTTCGCTATAAATTCTGAATTAAACCAAATTTCTGCAAAACATAAAAAAGGAATGTCCACTCCACCCTGTTGAAGGCCTTCTCTGCGTCTAGTGAGAAAATCCGTTCCGGAATGTTCGAGCTAGGAGCACTGATCATATTTAGGAGCCTCCTTGTATTATGAAATGAGTGCCTTCCAAGCATGAAACCTGTTTGATCAGTTGATATTATACTTGATAGGACCCGCTGTAGGCGTTGGGCTAGGATCTTTGACAGGATCTTTGGGTCGATATTTGAAAGAGAGATGGGCCTATAGCTACCGCAAATAAGAGGGTCTTTATCACTCTTAAGCAGGAGAGAAATGGAAGCCTCCAACAGGGTGGGAGGGAGGTGGCCCCTAGCAAAGGATTCATTATACATTTTTTGGAGAGCTGGTGTAATGATGACTGAGAACAGCTTAAAAAACTCCACAGTGAACCCATCAGGGCCTGGAGTTTTACCATTTTTAAGTGACATAATTGCCTCTTGTACTTCTTCGGTAGAAATTACACCAAATCTTCGTTTATTTTAGGAAAAACAATCGTATCTAAAGGGTTATCTCCATCCCAGACAGGAGTAAAGATGAGAGTAGAAAGAATAAAATATCATTAATCTCAATAGGATCTGAGGTAGCTTCTCCTGATGCAGGTTTGATCTTGGGGATGAATCTGGATACTGTGGCTGTATGCGCCTGATGTGCTATAAATCTTCCCACTTTATCCCCAGACTCAAAGAAATGTTATTTAGCAAGAAATAGCTGCTTCTGTGTTTTACTTGTAGATAACAAATCAAATCTGGACTGAAGGTGGAGGCGTTCTTTATAAAGAGCAGGGGTTGGAGTTGAAGCATACAAATTGTCAATTCTAAATATGTCCTTGGTGAGAGCCTCCAACTCGACCCTTTCTAGCTTCTTTAGGGTTGAAACATATGAAATCATTTGCCCGCACATAAACGCCTTGAAAGTTTCCCATAGAGTGTATCTAGAAATATCTGGAGAATCATTAGTGTCAAAGAACAAGGAGATCTGCGTATGAAGGAAGTCTTTAACGGAAGCTTGGGCTAGCAAGTTAGAGTAAAGTCTCTATGGTCTACAGGGGGAACACGCCTGGGAAGGCTAATATCAACAGATACAGGGGTGTGGTCTGAAATAACAATGCTATGGTACTGATATAAGTGGGCCTCTGATAAAAAATAATTATCCATGAGCAAAAAAATCTATCCGCGAATCTGAATGATGAACGTGCGAAAAAAATGACAAAGCTTTGTCTGAATGAGATTTAGCTCTCCATGGGTCAAATAAACCTAAATTGATCCTAAATGTGTCTAGGACCTTAGCTGACCTAGACAGCACCTGGGGATTAGAGGAGGACCTGTCCAAGGAGGGATTCTGAATTAAATTGAAGTCGCCGCCAATAATTAAGTAGTGATCGTCAACTTTAGGAAGAGAGGAGAAGAAATTTGTGATGAATTTATCGTCATCCTACGTAGGTGCATAAGCACATGCCATGACAACAGGCAAGCCACAAAGTCTGCCAGAAATAATCACAAATTGGCCATTAGGGTCTTCAATGGAGTTTGACAACTCAAACGGAACACTCTTATGTGTGAAGATAGCTGTGCCTCTTGCCCTTACCGGGAATTTAGAGTGAAACACATGCTCTATCCAGGGTTGCTTAATACGGTTAACCTCTGAGGAGCAGAGGTGAGTTTACTGCAGAAAGAAAATATCACCCTTGAGTTACTTGAAATGGGTCATAACCTTGCTACGTTTAATGGGGTGGTTGGCACCCTTCACGTTCCAAGAAATAAAGCGAGTTGTCATATCATAGAGAGACAAGGAGCGATACCTCTCCCAGGCCTGACGTGACTCCTGAGCCAAAGAAAAAGGGGGGACAAACAAAAACGAAACACATAATAAGAACAACAAATATACAGAACAAAAAAAAAACTCAATCCATCCCTCCACATCTCTCCTATTCACCTTCCCCTTATACAAACCAAACATGTCCACATCTTCAATCCCAACAGGATAACGCTTTCTGCTTCCATAAACTTTTCTTGATCAAGAGGTCAACCAGATGAACAATGCAAAGACTTACACCATGCTTTTTTAAAGAACAATGTATGATGACAGAAAATGAACAGTAGTCTCAACATTTTACTAAGGCAAACCGGCCAGTAGCAATTTCGCCTCAGTATTCACCCCGAACAGAGAGACCGGCCCACATAACAAACTCTGCCGCTGGATAGTGCATGGCACAGAAAGAGAGAGAGAAAAAAAAAAAGGTTAGAGGGGAATGAATAATTAGACAAAGTGCCTTGATGTAAGACAGATATGAGTACATCAAAGGCACATCAACCAAACCAAGGATTCCTTGAAGCCAATGTAACATGTTTACCATCATAATCAGGAAAAAAAAAACGGAGAAAGGAAAGAAAATGGTTATAGCATCACATATGGCATCCAAATAACACAATCGGAAGTAAACAAAGTCCCCAATGATACAGAGCAAAATACTTAAATCTGTGCATGCGCTCTTGGAGTAAGATCAGGGTAAACACTGCTCACACGCCTACCCGTTTCCATGGTTACCATGACCTCCTTGAAGAAGTCTGCAAAACAGCTCGTCCGCAGGGCAGCATACAGTGTCAAGGGGACATAGCCTCATCCAAACTAATGTGGCAGAAAAAGCATAGGGTGAGGCGACAACGGGAACTACTACAGCAGCCTACTACGCCTCACTCTTTGTCCCTCACTTGCTCTTTGTAAAAAGCATACGCGTACTCCGGAGTTTCAAAAGTGAAAGTTTCATCCTCATATGAAACTTGCAGGCGGGCAGGGAAGAGAGGTTTGAACTTCACTCCCTTTTGGCAGAGGACTAGCTTGATTTTGTTAAAAGCAGCTCGTTTCTTTGCAGCAATGGCACTAACATCAGGGTACACTTGCAGCGTTGATTCGCAGTGTTTAAGCCCGTGTTGCCTGGCTCAGTGAAGCGCCTTCTACCTCTCCTGAAAACGATGAAAGCATATCACAAAAGGCCTGGGTCTACCTCACGGTCCAGGTTTAGCGGCTGGGGAGCGATGAGCTCTCTCGAGCTCCGGGGGTTTGGAGAGGACGTCGGGGCTGAGGTTTTCCATCAGCAGATCAGATATGAACTCGACTGGGTCTCGGCCTTTTTCACTGCCCTCAGGAATGTTAATTATCCGGAGGTTGACTCTATGGGACCTGTTTTCAAGATAGTCGAGGCAGTCATGAAGAGACTTGTTCTGGGCTTGCAGAATCTTCGCTGTTTTTTCTGTGCTTGTTATGCGCTCAAAGTTATCCCTGGCCAGTGTTTCTGCAGCAGCCAGGCGGCCATTAAAATTATTCACCGTTTCGCGAAGTGCATCCACCGAGGTCTGCAGTGGTTTAACAGACTCCTGGATTAATACCGACATGTCTTCCGGAGCGAAGCCTGTTGCTTCTCCAGTTCTGAAATTAGCTGGGTCGTTGATGAACGTTGGACGAGTCATTGTTGAGACCAGGAATGTTGCTAGCATCTGAGGTCCCGGCTGCCAACCACATGCCTAGCAGAGGATGTAACATGAACCAAACCAACAACACCTGCTCTATGTTCCTCCCTTTGCCCTAGCAAAGCTAAGAATGATGCTTGGAAATCTAGTCTGCTGCCATCGAATGGAAACGAGTTTATGTGTGGACTCTGTTGAGCAGACCTCATTTGTTCCACTCATGCATGTATGTGAATCTACTTTAATTGTAGCTTAATAATGGCATTTAAACCATCTATCGATATCAATAGTTTTACTTGAGTTGGATTTAACTGCTCTTTTCCTGGTTTGCTGTTTTATGTTTCCTTGATACAACAGAGGGCGGCTGAATGAGATTCAGGTCTCAAACCAGTATTTATCTTTTGACTTCCATGGCTCTTCAACCAACTTTGACTGTCCTTACCTGAGGGAACAATTATGAACAAACTATGTACTCCTGAACGAAGCCAGGCTGTAGTACAGTGTATCAATGGGAGGAGTGCTGGTTTCAGACACACACGCTAATTGGTAGCACTGCTGGAACCAGACTGTACCAGCCAACAGTGAACCTTAGAGCAAAACATCTGGAGAAAGGTCAGGCAACACATCAGTTTCCATAGCAATGTTCACAAAATGAAGGCCATATTTAGTAACATATTACACAGAACGGTTCTGACGTTATTTAAAAGAGTAATAATAAGTGGTAATGGGGTGTTTTTGTTCCTCAGCAGAAGGAAGCTGGTCTTCTGTCTTGGTTCTTGAAGAGATTTCACCTCACATGCAAGAGGATTGTCACTAGTATCCACCGGCTAACATTCCTACCCTAAAGTTAAGCATTCCTTAACTAGCCATTAAAATTCTCAGTTGCATTATTTGCATTCCAAGAGTGTTGCAAACACAGGAAGATACTGGCAGTTATGTGGCGACCAGAACTCATGAAGTCTCAATGAAATTTGCACATTGATGCGTAGCAGCAAGAGGCAAAACAACAGTCGGTGAAGTGAAGCAGGCGAATAACGAGCTAAGCTAATCTCAGCTTTAATGTGACATGACTGAGGTGATGAAGATGCACTGTGAGTTTCACTCACTGGAAATCATGAAAGGGAAGCGACGTTAATGTCAGTGCAAAGCAAAGCAAACCAACACACAAGACCATCCACAACTTTGGTTCCTACCGCTGCTTAAACTGCTGCCTCCTGCCCTCACAGCTCATGTATCACATCTCATTTAAGGAAGGATTTAATGTATCAACTGCATGATGTGTGAGCTAAAACATTATATGTAGGTGAATTGTTGAAGTATAGAGTAGCCAGTAGTAAATACAACAACAACGCAACATGGTAGGCAACCTAAACAACCACAGTCTGGAAGGTCCACCAGCAACCAGCTGTCAGCAACAAGTAAATCATTTTATATGTAGATGATGAACATGAGGACCCTCAAGGAACACTTATTTAAATGTGCTATAATGTTTTACCTGCATGTGAGGCATGTTGTAGGAGGTGGTGTTTCTGTCTAAAACTTTCAAACCACATAAACTCTGCAGGCTTTGTTGAAATGCATTGACTTTTCCTCTTAGCAGCTTTCAGCAATAAGAAACCAAGACGAGCTGCTTTAACTAAATTCAGATCATTAAAAAAGAATCATGAGCCAGTGATAAAGTGTTTTTCTGCATTTTAATTTTGCACAGAGGTGTGTTTCCTGCCCTATCTGTCTGTGATATGAGTTTGCACTTCACTCCACATTAAACGGTGTTTCACTCTTTCTCGTCATAAATCTGCTTTTATCTGTGAGGAAAATGATGCACATTCTGTATTTTATGTCACAACGCTAACCCACCAAATCTGGCAGTGATTCTACCACCACAGAGACTTACTGGTACCAGTTTACAGTAGAGCCCTGAAGTGGAACATTTCATTTTAACACCATTTTCTCACACATTTGTTATAAGTCAACTCAAACCAATGCAAATATAAGTCATAGCTCTGCTTTTCACACTGGGCCTTCCTATGACTCTATTCAGTTATTTCCATCTCACACATATATAAGTAGTGTACTAGAGGCCATCGCAGTGATTTAAAAACAAGGAAATGGATCCTTGTAAAAATAAAAATTCCTTCATGTAGTCATAAAATGTCAAACCAAATGTACGCTTGTCTCTCCAGATATTCCCATTTCACATGTCACTCTATTTGTACGAATAATTAAATAATGAACACAGTGATGGAGTGTGATCATGGGGAGGTGATGATTTGAATAACAGCATGTGTGTTCTCAGTTATTAAATGAAAACCTTCCTCTCATCTTTCACAGCACCTTGTGTGTTGTATGGGCACATTAAACAGTAATTAGCACATTCATGTGTAAATGTGGTAATGAAGCCACGTTAAATATGCTCTGCTTAGCAGTTTAACATAAAGAAAAAGCATTTCACTATGGAAGGAGCTTCCTGCTCATGGGAACCTGTGTGTTAACTGTGGATCCTCAGAGCAGCCTGAGGTTCACTGTTGGCTGTGGCTGTATGAGCTCTTTGCAAAAGCAAAAAGCAATTAAAACATGCCACTTGTACTAAGCCTCACACTTTGTCAAGTCGTTCTGTTAATGGTGGCCATATTTCTTACACAAACACACAGGGTTCTGCTGTTAATATAACTTAGTAGCATAAAGATCTTGGTGAAAAATGAGTTCCTCCATCCCTGCAGGTCCATGAACTGGGACCAGGTGATATGTTATTAAAACACAGCTCCCCACCATTTTTAAAACTTTGTTGGGCTTCAGCCTACCTACATTATCAAATAGCCAACTACAAAAGCACTCAGAGAGCTCAGTCCTCCTCCAAGGCTACTCAGGTGTTGCATCATTTCCAATGGATGAAATCTTGAAAAAAAATGTGGCAGAAATCACGGCAACATAGAATGTATCCATTTAATAAAGATGTACTCGCAAACAACATGACCTTGCGCTCAGCACAGGTGTGTGTTATGCATGTGTTATGTACGAATACCGAATCACGTGACCTAAATATGTAGCGGGCGGCGGGAATTGATGGGGCTCAGAAACACCCCCACAATTTAATCAATTATTCCTTGGATCATTTTCAACGGATAAGTCCTGATAAGTCCTCAGTGGTGGATTTGTAGTAGGATCACAGTCATATGATCGTCAGCAGGCAGCTGACGTAGTGTTCACTTGTTGTCATACAGAGTGATACAGAAATCTTTAACAAATCCGTGGATCCAGACTACAAGCCACATCACTGCCAACATCTAATCAGGTGGTCCTTGTGTCATTTCTGACCTTCCCTTAGAATTTCATCCAAATCTGTTAGGCTGTTCTTGAGTAATGTTGCTAACAGACAGACGGACAGACAGACAAACCAGCGCCAATCATCACATTGTTCCTTGGCAGAGTAAATATACGCTGATTAGAAACATATTTGTAATATGCTTCAGCAAACTTGAGAATCCTCTTCAGTTGTATAGGAAGGTAAATTAGCGGTGAGTTGATTGGATTTGGGGGCACCATCACTGCATCCTGGGCTCAGCACCACCTGGGACAACTGAGACCAGTTTAACGTAATGCACACAAGTCAGTGTCTCTGTTCCCTGTAAAAGCAGAATAATGATGGTGCAGTCAGACCATTCCTCAGCTCTGATGCAGTACAGGTCTGCTATGCAAGTGTAGATTCAGCATGGTTTCCAGTTTCAAAAGATATCTTTATCACAAGCGCAAATAATTTAGTGGTAAAAGTCTAACAGAATACACATGGTTTCGGATTTTAAAATAAAGAGCCAGTAGTTCTTTAGATTGCCTGCATGTATCCCATAGTGTGGCTTGTGGTGGAGCTGCAGCACACGGATCTGGTGGCTGATGGATGAACACTCTGCTGTACGTCGCCCTCACAGCTTCTCACCTGATCTTTTGTACGAGAGGATCTAATCCTGGTCTGTCTGATCCACACCTGTTCTGTTCACAATGTGTGTGCGTTCAAAACATTTCCCTGAAAGTCACCTTTGTTAATGTGTGATGCTAATGCGTGTAATCCTGGCCAGCACTCACATCCATGCGTCACTTCCTTGGTGGCCCAGTGTGCAGTTTGACTGTCAGCTCACATGCAATCAAATGAAATTTGTCATTTTAATCTCTGCAGCTTCCTCACTCCCTCCTCTACTCCAGCACACACCCCGAAGGCCATGAACCCATCGACACTAACACAACCGCACTGAGTTATGTGAAGCAGGTGTGAATTATGACATTGTCAATTACAAATATGCGGTGGCAGAGAGGTGTGTGTACACGTGCTGCATAAATCAGGCTTTCTTGGCAACACTGATTACAATTTCAAATTGTTCCCTGGAAGGCTGTTTAAAGGAAGGCAGCTTATCAGCTACATGGGAAAATCCCTCGCCAGATTTTAGATGAACGTAGCGTCGCTCTCTTGCCTTAATTTACTGCTAGTGGAGCTTTTCAGCTTCATTAAAACTGCTTTGCTGAGGCTCATTTGTGATGATTTGCATCTTGCACCATTTCAGTCTGTCACTTTCTTTGCTGTTTAATCTCCTTCCTCTGTTTTACACAAACCTTGAAACATGTCTGCTCTTAAGTCTGCTCTGTCTTTATTTCTCTACGGACAGGAAGATCCAGATTCAGTTTCCCTTCAGCTTGTTTGGAGCTTTCCAGGAGAGCCAGTCTGCTTCCGCTGGGAGCCGGCCAGCAGCTTCCCATTACTCCACTGGAATAACTGGAGTAATGAGCTGGTGGGCTTCCTCAAGGGCACCTTGACGGTTGCTGCTGGCATTTCCCATTTTTCCTCCAAAGTTCAAAGTGTGACCGTGACCTTCCCTCATCTTTAACCTTCAGCTTCGTCTCCAGCTGACAACTGATAAGTGAAAGCTGTCAACATTTCCCATGTGTGGAGTCTCCTATGACCCTGAAAATGTATGTTGTGATGGAGTTCTAAAACTCTTGACATGATCAGTGTTTCACTGTGTAGTCGTGTCTTTTTTTTAAACGTCTCATTGTTTAGTAAAAACTGAAAATGTTTTTACTTCATTTGTGGATTCTGTTCACTGACCATGTTTATCCCGTCATTCTGAAACTGTGCAAAAATAAACCCACTGTACTACAGGACTAGGACCCCAAAGACCAGGTTTGTGGTCTCTCTCCTGGGTTGGGTGGGTTTAGGCTTTATTGTGCAGGACAGCATTGGGATTGTCTGGAGAACCTTTTAATGGGCTGAAAAATCATCAGGTCTTCCACAAATTTATAAATACCTTCACTGATAAATTCATAAGTATCAAGACAACAAAGTGGCGCTCAGAGTCCGGCAAAGACAGGTGCTAATCTCAGGTTTACTGTAAATGTAGAGAGATCCAGCAAACCGAGGCTCATGAAAGACGATTCTGAAATGTTGTTTGATTTCTGCCTCCTTGTTGGTTTTATTACAACTTTTAATACCACAGTTTTTGTTTTTCTATTTGCTTATTTCAAATATTCTGTCATTTTAGACCTTTATTTTTTGTGGTTGGGGAACAAACTGACCTTTCTTAAACATGATCGTGATTTTTTAGTGTCATACATGCATGACTCAATTCTTCAAAACAGTATTTCATATAAGCGGTCAAAAAATGAATCTACAGATCTGGCATAGGATTTACTTCAATCAGAGAGACGGGAAATGAAATTGAAAAGATAATAAAAGCTGAAGTATATATCTCTTTATTACTGCTGTATATTCATCATGTATTACGTGCAGGATGGGATGTCTGTAGGTGGGTTTTGTGTTTATAAATGGTTGTAGCTCAAGGCTGTACTTCTACTTCTTTAGGTAGATAATGAGAACCCAGTAAAACAAATCAGACAAACAGTAATATTTATTCATTGAGAAAAATGATCCAATATTACAGTACATGTAGAGCAAACACACAGTTTCCTCCTCAGCACATTCAACTCCAATAAACACTTAAACTTCTGCAGCGCCTCCACACTGACTAACACTCAGTCACGCTGCTCTGCATCTCACTAGTGCAATATCTACCAATAATTACAGTTTACACTCTGGTTGAACCAGTGAAACATTACATCAACATGATTTATCCATCTATGATACTTACAGCATCTCGCCTCTGCAGTTATTATATTAATAATTACAGGAAATATTATTTGTTTTGTGTTTCAGTATTAAATTTCAATGCACCACATGACTCTTTATTTAGTTGCATGCAGCGTTTACCATGACAGTATAGACTCTGATATCTGTGTGAGGCAAAACACAATCATCTCTAATATGAAAATATCACCACAGAGATGATTGTGTTATTGTGGAATTGTAATTAATATACAGTAAAAAGATGTTAGTATTAATTAACTATACTGAGAGGCTTAATAGGTAGCCTAATGTATAGTTTATTGACTTTATTACTGCAATGACTTTACAGTAAAGTGTCTCTGAATTCTGTAACTGATCCCAATTTTTACTCCTAAAAGCTCCAGAGCAGCACATACAGTGCATTTAATCCAGAGTGGATTATGTGTTCTAATCTGATTTCAGAATTCTTTTACTTCTTATGAACATTTCAACTATTTTCAAGATTCTATACAATAACATGAGTTACATGGAAATTCTAAGTGTCAAATATAGTCCATCTACATCCAGACAAAAGTAATGAACTTCCACCACTTTTTATTTATGTTTTAGCATTGCTGATGTTGTAGGAACACAAGTGAAATATTAAGAAAAAAGAAAAAAAACAAAAAAACAAGTGAAATATGCAGGAAAGAGTTGGAATGATTGGAAAATTAGACATCAATTATTCAGATAGTAGTTTTAAGCTATTTTAAACCATAAAAATAAAATTAAAAAATGTTCAGTTCAGGGCTGCACAGTGGCTTGGTGGTTAGTACTGTTGTCTTGCAGCTAGAAGATCCCCAGTTCACGTCCCGGTCTTCCTGGGATCTTTCTGCATGGAGTTTGCATGTTCTCCCTGTCCATGTGTGGGTTTTCTCCAGGTTCTCCAGCTTCCTCCCACAGTCCAGAAACATGCTGAGGTTAAATGGTGATTCTAAATTGTCTGTAGGTGTGAATGTGATTGTTTGTCTCTCTATGTAGCCCTGTGATAGACTGTTACCTGTCCAGGTGTCCCCTGCCTTCACCCTCAGTCAGTTGGGATAGACTCCAGCCCCCCATGACCCTAATGACGATTAGTGGTGTATAGATGGATGGATGGATGGATGATGAATTCAGTCGCTAAATCCTCAGATTTGGTTCCAAATCAGAATTGGCTACTTGTCCTTATCCTCTAAAATGTAATGTTTACTCCTTGATGCCTGAATTTATTTACAATTTTTAAAAAAAAATTGTGTTTTTGCTTTCTAGTTGATGCTAAAATAAGTGGAGATTGTTAATTTATCTGTTACACATAGAACAGATATATAATATTCATAACAGATATATATAATAATTAGGTCCCACTCCGACCAGTCCTACGAGAAACCAGTGCATGCAAAAGGTTCCAAGGCAAGTGTTGAATATGCACAAACTGGCATTGGGGGAATGGATACACTATCTGGACTGCAGTCTGAATGAAAGTGGTATGATGCGAATTCATGACAATAGGTGTCAAGGGGTTAAGACCAGTTTAAGACCACACTGTAAAAAATGTTTGTACATTTTATGATGAAAAACTGTCAGGGTAAAAATTTGTAAACTCTGAAACAGTTTGATGCAGTTTATATAACACTGAATCACCGTAAATAGGTTAATTTTAGACTTTTTCCCTGTAATACTGTAATTTTTGCAATTAATTCTCGAAAAGTATACCGTTTTTCCCAGTTAAATGTACATATTGTTGTACTGGTAATGGAAACATGCTGCAATATTTGTAACAAATAACATGGCAATTTCTGCATTTATTACATGTAAAAAAAATACAGTTTGTTACCAGTCAAATTGATGTACTTTTGTGTTAATAACAGACATGTGCTTTAATATTTATGACCGCTTTAACCTCAGTTTTTGCTGATAATACATATATTTAATGGTAAATACACTAGCTGTTGTGCTGATAATGGAAAAAAATGGCATAATATTTATAATAAGTTACATCAATTTTATTTTTTTATAGTATTTTTATGTAAATTTTATAATTTTTAAAGGTTAAAAACTTTTTTTCACAGTAAAACATAGAATGTAGCACATCTTTAAACCCTAAAATCAACAATGTTAATACATTTGTTTACCGTAAATGTAAAAGATTTTTACAGCATCGTTCTGGCGACCACAGCTGCCCAGAATTTTTTTACAATGCAAAAAAAAAAAAGAAAATCTTTAAAATAGAGAGTAGAAACTGTGGTGGACAGCTTCACTATTTTCTGCTCATTTCAATAATAATTCTGTTACGTTTTCTCTTTGAGGCTCAGGAACAGAGATAGAGACTGAGCTGAAGCCAACAATAATACTTTTATTGACAAATGTGGGACCAAAGACTACAAGTCCCAGTAGCTGGTCCCCGGAAACAGGAACTTGAAAACCACCCTCTAAACCAGGGCTAGGGAGTCCCTAGTGGCAGGGTGGACTAGATGAATGTTTCAAAAACTAAATGCAGACTTAAAGTGAAAAAGCCAGTAGGCTCACTAGAAAAACACAACATAGGCTCAAAGCGAAAGAGCAACTAGGCTCACTAGAAAAACACAACGTAGGCTCAAAGTGAAAGAGCAACTAAGCTCACTAGAAAATACTATGCAGACTGAAAGCGAAAGAGCACCTGAGCTCACTAGAAAACAGAACGTAGGCTCAAAGCAAAAGAGCAGCCAAGCTCACTAGAAAACGGAACGTACACTCAAAGCGAAGGAGCAACTAAGCTCACTAAATACCTCCACCTGGCTCGTGCTGGGGACGGACTGCTGACTAGGGGAAAGGGTAAGGCAGGGGGCTGAACTGAAGGTAGAGGCAGCAACAGCAGAATGGAGCCCAGACTGAAGATGGCGAGTGGGTGGCGAGGACTCCGGTGTCTGCCAGGAACTGTAGACGTGGGGAAGTCCAAAGAGACGGCTCAGTCGCAGGAGCAGGTGAGGTTCCCACTAAAAGGGAGAAAATCAAATTACAAAAACATCCAACTCTCAGGTTTGGCTAGAGTGAACAAGCAGCAGAACTGACTATGTGCATTCACAATCCGGCGTCCAAGTGGTGACTGGCGTCTGAATATATAGAGGGGAGGAGGAAGGCTGACTGGCTCCGCCACACCTGTTCCTACTTCAGCTGATGCCCCTGATTGTTCACCTGCCGTCGTTGCCACAACACTCTGGATACCTAAAAAGGGAAAAAAACACAAAAGGAGGGAGGAGCCCTAGCCAGAGCCTGCTGGAGCATACCTGACAAATTCACATTAAAAAACAATCATTAGCTGCAGCTCTGCAGCGACTGTTTTGGAAACATGGTGTTAAAATGAGTTTATGGTTTTCACCCATGCAGCGTCTCCATGAAGCATCTGCTGCTGATCTTTGTGGATTTTAACACACTGCATCTTATTTAGAGCTCCGTATGTTTCACGAGAAGATCCGCCTCGTTTTCTCATTTCCTAACGAGCTGCGTTTTTGGGGTTCAAAGCTCCTTTTTGGTGCAACAATCGCAAACTGACTACGGCGAGCATCTGCGGTTTGACAGTCAAACAGCAACTTGGATTTAAGAGCAGAGTTAAGCTCCAACACTCTCAGCCTGGAAGTGTGAGCCAGCTGTCTTAGTTTAGGAAGAACTGTGGCATTTGTTGTTCATTTTTCTGCTTTATCACAGATTATATAAGGCTGAAGACGGATGCAGGAGATGAGAGCAGAAGGGATGATGGATCTGGTGGACCAACAGTCACATTTTCTTCATGTGGCTCGGAGGGAGTTTAGCGAAGCGACACAAACGTCGCTGACAGCTCCTGTTCAAATTAAAGCACAATTTCTTTTTTCTCTTGTTCCCTTTTCTTCTTGTGAATGAACTCTGGTCATTCCCATCCACTGCTTGCTATTTTCAGCCTTCCCCGCATGTTTTCCTACATCTGCCCGTCTGATCCTGTAAATTGCTTTTAGCCGCTTGCAGCCTTTTACTTCTCCCTCAATTAACTCCAATTCTGATTATTTAGCTTTTTTCCCCCTCCTATGGCTTTCTTTTTCTCCCACTTCAGCTTTCTCTCTCTGTGGACCTCTTTTCTTGTGGTTCCTTGGCTTCCCTCCCACTCAACAACACAAACCGGCTCTTCAACAATGGCCTCCAATACACTTGTGTCCACTTTGGAAGGGCCCGACCAAACAAGTGCGCACTTCTCACACCCGTGATTGACTGCACACACACAGCAAAGTGAACGCAGAGCGAACCGGGCAGCGCTGGGAAAGGCTCCTGTATAAACCAATTAACTGGGCTGAAATCAAGCCAACAGGAAGAGTGTCTCTCTCTTTTTGCTTTTCTCTCTTCTCTTGCAACCCCTTCGTTTTTGTTTTTTTTGTTTTTTCTCCTTGGCAGAGCGGTCTCTGGGGCCAAAGATAGTGCTGAATGCTGCCAAAGCAAGACAGAAAAGAGAGTGAGAAGGGGTGAAGAAGGAGAAGAAGAAGATGTGGGGAATTGGGAAAAGATGGAAGGAAACAATTGGAGAAAGATAGGAGGCAGAAACAAGTGGAGGGAGTGAAACGAAGCTGGAAAGGATGAGCGAGGACAGACAGAGTGATGGCCGGGGCTGGCACTGACAGGTTACAGCTGCCCAAAGGAGAGAGAGACATAGAAGGGCTAAAGACAGAAAGAAAAGGAGAGAGAGAAGAGGAAAGAGTGAGGGGAATGCCAATGTTAGGCCATACAGTCCAGGTAATGAGGCATTCAGTTCTGCTGGAGAGAGAGAGCTGAGAGACTCTAAGCACAGCTGCTGCAGAAAGAGACGGGAGGTGAGGAAGGGGGAGCGTCACCTTGTTTGATGGGTGGAGGGATGAGGAGGATGCTGGGTGACAAGCTGGGGGGGGAGACCTACATTCAGGAAGCAACTGTTGGCAGAGGAGGGTGGAAGAAGGCAAGATGGAGTCACTTTCTCTTCAGATGCTGAGGTGACACTTTCTAAATTCCTGAAAAGCTGAAGCAACGGAGTACGGAGAGCAAAATTAGCCTGCAAACCTCCACTCCAGGTGCACAATGATCAGCCACAACACTGAAACCACCTTCTTAATGTTATGTAGGTCCACCAAAACAGTCCTGGGCCTCTGGATGTTGGCAGATCACATTAGAATCTGAAGAGTTTGGAGAACCTGTCAAAGGTTGTGGTTCTTTGTTGTGTTCCCTGAACTCTTCTCAAGTAGTTTTTTGCAGTGTGTCAGAGCAGAGACTGTGTGGTTGATCTGCATGAACACTTCTATGGGTGGAAACATGTCAAAGTAACATCCACATGAATGTTAAGCACTTTGTAAACAAGATGTCTAGTGTTCATTCGCTTCACCTGTTGGTGGTTTTAAAGTTGTGGCTGATTGGTGGAGAAATATGTGGAGATTTACATTAGATTGTTTTGGTTTCTGAGCATTCATAGGTGGTGCAAAACATCCATCCATCCATCGTCTGTACACCGTTTAGTCCTCATTAGGATCATGGGGGCTGGAGTCTATCCCAGCTGACTGAGGGTGAAGGCAGGGGACACCTGAACAGGTAACAGTCTATCACAGGGCTACATATAGAGACAGACAATCACACTCACATTCACACCTATGGACAATTTAGAATCACCAATTAACCTCAGCATGTTTCTGGACTGTGGGAGGAAGCTGGAGAACCTGGAGAAAACCCACACATGCACAGGGAGAACATGGAAACTCCATGCAGAAAGATCCCGGGAAGGCCGGGATGCGAACTGGGGATCTTCCAGCTGTGAGGCAACAGTGCGAACCACCAATCCACTGTCCAGTCCTGGTGCAAAACAGACCTATGGAAAGTCTAACTGAGTTGGATGTACATAAAATGAAACTTAAAAATCCAAATATTAGATTCAAACAGCCAGAGCTAATTAAAACAGAGCAGATTCAAAATCCCAAACACTAGAAGCTGCCAACTACGGGTAATTGGATTAATTAACAAGCAGCCATTAAAGAAGACATACGTGTGTGACACTCCCGTGTGTTACGTTTGACTCATGCAACCCAAATTAGTAACTTGTAGGTTTGAAACTTGCTAACAGAGACCTTTGATAGATTGGTCTGCATTTCCTTGGATGGTGGATTTACAAGCAGCTGGTGCAATCCAGTCCGCAGACAGAAAGAGCTTTAGGTCGACGAAAGAAGCTGCAAGAAACAGAGAGGAGACAAATTCAGATTGATTTGGCTTTAAACATGCTGCAGTGAAACCCCTTCATTGTTCAAAGATGGATCCCCTCACCAAATCCTGGAACAATGAGACAATAGCTGCAAGCGTTCCAAAAGCTGTAAGTCTGAATCTTTGTATAACCGTGTTCATAAAACCAGAAAGTGGACCTAAACAAGCTGGAAATTGTTTGTACAACAACTTTTTGAAACTTAATTTGTTCGGTTTAGATGGACTGAGTCATGTTCAGGTCCACTAGATGATTTGTTGTCTTGCTTTTGGTGTTTAACTGTAGTTTCTGTTCTGCAGCAGTGATTTATCGGGGTGCTGGCGATATGGAAGTCAGCGTGTGGTGTATTGTTGAACCCCGGCACTGCTCCACAGGGTTAATAATCTTTCAAAACACCCAAAAAAGGTCAAGGATGTAAGATCATCTTATTTTGTTCTCCCACAATTCTGGGGTCCTCTTTAATGTAATTGCTTCTGTCATCAGTCCCCCTGAAGCCATAACAAAGAAGGCTGCCGCCCTGAAAAATGTGAGCAGTGCCTGAATGATTTAGTAAAGGAAGTGGAGAATATCAGGCTGCAGATTTCCCTGCTGCTGTCGTCCTCTGTGTCCTCCCTCAACACTTTGCAGTACTTTGCTGTTTACAAGCCATTACTCTTTTGGCATATGAAGGCAAACCATTCATATGGAACCTGTGTCTTCCTGCTACATGAGGGTTCTAAAAGTGATCATTTGTTCCAGATATTTCATTAATCTACTGGATTCACCTGTTTCAAGCCTACTCTTGCAGCAACTCGTTTAGATTTTAAACCATTTTGTTCTTAGAGTTTCCTGTTACCTTACAACTTAAAGGAAAGATGAAATGTCTGTGTAGTTTCTCATTCATCCAGGTCATGGTTATCCAAAGTTGTTTAAATCAATCCAAGTGGCCTAAGAAAGTTCCTTGAAGATGTTTCACCTCTCATCCAAGAGCCTTCTTCAGTTGATCTGAACTGAAATCCATTTAATTAAATGTTGTGAAAATAGCATCCTTCCAATAGCGATGTCAAATGTTTTAAGAAGGTCAGGATTTTTCAGCATTGACAGACACTCGTGTTACAGACAGTACAGTAATGACTAAAGCAAATAGCATGAATTTTGCAGGTATATTTGGTCACAAAACCCAAGTATGAGATTATTTAATTTGAACCAGACAATGGGAAGTAAGGAGAGATGCATGTTTCATCTTTTTTGGTTCATTAATGCTTGTTTCATTGCAATCCAAGAGCAGATCACCGTTACCTAGAACTAGTTTGTTTCAGTCTTCTCCATCTTTCTGAAAGGCAGAAGAGGAGGGAAAAGATGCAACAGAAATAAGCCAGACCAGCAGGCTGGATTAGTATTATTAGTTTTAAAGATGCCCTGTGGTTTAAATCTTTTTTAACTTTTTTTTTAAACTATACTAACAAGTCTGTATTGTATGTAGGGTGTTTTTTTTTGTAGGCTAGAAGACAAGGAGAAAGACAAGAAGAAAAGCTTCTAAATGTATTACTCTAATGTGCAGAGATGAGTTCTTAAGGGTGTAATCAATGGGCAGAGATGGACTTGATTTGTTAAAGTATTCGCACTTAATTCCAAAAAGACACAATTTACACATAAAACCACGGTATTTCACGGCTGATAACCATTCCTATGTGGCATTCAACTGAGGTTTGAGATATAACTTAATTTAAAATTCCTCTTTGTGAACTGCAAACATCAGCTATTTGATATTTAAATCTGTGAACTCAACTTTGAGTTCACATAAAACCAAATATTTGTAATTCATGTTACACAGAGAAAATTGCAGAGTTTGACATTTACCAAAGTAAGAAAAAATGTTAGGCCAAGCTGTGAGCATGTTTCCCTCATCACATAATGAATCTATTCCATTATTAGTAGACATATTGTATAAGATCTGAAGGTAGCCAGTGCAGTTTTACTCAATGAAAGATCTTTGCATCCAGCATAGCATACTGTATCTGTAGCGTTGAGGCTTTGACAACTGTGCTGCATGAATGTCTTTTTTCTGCACTGAAGAAGTGTTACGTGTCAATGTGAAATCCGCCTGAATGTCAATGTTTCCCAGCAAACATTTCATAGAACAAAGTTTTTCACTTCACTGTCAGCGGTTTTACTGCTGAGGCTGATCGTGTATAAATAAAATAATAAAATAAAACAGCATTCATGGATAAATTTGTCTCATTTAATCTTTTCTGCACTGATGTGTTGCATTTAGAAAAACTTTTATGATTTGTGGCAGTCTTTTAACCCCTGAACATGCAATTTTCTTCTTTATTTTCTGCTTAAATAGCTTTAGGGTTACTCCTCTCTTGTCCTGACTTGTTTCACTCCAACAAATCCATCTTAGTTTCACACTGCAACAGATACTAAAACTAGTGTTTCACCTCATGTCTGACTCATGTTTTTGCACTGTAGCTCCATTTTCTCCATCAGAAGTACACGTTTGATTTAAAGCCATTTATATGAATTTCAGCAACATTCAGCCTCAAAATATCTGATATTGTTTTAAACATCCCCATCAGCCCAACAAGTTCAAGCATTTTTAAAAATCTTTTTGGATGGAAGATAGTTTGAGCTGATATATGACCTTAGAACTGAAAACAGTGGAATCAACTCACAAATACTGAAAAAAGTACTGAAAGAAATTCAGTTAAGCAGAGACTGGATTAATAAATGAAGTCTGCATATTATAAAATAACAACAGAGTTAAAAACAATAAAGATAAAATGAATATGACTCAAGACACAAGAAACATTTATCAGTAATTTTTATTTTGTGCATCTTAAATCTGTGCATCCTTGTGTTAGTTTAATTATGTGCATCTGTTTTTATGAAGTATACAAGCATGATGTCTGCATATAAGCATGCACAATGTATGTATTTTAACTATATGTAAGTGTATGGACATGCATGATATGTCCATTTTTTCAGTTTTTCTCAGGAGATAAAGATATTTTACCTTTATATTTATTATTATGTTTTGTTTATCATTGTTTATGGTCTTATTGCATTGCTGGCTGTTTAAAAAAAAATGTCCTCTGTGTTCTCTAAGCTGTGGTTTTCATCTCACCGCCCTCATGTTGATCTTCTCAGACGCTCATTGATCACCGTGTTTAATCATGATAATTGGAAAGTGGCAGCTGCTGGGTCCAGCGTCGTTCACCGGCTTCACTCAGGCTTCAGAACAAAGTGTCCTGAACTGTGGCAGGTGCTCCAGCAGACATCTAATTACTGCTGTGTTCTACATCCCAGAAGCTGTTGGGTCCTCACCTTAAAATAAGAAATCACACATGATGAATGACCGCATCATATGATGCTGTGATATGTGGTTCACAGGAAGTACAGCAGGTGTTTTAGTGTTTCACTGAAAACTCAAGACTGCCATGATACGCAAGTTCTACTCTGTAGTTTTGTTTAGATTTTAGTTTCATTCAGTTTATCATTTAAAGTTTTAGAATTTATTTATTTATTCTCATAAATTTGAAACTTCTTTCTCATAAATGCTTTAGTGTCGGAGAGAAATCATAATTTTGAAAGGCTTTTCCTCTGTTTTTCCATCCTAACATGCAGTTGTATATTTGTATCTCCATCTTTCTCACTAAATCTTTGCATGGATTCTGATTCTGTGCATAAAACGTCTCTAGAGCGAATAGAGCTGAACACATGATGTCTTTCCCTCTGTTGACTTTCTGTAAACATTTGCCACTGTTTAGTGATGATGATTAAAATACAGTGAAGTTGCTGTGAAACTGTTCTTTTGGAGGGTGAAATAGAGATTTATGAGAAAACAGCAACCTGAGAGAGAAAACTCCAGTTTAGTGGCCAACATTTTTCATCATCTTCTGTTCCAGGCGTGTACAAAGCACTAGAGGAAGAAAACAGAAACATTGGAAAGCCAGGAGTGCGGTTAAAGGCAGGAGGGGTCTGCTAGCTTTGTGTTGGTGTGAATTGAAGGCAGCTGGGCTCCGTTTCCACAGCATGTTGTGTTACTGTTGTTGTTTCTGGTTTATTTCTCATTCATCACAAGTTCACCACCCCAACGGCCCTGGAAGTAATCCTCATACCACCAGACTGGATGATATAAAGATGAACAGAAATCATCTGCTGCCGTTGGGCCACAATTTGTGGCTCACGAGTGCAGTTGATCCAGCCATAAACACACCAAAACACAACACATAATAGAGGTGACCTCCAAAGGTGTGCGGCTGAGCGGAGCTTCCACTCACCCACCATCTTTTCAGTGTGAATCAAACACACTGAGGAACCTGATGAATCACTCACCATCCAGCTCAGTCACCGTCCTTTATGTTTCACAGGCTTTTACTAAGAATCAAAGACAGCTGTCAAATAATTTAAGGATTTTTCTTTAACCCTCGTGTGGTGTTCACATTTTTGTTACTCAGCCAGTGTTCACGGGGCTGGTGGACCCGTTGCATTTTGGGGTTTTCAATTCAACACAATCAAATAAATTTAATTTAAAATACTCAACAGATGTTTTCCTCATTCCAATTACAAGCAATATAAACAACATAAATGGTAAATATTTGCCTTTGTTAGATCACATTTATGAATTAAAGTACTACTCGTTTTTTGTTTTTTCACTGAAAAAATGTAATAAAAATGAAATCAATTCTAATCACGGTAAGAGTAGAAAAAATAAACACATTTACAAATGAAGGTTTTTCACAACTACTGACTTTTTTTCTTTGAACTTCATTAGATATTTAAGCCATTCAGGTCAATTTATGCAACACAAGCTGGACACATACAGTAACCATGTCAGTCAAGACAACACATCAGCCCCATTGAACACATTGTCTTTTCATGGCAGCCTAAACAACACAAGGAGCAGAGTTATACTGTGTGTGTGCTGCATATTTACTTCTTGTACTTGATGCAAGTGGCATCACAGGCAGCCCAGATCTTTATACCATATTTTGCAGGTTTAGATGGTAAATACTGTCTGAAGGGGCAGCGGCCCCAAAATGGCATCAGCTGCTCATCATAGTGACATAGGCTCAGGGTTGTAAAACAGTGGGAGGCGGTGCATCCACTTGTCCCACACTGTCCTGATGGCAGCTACGTTGTCTCTGTCGTCAAGCTGGTCTGGTCTTGGTTATCAAACTGGAAGATCCTGGAAATTCTGTGGCAGTTTTCCAGAGACATTGTCGCATGGAAAAGTTCTCTGCCAGTTTCTGCATCCCACAGGGATTCTGTAGATTCCTTCTTGGACCTGAGAACTCCAGCAAGGATAAGAACCACAAAATAAGCATGTACATGGGTTTGGTCTATCTCCTTCCACCTCTCTCCAAAAACATGTGTTCCTTCTGAATTAGTGCAATCCAGAATAATTTTCTGATATCCTCCACATGAGTCACTGCCATGGGTGTTGGTCCTGGTTGCATCCTTATCATCTTGGCAGCCCTGTGGGGTGGCTCATTTCAAGAAGACCATTCAATTTTATCATTTACTGACATCCATATGTCTTCACTTGCTAGCTGCTGATGTGTTTGTTCTGGTCCTGGACTGGCTGCTGATGGACTGGTCCTGTGGCTCGTCTTTGTTTTGGAGCTGGCTGATGCCCTCTTCTTCAAAGTTACTGTCAGACCCTGACTTTTCAGAAATGTGATCCTCAGATTCTGAAATCTCTTCCTCTACGTTGTTATCAAATGCTTCCCTCTCTTCCAAAACCAAGGTCCTCTGAGCAGAGAATCTTTTGGCCATCTAGAGCAGTTGTAATAAAGAACCACAATGGCAAAGCTATATTTATTGTGTCCCGGCCCCATTTTGCAGCTGTGATAGAGTTTGAGAAAATAAAGATTTGTTCCCGCAACAGAGAGGGTGTTGGTGCTTGAATTTGGCAACAATGCTGCAACCTTGTGCGAGAACGGCAGGACGGACATTTCACACAAACACACACACACACACGCACACACACACACACACACACACACACACACACACACACACACACACACACACACACAGAGAGAGAGAGAGACAGAGGCCCAGAAAGGAGGAGGACAGAGTGAAGGTACACAAAACCTAAAATTTCCACACTTTCATTGGCCCCGAGCATCCTGTATGTAATATAAATGTGTAGGGGGGTTGTACGGTGTGCGGTCATTGAAAATGAGTTGTGATATATGTTCTTCACAGGAAATGAGCCAAGGCCAATGAATGTGAGTTTGAAATAAAAAAATTCTTTGATACAAAAATGAAAACGGGTCCCACAGACCCGAACACCATACAAGGGTTAAGTGAGTGGGTCTTTCTGGCGTGTGTTCTGGGAGCTTGTCAGGCCTCCTACGCCTGGCTGCTAACAAAGGATTGGACTGTGGGGCTTAGTGAGGGTCAATTTTACAGCTTTTTTGTTCCACTGTTCATCTTCCCCAGTGGATGTCTGGTCACAGCAGCAGTTCTAACAGCCACATTTCAACTCTACCAAGTCATTCCAGCGAAACTGCAGTCAATACTGGTCTGACTTGCAAAGTAAAACATGTATGAGCCTGT